>CM053033.1:240727680-240770966 GCA_028564925.1 Lithobates sylvaticus | reverse complement strand
CAGAGAAGCTTCCTGTAGATTGCGCCATGTTGGCGAGGAATATGCTGAGTGTCGTATTTCTCGCGGTCGGCTCATTTTCTCGGCGTTCTCTGATTGCCGGGCCGGTGATGTCTGATTGCTCCCTAAACACAGCGAATTCTCCAGCCGCTCGGTTGCCTTTCGCCGCGGCGCGAGCCGTAACCCGGCGTGACCTCTGTCGCTTCCCATTTGCGGCTCCTTTCATTCCTCCCTGGCGGATAATTGTGATTGGCGGCGGGATAAACACTGCGTCCGATTCCTGAAGCGTTGTGTATTTACACGGAAGGGCCGCTGAGTCCGCGTCTGGCCCGCTTCTGAGGTCTGCGATTCGCTTTCTGCTCGCGGTATCGTCTCCCAGATGTGGAGGGAGATAGGAAGTATTAGGAGGTCGTCCGCGGGGGCCGAGACGGAACGCAACTTCCAAACCGTCACCGAGGATCAGCCTGGAAAATCGACGGAAAATCGACACAAAATCATCAGAAAAGCATGCTTCCGTGGAGAGCGGGGGAGGGGATCTGCAAAAATGATAATCAATATAATAATATCGATATAGATTTATATATAATATATTCCTGCGGTTTCTTTTCTTTCCCATAAAATACAAAGAACTTTAATCAACATGTCAGCCGGAGTGCCGTTGCGTCCTGCGCATGCGCAGATTGTCGGAGGCTTTACCTGAAGGGGATTTACTATTCAATACAACATCCCCTCCCCCCCCCCTCCGGCCTCAGCACTCCTCAGTCTTAATGTAAGCAGTGGGAGGAGTTATGCAAATTTCAAAATGTATTGATAGGTGGGTGTCAGTCTGGAGGAGTGGGCGTTCCTAGTCAGACTGTATTTGCATAGGTAACGCCCACATGTTATTATTATTATATGCGGTTTATACGCCGCGCTTTACAATACAATACAGGAGGGACAGGAGGGCCCGGCCCGTAGAGCTTACATTCTAAAGGGAGGGGGTGGGGTGATCATGTGATGCTGATCCTCCATGATTGAAAGATCTACAATCCAATGAATAGAAAGGGGCGGGGCCAGGGACAGTTAGGCTGGAGAGGAAAGAGCTAGATAATGCTGGACGTCCTCCAGCCAGGAAAGGGGGCGGGGCTCTATATGACTTTCTGCAGCACATGGTGAGATGAGAGGAAGACATTTCAGTCCAGGGGGGGGAGCCGTAGGGTTGCCACCTGTCCAGGGTTCACCCGGAGAGTTTGGGTTTGGAATCACGTGTCCAGGATTCAGACCACCTGATACCCGGACACAATATTCAGACCGCCTGATACCCGGACACAATATTCAGACCACCTGATACCCGGACACAATATTCAGACCGCCTGATACCCGGACACAATATTCAGACCGCCTGATACCCGGACACAATATTCAGACTGCTTGATATAAGACTGATGGTAGGGGCCGAGGGGAGGATATAAGACTGATGGGGGGGACGGGGAGGATATAAGACTGATGGGAGGGGCCGGGGAGGGTATGAGACTGATGGGAGGGGCCGGGGAGGGTATGAGACTGATGGGAGGGGCCGGGGAGGGTATGAGACTGATGGGAGGGGCCGGGGAGGATATAAGACTGATGGAGGGGCCGGGGAGGGTATGAGACTGATGGGAGGGGCCGGGGAGGGTATGAGACTGATGGGAGGGGCCGTGGGCGGCTCCTCCCTTCTCTGGGGAGGCGGGGAGATGTTCTCTCCTGCTATTGGTCGTCTCTGTGCGGCAGGAGAACTGATTTACATCATTTATTTATTCTTCATAAATTTCTATAAGTAAAGGGAAAAGGTTTTTATTTGTTGGATGGAGGGGGGGGGGAGGGGAGAGACCCCCTGTCAGCTTTTATTGCTGTCTGTGTCCCCGTTAGGGAAATGTATCCTCTCTATTCATCGAAAGTAAAAGAAAAGCACAAATGTTGTGTTGTCACCAGAACAGGAAGTGAGGGGAATCTTCCAATGGGGACACCTTTCGTTCCCCTTTATGTAGATGAAGCCCATTGGCTGCAGAGATTTACCAGCACGATGGACAATATCTGAGCCGTGTGATTGGTGGGCACAGGCCGGGCGCTCGCTGGGCTGATTTGTTTCCAATCTGACCTCCTGGATTGTTTGTCGCGGTAACGTGGTTAAAGATGGGCGCTGGCATCCGCTGCGGCTAACGAGCGGCTAACGAGCGGCGTTGGATTACATCGCATTCTTCTGCAGATCGGACAGAGTTTGCAAACAGTTCTAATTGTGTTTGAAAAGATGATTTAGGAGAGCGAGGGGTGCAGCCCCCCCCCCCCCGGTCCCCCTCCCCGCCCCCCTCCCCCTCCCCCGCCTGCCCCTTATTAAGATGGACGTCTTCCATCCGCCATTCATAGACATTAACTCTTTAGGGAAGTTCAGACAAATGACACATTTATAGTAATTGTTAGAAGATTCTCCGATTCCTCCTAATTCTGGAATTGCTGCACTTCTCTCTTCTGGCACCAGGTGGCGCTGTAGCTGCTGACATTAGACAAGGGCAATGGAAGGTCTGATCATGAATGGATGGGAGGCCCCCGAATAGACGAGGGGCTCATCCTCACTCTCCATTTCTTCACGGATCTCCATGCAGGAAGCGGCGCCTCTCCTCATTTCCTTCCACTTCCTCACAGCTCATTCCAAGTCCTTCAACTCCGAGCCGCTCCCATCGTACTCTACAGATACAAATCTGCCTTTTCTTCTTCAATTCAAATCAACAATCCTCCGTCTAAAGGCCGACAAAGACTCATCACTCCTCATAATGGGCACAGCGGGTGTACAGACCCGGGAACTCAGCACAAGGATGGTGGGAACCCTCATAATGGGCACAGCGGGTGTACAGACCCGGGAACTCAGCACAGGGATGGTGGGAACCCTCATAATGGGCACAGCGGGTGTACAGACCCGGGAACTCAGCACAGGGATGGTGGGAACCCCTCATAATGGGCACAGCGGGTGTACAGACCCGGGAACTCAGCACAGGGATGGTGGGAACCCCTCATAATGGGCACAGCGGGTGTACAGACCCGGTAACTCAGCACAGGGATGGTGGGAACCCCTCATAATGGGCACAGCGGGTGTACAGACCCGGGAACTCGGCACAGGGATGGTGGGAACCTCTCATAATGGGCACAGCGGGTGTACAGACCCGGGAACTCAGCACAGGGATGGTGGGAACCCCTCATAATGGGCACAGCGGGTGTACAGACCCCGGAACTCAGCACAGGGATGGTGGGAACCCCTCATAATGGGCACAGCGGGTGTACAGACCCGGAACTCAGCACAGGGATGGTGGGAACCCCTCATAATGGGCACAGCGGGTGTACAGACCCGGAACTCAGCACAGGGATGGTGGGAACCCCTCATAATGGGCACAGCGGGTGTACAGACCCGGGAACTCAGCACAGGGATGGTGGGAACCCCTCATAATGGGCACAGCGGGTGTACAGACCCGAGAACTCGGCACAGGGATGGTGGGAACCCCTCATAATGGGCACAGCGGGGTACAGACCCGGGAACTCGGCACAGGGATGGTGGGAACCCCTCATAATGGGCACAGCGGGTGTACAGACCCGGAACTCGGCACAGGGATGGTGGGAGCCCCTCATAATGGGCACAGCGGGTGTACAGACCCGGGAACTCAGCACAGGGATGGTGGGAACCCCTCATAATGGGCACAGCGGGTGTACAGACCCGGAACTCAGCACAGGGATGGTGGGAACCCCTCATAATGGGCACAGCGGGTGTACAGACCCGGGAACTCAGCACAGGGATGGTGAGAACCCCTCATAATGGGCACAGCGGGTGTACAGACCCGGGAACTCAGCACAGGGATGGTGGGAACCCCTCATAATGGGCACAGCGGGTGTACAGACCCGGGAACTCAGCACAGGGATGGTGAGAACACCTCATAATGGGCACAGCGGGTGTACAGACCCGGGAACTCAGCACAGGGATGGTGGGAACCCCTCATAATGGGCACAGCGGGTGTACAGACCCGGGAACTCAGCACAGGGATGGTGGGAACCCCTCATAATGGGCACAGCGGGTGTACAGACCCGGGAACTCAGCACAGGGATGGTGGGAACCCCTCATAATGGGCACAGCGGGTGTACAGACCCGGGAACTCAGCACTGGATGGTGGGAACCCCTCATAATGGGCACAGCGGGTGTACAGACCCGGGAACTCAGCACAGGGATGGTGAGAACCCCTCATAATGGGCACAGCGGGTGTACAGACCCGGGAACTCAGCACAGGGATGGTGGGAACCCCTCATAATGGGCACAGCGGGTGTACAGACCCGGGAACTCGGCACAGGGATGGAGGGAACCCCTCATAATGGGCACAGCGGGCGTACAGACCCGGGAACTCAGCACAGGGATGGTGGGAACCTCTCATAATGGGCACAGCGGGTGTACAGACCCGGGAACTCAGCACAGGGATGGTGGGAACCCCTCATAATGGGCACAGCGGGTGTACAGACCCGGGAACTCAGCACAGGATGGTGGGAACCCCTCATAATGGGCACAACGGGTGTACAGACCCGGGAACTCAGCACAGGGATGGTGGGAACCCCTCATAATGGGCACAGCGGTGTACAGACCCCGGAACTCAGCACAAGGATGGTGGGAACACCTCATAATGGGCACAGCGGGTGTACAGACCCCGGGAACTCAGCACAGGATGGTGGGAACCCCTCATAATGGGCACAGCGGGTGTACAGACCCGGGAACTCGGCACAGGGATGGTGGGAACCCCTCATAATGGGCACAGCGGGTGTACAGACCCGGGAACTCAGCACAGGGATGGTGGGAACCCCGTTGGGCTCTCAGGCTGCTCTCTGGCCTATAGGGGGCGTATGGAGTCAATCTGCATACAATGGATATTTTCTCTGATGCAGTGCACTGGCTCCCCCTTGTGGTGACAGGTGTAAATGGGCCCTCAGATGGCGGCACCACAACAAATGTCGGTACTCCCTCCCGGCAGAATACCTGTGAAATGATTCATCATATTGGACATGATCCGCAATTTCCGACATGTGGTCCCAATTTATCGGCTGATGGAAAGTTCCTGTCTGATCTGAGCCCCCCGGATTATCTTCTCCTCCAATCTCTCTGCCCGACGGCCAAAATGGAACTGAAGATTCTCTTATCAATAATTAATTATTGTGGTGCCAGAAATAGATAAATTATAAAATATTCTCCGCAGACGCTTCCCATTAACAACGAATCCCAAACATTTGTGTCCAGGCGGAGCCAGCAGGGGGCGCCTGTGTCACCAACAGCAACCCCATCCCAGAATAATGCAGACAGCCAATGATTGGACGATGTGATCCCAAAATGTTACATAATAAATATATTTTCTGATATTCCAACTATAAGAGGATTTTACATGAGGCTCAATCCCCCCAATACCCCGGATGTCCCGCCTCTGTACCCCACCTTGGGGCAAATCACCTCCACAGGATAAAATGATCTTAAAAATGCAACAGTGACCCCGGGGGGGATCATATACAGTCCCTGTGATCTACGGTGACCCCGGGGGGGATCATATACAGTCCCTGTGATCTACGGTGACCCCGGGTCCCTGTGATGTACAGTGACCCCCGATTCCTTTGATGTACGGTGACCCCGGGTTCCTGTGATGTACGGTGACCCCGGGTTCCTGTGATGTACGGTGACCCCGGGTCCCTGTGATGTACGGTGACCCCGGGTCCCTGTGATGTACGGTGACCCCCGATTCCTTTGATGTACGGTGACCCCGGGTTCCTGTGATGTACGGTGACCCCGGGTTCCTGTGATGTACGGTGACCCCGGGTTCCTGTGATGTACGGTGACCCCGGGTCCCTGTGATGTACGGTGACCCCGGGTCCCTGTGATGTACGGTGACCCCCGATTCCTTTGATGTACGGTGACCCCGGGTTCCTGTGATGTACGGTGACCCCGGGTTCCTGTGATGTACGGTGACCCCGGGTCCCTGTGATGTACGGTGACCCCGGGTTCCTGTGATGTACGGTGACCCCGGGTCCCTGTGATGTACGGTGACCCCCGATTCCTTTGATGTACGGTGACCCCCGATTCCTTTGATGTACGGTGACCCCGGGTCCCTGTGATGTACGGTGACCCCGGATTCCTTTGATGTACGGTGACCCCGGGTCCCTGTGATGTACGGTGACCCCGGATTCCTTTGATGTACGGTGACCCCGGGTCCCTGTGATGTACGGTGACCCCGGATTCCTTTGATGTACGGTGACCCCGGGGTTCATATTCAGTCCCTGTGATGTACGGTGACCCCGGGTTCCTGTGATGTACGGTGACCCCGGGTCCCTGTGATGTACGGTGACCCCGGATTCCTTTGATGTACGGTGACCCCGGGGTTCATATTCAGTCCCTGTGATGTACGGTGACCCCGGGGGGGGGTCATATACAGTCCCCGGTTCCCTGTGATGTACGGTGACCCCGGGGGGGGGGGGGTCATATACAGTCCCTGGGCCCATATGATGTACGGTGACCCCGGGGGGGGGTCATATACAGTCCCCGAGTCCCTATGATGTACGGTGACCCGGGGGGGGGGGGGGGGGTCATATACAGTCCCCGGTTCCCTATGATGTACGGTGACCCCGGGGGGGGGGGGGGGCCATACACAGTCCCCGGTTCCCTGTGATGTACAGTGACCCCGGGGGGGGGGTCATATACAGTCCCCGGGTCCCTATGATGTACGGTGACCCCGGGGGGGGGGGTCATATACAGTCCCCGGTTCCCTGTGATGTACGGTGACCCCGGGGGGGGGGGGTCATATACAGTCCCCGGGTCCCTGTGATGTACGGTGACCCCGGGTCCCTGTGATGTACGGTGACCCCGGGGGGGGGTCATATACAGTCCCCGGTTCCCTGTGATGTACGGTGACCCCGGGGGGGGGGGTCATACACAGTCCCCGGGTCCCTGTCATGTACGGTGACCCGGGGGGGGGGGACATATACAGTCCCCGGGTCCCTGTGATGTACGGTGACCCCGGGTCCCTGTGATGTACGGTGCCCCCCGGGTCCCTGTGATGTACGGTGACCCCGGGTCCCTGTGATGTACGGTGCCCCCCGGGTCCCTGTGATGTACGGTGACCCCGGGTCCCTGTGATGTACGGTGCCCCCCGGGTCCCTGTGATGTACGGTGCCCCCCGGGTCCCTGTGATGTACGGTGACCCCGGGGGGGGACATATACAGTCCCCGGGTCCCTGTGATGTACGGTGACCCCGGGGGGGGGGGGTCATACACAGTCCCCGGGTCCTCGGACGTTCCCCCGTCGGGTGAAGAGATGAATTGTTTCCTCATCGGATCATTTTGGCAATAAACTTCCTTTTAAACGCCAAACCGCATAATTGCCGGTGAAAGGCGATCGCGCCGACGGATTGCGGCCGGTTAGAATCTCCTCTAATTTGGGGCCTCCATGTTTTCTGTGAAGGACGATTGGCTGTCATTCATGTGGCGGCGTTATTGATCCTGACACGCGCGGTGCGGCATGGCGGACGCACGTTGGCGCAGATGTGAGGAGACAAGCTGGAAATAATTGGTTGTCAGCATTTAATTACAACCTCCCAGCTCTCCGTCCCGTCCAACCGTCATGGCTGCCAGATCCACCCAACGCCAATCAAGGCGCTGAGTTCACCTGGAGCGCTGCGTGCGGGAAAGGCTTTAATCAGCGCTAATTTTCTCCAGTTTGGAGGAAATCGGAGCTCTTCCTGCCCCGCGACGGATCATAATTATCCAATTACCAACGCAAAGAGAGCGACGGCTGAGAATGAGATCAGCGACAATGGCGGAGGAGGGGCTGGACGGGCATTGCCTGTATATTAGGAATGGTCACCGGGAAGGGAATATCATTATGTTCAGGAATAAAATATACTGCAAGTCAGGCCATGGAGGAGGGGGGTATCCACTAAGAGGGGGGCAGTCCGGGGTATATAAGGAGGGTACCTGAGGGTAAGGGGGCAGTCCGGGGTATATAAAGAGGGTACCTGAGGATAAGGGGGCAGTCCGGGGTGAATAAAGAGGGTACCTGAGGGTAAGGGGGCAGTCTGGGTTATATAAGGAGGGTATCTGAGGGAAGGGGGGGCAGCAGGGGGATATAAGGAGGGTATCTGAGGGTAGGGGGGGCAGTCTGGGGTATATAAGGAGGGTACCTGAGGGTAGGGGGGGCAGTCTGGGTTATATAAGGAGGGTACCTGAGGGTTGGGGGGGCAGTCTGGGGTATATAAGGAGGGTACCTGAGGGTAGGGGGGGCAGTCTGGGTTATATAAGGAGGGTACCTGAGGGTAGGGGGGGCAGTCTGGGGTATATAAGGAGGGTACCTGAGGGTAGGGGGCAGCAGGGGGAAACTGATTGCAGAACGTGGCAGGACAGACAGCTGCGGAGCATCAGAGTCAGTGAAGAAATGTCACACAGAGGAGCACAAGGGGCAGTAAGAGTCAGTAGATGACATAGGAGTAGCTGGGCATTCTGGACATACTGAAGTCGCTGGGCATTCTGAGCACACTGGAGTCACTGGGTACACTGGAGTCGCTGGACATACTGGGCACACTGGAGTCAATGGGTACACTGGAGTCGCTGGACATACTGGGCACACTGGAGTAAATGGGTACACTGGAGTCGCTGGACATACTGGGCACACTGGAGTCACTGGGTACACTGGAGTAGGTGGGCATTCTAGGCATACTGGAGTCGCTGGGCATACTGGAGTCACTGGGTACACTGGAGTCGCTGGGCATACTGGGCACACTGGAGTCACTGGGTACATTGGAGTTTCTGGGCATACTGGAGTCACTGGGTACACTGGAGTCGCTGGGCATACTGGGCACACTGGAGTCACTGGGTACATTGGAGTTTCTGGGCATACTGGAGTCACTGGGTACACTGAAGTCGCTGGGCATTCTGGACACACTGGAGTCACTGGGTACACTGAAGTCGCTGGGCATTCTGGGCACACTTGAGTCACTGGGCATACTGGAGTCACTGGGTACACTGAAGTCGCTGGGCATACTGGAGTCACTGGGTACACTGAAGTCTCTGGGCATTCTGGGCACACTTGAGTCACTGGGTACACTGAAGTCGCTGGGCATTCTGGACACACTGAAGTCGCTGGGCATTCTGTGCACACTTGAGTCACTGGGCATACTGGAGTCACTGGGTACACTGGAGTAGCTGGGCATTCTGGGCACACTGGAGTCACTCGGTACACTGGAGTCGCTGGGCATACAGGGCACACTGGAGTCACTGGGCATACTGGAGTCGCTGGGTACACTGGAGTTGCTTGGCATTCTGGGCACACTGTCATTGGGCGTACTGGGAACACTGGAGTAGCTGGGTGTACAAGGCACACTGGAGTCCCTGGGTAGGCGGGCTGCGAGATGGGCGGGCTGCGAGACGGGCGGGGTGCGAGACGGGCGGGGTGCGAGACGGGCGGGGTGCGAGACGCGTGGGGTGCGAGATGGGCGGGCTGCGAGATGGGCGGGCTGTGAGATGAGCGGGCTGCGAGACAGGTGGGGTGCGAGACGGGCGGGGTGCGAGACGGGCGGGGTGCGAGGCGCGTGGGGTGCGAGATGGGCGGGCTACGAGATGGGCGGGCTGTGAGATGAGCGGGCTGCGAGACAGGTGGGGTGCGAGATAGGCGGGGTGCGAGACGGGCGGGGTGCGAGACGGGCGGGCTGCGAGATGGGCGGGCTGCGAGATGGGCGGGCTATGAGACGGGTGGGGTGCGAGACGGGCGGGGTGCGAGATGGGCGGGGTGTGAGATGGGTGGGGTGCGAGACGGGCGGGGTGCGAGACGGGCGGGGTGCGAGACGGGCGGGGTGCGAGATGGGCGGGCTGCGAGACGGACGGGGTGCGAGATGGGCGGGGTGCGAGACGGGCGGGGTGCGAGATGGGCGGGCTGTGAGATGAGCGGGCTGTGAGATGTGCGGGCTGCGAGATGGGCGGGCTGCGAGACAGGTGGGGTGCGAGACGGGCGGGGTGCGAGATGGGCGGGCTGCGAGACGGGCGGGGTGCGAGACGGGCGGGCTGCGAGACGGGTGGGGTGCGAGACGGGCGGGGTGCGAGACGGGCGGGGTGTGAGATGGGTGGGGTGCGAGATGGGTGGGGTGCGAGACGGGCGGGGTGCGAGATGGGCGGGCTGCGAGACGGACGGGGTGCGAGATGGGCGGGGTGCGAGACGGGCGGGGTGCGAGATGGGCGGGCTGTGAGATGAGCGGGCTGTGAGATGAGCGGGCTGCGAGATGGGCGGGGTGTGAGACGGGTGGGGTGCGAGATGGGCGGGGTGTGAGACGGGTGGGGTGCGAGACGGGCGGGGTGCGAGATGGGCGGGCTGCGAGACGGGCGGGGTGCGAGATGGGCGGGGTGTGAGACGGGTGGGGTGCGAGACGGGCGGGGTGCGAGATGGGCGGGCTGCGAGACAGGTGGGGTGCGAGACGGGCGGGGTGCGAGATGGGCGGGCTGCGAGACGGGCGGGGTGCGAGACGGGCGGGCTGCGAGACGGGTGGGGTGCGAGACGGGCGGGGTGCGAGACGGGTGGAATGCGAGACGGGCGGGGTGTGAGATGGGTGGGGTGCGAGATGGGCGGGGTGTGAGATGGGTGGGGTGCGAGACGGGCGGGGTGTGAGATGGGTGGGGTGCGAGATGGGCGGGGTGTGAGATGGGTGGGGTGCGAGATGGGTGGGGTGTGAGACGGGTGGGGTGCGAGACGGGCGGGGTGTGAGATGGGTGGGGTGCGAGATGGGCGGGGTGTGAGACGGGTGGGGTGCGAGACGGGCGGGGTGTGAGATGGGTGGGGTGCGAGATGGGCGGGGTGTGAGACGGGCGGGGTGCGAGACGGGCGGGCTGCGAGACGGGTGGGGTGCGAGACGGGCGGGGTGCGAGACGGGTGGAATGCGAGACGGGCGGGGTGTGAGATGGGTGGGGTGCGAGATGGGCGGGGTGTGAGACGGGTGGGGTGCGAGACGGGCGGGGTGTGAGATGGGTGGGGTGCGAGATGGGCGGGGTGTGAGACGGGTGGGGTGCGAGACGGGCGGGGTGTGAGATGGGTGGGGTGCGAGAGGGGCGGGGTGTGAGACGGGCGGGGTGCGAGACGGGCGGGCTGCGAGACGGGTGGGGTGCGAGACGGGCGGGGTGCGAGACGGGTGGAATGCGAGACGGGCGGGGTGTGAGATGGGTGGGGTGCGAGATGGGCGGGGTGTGAGACGGGTGGGGTGCGAGACGGGCGGGGTGTGAGATGGGTGGGGTGCGAGACGGGCGGGGTGTGAGACGGGTGGGGTGCGAGACGGGCGGGGTGTGAGATGGGTGGGGTGCGAGATGGGCGGGGTGTGAGACGGGTGGGGTGCGAGACGGGCGGGGTGTGAGATGGGTGGGGTGCGAGATGGGCGGGGTGTGAGACGGGCGGGGTGCGAGACGGGCGGGCTGCGAGACGGGTGGGGTGCGAGACGGGCGGGGTGCGAGACGGGTGGAATGCGAGACGGGCGGGGTGTGAGATGGGTGGGGTGCGAGATGGGCGGGGTGTGAGACGGGTGGGGTGCGAGACGGGCGGGGTGTGAGATGGGTGGGGTGCGAGATGGGCGGGGTGTGAGACGGGTGGGGTGCGAGACGGGCGGGGTGTGAGATGGGTGGGGTGCGAGATGGGCGGGGTGTGAGACGGGCGGGGTGCGAGACGGGCGGGCTGCGAGACGGGTGGGGTGCGAGACGGGCGGGGTGCGAGACGGGTGGAATGCGAGACGGGCGGGGTGTGAGAGGGGGGGTGGGTTTTGGGGTGCGTGGTGGGGGGGGGGAGATGGGCGGGGTGTGAGACGGGTGGGGTGCGAGACGGGCGGGGTGTGAGATGGGTGGGGTGCGAGACGGGCGGGGTGTGAGACGGGTGGGGTGCGAGACGGGCGGGGTGTGAGATGGGTGGGGTGCGAGATGGGCGGGGTGTGAGACGGGCGGGGTGTGAGATGGGTGGGGTGCGAGACGGGCGGGGTGTGAGATGGGGGGGGGGGGGGTGGTGGGGGTGCGAGATGGGTGGGGTGTGAGGGGGGGGGGGGTGGGGGGGTGCGGACGGGGTGGGAGGGGGGGGGGTGGGGGCGGGGTGCGAGACGGGCGGGCTGCGAGACGGGTGGGGTGCGAGACGGGTGGGGTGCGAGACGGGCGGGGTGCGAGACGGGTGGAATGCGAGACGGGCGGGGTGTGAGATGGGTGGGGTGCGAGATGGGCGGGGTGTGAGACGGGTGGGGTGCGAGACGGGCGGGGTGTGAGATGGGTGGGGTGCGAGATGGGCGGGGTGTGAGACGGGTGGGGTGCGAGACGGGCGGGGTGTGAGATGGGTGGGGTGCGAGATGGGCGGGGTGTGAGACGGGCGGGGTGCGAGACGGGCGGGCTGCGAGACGGGTGGGGTGCGAGACGGGTGGAATGCGAGACGGGCGGGGTGTGAGATGGGTGGGGTGCGAGATGGGCGGGGTGTGAGACGGGTGGGGTGCGAGACGGGCGGGGTGTGAGATGGGTGGGGTGCGAGATGGGCGGGGTGTGAGACGGGTGGGGTGCGAGACGGGCGGGGTGTGAGATGGGTGGGGTGCGAGATGGGCGGGGTGTGAGACGGGCGGGGTGCGAGACGGGCGGGGTGTGAGATGGGTGGGGTGCGAGATGGGCGGGGTGTGAGACGGGCGGGGTGCGAGACGGGCGGGGTGTGAGATGGGTGGGGTGCGAGATGGGCGGGGTGTGAGACGGGCGGGGTGCGAGACGGGCGGGGTGTGAGATGGGTGGGGTGCGAGATGGGCGGGGTGTGAGACGGGCGGGGTGCGAGACGGGCGGGGTGCGATCCTTGGAACGGAAGATAATGACAGAAGAACAAATCTTAATGATATGGCAACAATGGGATGAATTTCGATCCTCTGCAATGTTATGAAGATATTTTATTATATAGAATAATTTCTTTTTATTGTATAAATGAAAAATGTATAAAATAAAGATTATAAAAAAATTTCCCTCCAACCTGGAAATACAAAGTAACGGCAGAAATTGGCGCTGCGCAGATTTCCCTTCGCTGCTCTACAATACAATGAGCCGAGCCCCGTGTATTCCCCGCCTTCCCACCCCCGCCCCCCGCCCCCGACTCCCGCCTCACACCAATTCCAGATGTCCCAATTATTTCATCATCAGATCCTCAATTATTAGGAAAACGAGGCAAATTAATTCCGCACCAGATTTCCAGATGGGAGCGTCCGCCGGGGGTTCGCCATATTCTCGCCGTTTGGTGATTTATACTGCGCTGTGCGTTCCAGGCGCTCCGTACGAATGGCGCTTATCCCTCATTACGTTCGATGGCGGCTCCGAGCTTCATGACCGACCTCTGTGTGTGATTATATGTCAGTATTACATTGTATATCCCCTGTATGTTGTGGTCGTTCAGGTGATTATCTAATAGTTTCTTGAAACAATCGATGCCCCCCGCTGAGACCACCGCCTGTGGAAGGGTCCTGCCCCGGGGGAGTGTTTGGGGACCGGGGTCCTGCCCCGGGGGAGTGTTTAGGGACCCGTGTCCTGCCCCAGGGGAGTGTTTGGGGACCCGTGTCCTGCCCCAGGGGAGTGTTTGGGGACCCGGGTCCTGCCCCAGGGGAGTGTTTGGGGACCCGGGTCCTGCCCCAGGGGAGTGTTTGGGGATCCGGGTCCTGCCCCGGGGGGAGTGTTTGGGGACCCGGGTCCTGCCCCGGGGGAGTGTTTAGGGACCCGTGTCCTGCCCCAGGGGAGTGTTTGGGGACCCGGGGGTCCTGCCCCAGGGGAGTGTTTGGGGACCCGGGTCCTGCCCCAGGGGAGTGTTTGGGGATCCGGGTCCTGCCCCAGGGGAGTGTTTGGGGACCCGGGTCCTGCCCCCAGGGGAGTGTTTGGGGATCCGGGTCCTGCCCCAGGGGAGTGTTTGGGGATCCGGGTCCTGCCCCAGGGGAGTGTTTGGGGACCCGGGTCCTGCCCCAGGGGAGTGTTTGGGGACCCGGGTCCTGCCCCAGGGGAGTGTTTTGGGGACCCGGGTCCTGCCCCAGGGGACATGTTTGGGGACCCGGGTCCTGCCCCAGGGGAGTGTTTGGGGACCCGGGTCCTGCCCCAGGGGAGTGTTTGGGGACCCGGGTCCTGCCCCAGGAGAGTGTTTGGGGACCCGGGTCCTGCCCCAGGGGAGTGTTTGGGGATCCGGGTCCTGCCCCAGGGGAGTGTTTGGGGATCCGGGTCCTGCCCCAGGGGAGTGTTTGGGGACCCGGGTCCTGCCCCAGGGGAGTGTTTGGGGACCCGGGTCCTGCCCCAGGGGAGTGTTTGGGGACCCGGGTCCTGCCCCAGGGGACATGTTTGGGGACCCGGGTCCTGCCCCAGGGGAGTGTTTGGGGACCCGGGTCCTGCCCCAGGGGAGTGTTGGGGACCCGGGTCCTGCCCCAGGGGGACATGTATCAATACAAAAAGAAGTTTTAAAAACGTCCGTTTATTCAGGAGCAGTGATTTTAATAATGCTTAAAGTGAAACAATAAAAGTGTAATATTCCTTTACATTTCATACCTGGGGGTGTCTATAGGTGGCCTGTGAAGGGCGCATGTTTCCCGTGCTTAGAACTGTCCGAGAGCAAAATGACATTTCTAAAGGAAAAAAAGCATTTAAAATCACTCGCAGCGAATGAATTGTCGGCTCCGTAACACAGATTCAGTTCGCATTGTAGCGCTATACAAGTTATTCATTCATTGATGAAAAACAAACAAAGATATGTGTGGGGGTCCCCCGAATTCAATAACCAGGCCCTTCAGGTCTGGGATGGATATTAAGGGGAACCCCGGCCAAAAAAATAAAATGGCGTGGGGTCCCCCTCAAAATCCATACCAGACCCTTATCCGAGCACGCAACCTGGCAGGCCGCAGGAAAAGAGGGGGGGGGACAAGAGCGCCCCCCCTTCCTCCTGAACCGTACCAGGCCACATGCCCTCAACATTGGGAGGGTCTGTGACCCCCTCAAAGCACCAGGTCCCCATGTTGATGAGGACAAGGGCCTCTTCCCCCACAACCCTTGCCCGGCGGCTGTGGGGGTCTGCGGGCGGGGGGCTTATCAGAATCTGGAAGCCCCCTTTAACAAGGGGACCCCCAGATCCCGGCCCCCCGTTTGAAAATGACCCCTACCATTTCACACAGAAAGTGTAAAAAATTGTTAAAAAAGACAGGAGACGTTTTTTGACAATTCCTTTATTAATCTCTTCTTCTTCCAAGGGTCAGACTCCTCCTCTTCTGCTATGACACATGATAAGACCCCTCCCCTTATACTATGATACAGGATCAAACCCCTCCCCCTCTGCTATGACACAGGATCAGGATTGGGAGAGATTAGTCAGGAGGAAAGGGAGAGCGACGCCTTTGTTGCAGAACACGGACTGCTGTGATTGGGCCACAGAGAGGCTGAGGGACCTCTCACCCCCGACTTCCCACTGCAAGTCTTCATCAGACACAGTGGGGCCCCCATCCGGTACAAGTATCCTGCTGAAGGGCGGACCAGAGAGGGGGCTCATCACCCATTATATGCCCTGTATGGGACCCGAGACATCTGTGCCCCGCCTACTCTACATTTATACCCATCCCCCACCTTGGGCACAGCATTCTTACCACACCACACTCCATGCTGGGCTTCTAATAAGTGCACCAACGCTTCCTAAAGGACCCCAACAATCGCCGGCAGAAGAACCCCTTAAAGGACCCCCAACAATAGCCGGCAGAAAAACCCCTTAAAGGGCCCCACAATAGCCGGCAGAAAAACCCCTTAAAGGACCTCCAACAATAGCCGGCAGAAAAACCCCTTAAAGGACCCCAACAATACCCGGCAGAAGAACCCCTTAAAGGACCCCACAATAGCCGGCAGAAGAACCCCTTAAAGGACCCCACAATAGCCGGCAGAAGAACCCCTTAAAGGGCCCCACAATAGCCGGCAGAAGAACCCCTTAAAGGACCCCCAACAATAGCCGGCAGAAGAACCCCTTAAAGGGCCCCACAATAGCCGGCAGAAGAACCCCTTAAAGGACCCCCAACAATAGCCGGCAGAAGAACCCCTTAAAGGACCCCCAACAATAGCCGGCAGAAGAACCCCTTAAAGGGCCCCACAATAGCCGGCAGAAGAATCCCTTAAAGGACCCCCAACAATAGCCGGCAGAAGAACCCCTTAAAGGACCCCCAACAATAGCCGGCAGAAGAACCCCTTAAAGGGCCCCACAATAGCCGGCAGAAGAACCCCTTAAAGGGCCCCACAATAGCCGGCAGAAGAACCCCTTAAAGGGCCCCACAATCGCTGGCAGAAGAACCCCTTAAAGGACCCCCAACAATAGCCGGCAGAAGAATCCCTTAAAGGACCCCCAACAATAGCCGACAGAAGAACCCCTTAAAGGGCCCCACAATAGCCGGCAGAAGAATCCCTTAAAGGACCCCCAACAATAGCCGGCAGAAGAACCCCTTAAAGGACCCCCAACAATAGCCGGCAGAAGAACCCCTTAAAGGGCCCCACAATAGCCGGCAGAAGAACCCCTTAAAGGACCCCCAACAATAGCCGGCAGAAGAACCCCTTAAAGGACCCCCAACAATAGCCGGCAGAAGAACCCCTTAAAGGGCCCCACAATAGCCGGCAGAAGAATCCCTTAAAGGACCCCCAACAATAGCCGGCAGAAGAACCCCTTAAAGGACCCCCAACAATAGCCGTCAGAAGAACCCCTTAAAGGGCCCAACAATAGCCGGCAGAAGAACCCCTTAAAGGACCCCCAACAATAGCCGGCAGAAGAACCCCTTAAAGGACCCCCAACAATAGCCGGCAGAAGAACCCCTTAAAGGGCCCCAACAATAGCCGGCAGAAGAACCCCTTAAAGGACCCCAACAATAGCCAGCAGAAGGACCCCTTAAAGGGCCCCACAAAAGCCGGCAGAAGAACCCCTTAAAGGACCCCACAATAGCCGGCAGAAGAACCCCTTAAAGGACCCCCAACAATAGCCGGCAGAAGAACCCCTTAAAGGACCCCAACAATAGCCGGCAGAAGAACCCCTTAAAGGACCCCCAACAATAGCCGGCAGAAGAACCCCTTAAAGGGCCCCACAATAGCCGGCAGAAGAACCCCTTAAAGGACCCCCAACAATAGCCGGCAGAAGAACCCCTTAAAGGGCCCCACAATAGCCGGCAGAAGAACCCCTTAAAGGACCCCCAACAATAGCCGGCAGAAGAACCCCTTAAAGGGCCCCACAATAGCCGGCAGAAGAACCCCTTAAAGGACCCCCAACAATAGCCGGCAGAAGAACCCCTTAAAGGGCCCCACAATAGCCGGCAGAAGAACCCCTTAAAGGGCCCCACAATAGCCGGCAGAAGAACCCCTTAAAGGGCCCCACAATCGCTGGCAGAAGAACCCCTTAAAGGACCCCCAACAATAGCCGGCAGAAGAATCCCTTAAAGGACCCCCAACAATAGCCGACAGAAGAACCCCTTAAAGGGCCCCACAATAGCCGGCAGAAGAATCCCTTAAAGGACCCCCAACAATAGCCGGCAGAAGAACCCCTTAAAGGACCCCCAACAATAGCCGGCAGAAGAACCCCTTAAAGGGCCCCACAATAGCCGGCAGAAGAACCCCTTAAAGGACCCCCAACAATAGCCGGCAGAAGAACCCCTTAAAGGACCCCCAACAATAGCCGGCAGAAGAACCCCTTAAAGGGCCCCACAATAGCCGGCAGAAGAATCCCTTAAAGGACCCCCAACAATAGCCGGCAGAAGAACCCCTTAAAGGACCCCCAACAATAGCCGGCAGAAGAACCCCTTAAAGGGCCCCACAATAGCCGGCAGAAGAACCCCTTAAAGGACCCCCAACAATAGCCGGCAGAAGAACCCCTTAAAGGACCCCCAACAATAGCCGGCAGAAGAACCCCTTAAAGGGCCCCAACAATAGCCGGCAGAAGAACCCCTTAAAGGACCCCAACAATAGCCAGCAGAAGGACCCCTTAAAGGGCCCCACAATAGCCGGCAGAAGAACCCCTTAAAGGACCCCACAATAGCCGGCAGAAGAACCCCTTAAAGGACCCCCAACAATAGCCGGCAGAAGAACCCCTTAAAGGACCCCAACAATAGCCGGCAGAAGAACCCCTTAAAGGACCCCCAACAATAGCCGGCAGAAGAACCCCTTAAAGGGCCCCACAATAGCCGGCAGAAGAACCCCTTAAAGGACCCCCAACAATAGCCGGCAGAAGAACCCCTTAAAGGGCCCCACAATAGCCGGCAGAAGAACCCCTTAAAGGGCCCCACAATAGCCGGCAGAAGAACCCCTTAAAGGACCCCCACTCCTCCCTCTTTTGCCGTTCCATTGCCACTAATATAGCGGTCAGTCTCGGGCTAGCATGGCCACCTCTGATTAGAGGGAGGGGTTTTGTAGTCCTGATATCATTCATATGTAATCAGTGGGAGGGGTTTTGTAGTTTGGTTTCTCCATAGGATTTTATGTAGTAGCGATGCGCCATATTGGATCGTCCAATAAAACATTTTTGGGGTAAATTGTTTCCACGTTTCCTTTCATTTTGCGGCACGTGGGGGGGAGGGATGAATTTGGCGCGGCACGTGGGGGGGAGGGATGAATTTGGCGCGGCACGTGGGGGTGAGGGGTGAATTTGGCGTGGCACGTGGGGGGTGAATTTGGCGCGGCACGTGGGGGGGAGGGCTGAATTTGGCGCGGCACGTGGGGGGGGGGGGGTGAATTTGGCGCGGCACGTGGGGGGGGAGGGGTGAATTTGGCGCGGTACGTGGGGGGGAGGGGTGAATTTGGCGCGGCGCGTGGGGGGGAGGGGTGAATTTGGCGCTGCACGTGGGGGGGGAGGGGTGAATTTGGCGTGGCACGTGGGGGGAGGGGTGAATTTGGCGTGGCACGTGGGGGGGAGGGGTGAATTTGGCACGGCACGTGGGGGGTGAATTTGGCGCGGCACGTGGGGGGGAGGGGTGAATTTGGCGCGGCACGTGGGGGGGAGGGGTGAATTTGGCGCAGCACGTGGGGGGAGGGGTGAATTTGGCGCGGCACATGGGGGGGAGGGGTGAATTTGGCGCAGCACATGGGGGGGAGGGGTGAATTTGGCGCAGCACATGGGGGGGAGGGGTGAATTTGGCGTGGCACGTAGGGGGAGGGGTGAATTTGGCGCGGCACGTGGGGGGGGGAGGGGTGAATTTGGCGCGGCACGTGGGGGGAGGGGTGAATTTGGCGCAGCACGTGGGGGGGAGGGGTGAATTTGGCGCAGCACGTGGGGGGGAGGGGTGAATTTGGCGCAGCACGTGGGGGGGAGGGGTGAATTTGGCGCAGCACGTGGGGGGAGGGGTGAATTTGGCGCAGCACGTGGGGGGGAGGGGTGAATTTGGCGCAGCACATGGGGGGAGGGGTGAATTTGGCGCGGCACGTGGGGGGGAGGGGTGAATTTGGCGCGGCACGTGGGGGAGGGGTGAATATCTTTCGCCGGGTCGTGACGTTCCGGATTGGAAGCGGTTGGACGGATTGCGGAGAATTTGATCTCCAGGAAAGTTCTTTGGATTCTCTGCAGATCTTCCAGAATATAAAATGTAATTTGTGTCCCTCCCACTTAAAGGAAGACTCCGCCCAAAACCCCTCCCACCTCTCCTCCCCAATTCTTCACTTGTCAGAGGAGGTAAGAAATAATCCCCTCCCCCATTCCAAGTCACCCCCTTGTCTCCGCCCCCTACCTCCCAGCACCGTTCCTTGGCTCCACCCCCCTCCTTCCAGTACCGCCCCTTTTACAGAATACAAAACCAGATATTATTATGTCTTACCACAGCAACAATAGATCCCTCCCCAGCAACAATAGACCCCCAGCAACAATAGATCCCCCAGCAACAATAGACCCCCCAGCAGACCTCCCCAGCAACAATAGACCCCCAGCAACAATAGACCCCCAGCAACAATAGATCCCCGGCAACAATAGACCCTCAGCAACAATAGACCCCCAGCAACAATAGACCCCCAGCAACAATAGATCCCCAACAACAATAGACCCCCCAGCAACAATAGATCCGCAGCAACAATAGACCCCCAGCAACAATAGATCCCCCAGCAACAATAGATCCCCAGCAACAATAGACCCCCAGCAACAATAGACCCCCCCCCAGCAACAATAGATCCCCAACAACAATAGACCCCCCAGCAACAATAGATCCCCAGCAACAATAGACCCCCCAGCAACAATAGATCCCCAGCAACAATAGATCCCCCAGCAACAATAGACCCCCAGCAACAATAGACCCCCAGCAACAATAGACCCCCCAGCAGCAATAGATCCCCTGGCAACAATAGATCTCTCCCAGCAACACTAGACCCCCCAGCAACAATAGATCCCCCAGCAACAATATACCTCCCCCAGCAACAATAGATCCCCAGCAACAATAGACCCCCAGCAACAATAGATCCCCCAGCAACAATAGACCTCCCAGCAACAATGGATCCCCCAGCAACAATAGACCTCCCCTAGCAACAATAGATCCCCAGCATCAATAGATCCCCAGCAACAATAGACCTCCCCTAGCAACAATAACCCCCCAGCAACAATAGATCCACCAGCAACAATAGACCCCTCCCCATCAACAATAGATCCCCCAGCAACAATATACCCCCCTAGCAACAATAGATCTCCACAGCAACAATAGATCCCTCCCCAGCAACAATAGACCCCCCAGCAACAATAGATCCCTCCCCAGCAACAATAGACCCCCCAGCAACAATAGACCCCCAGCAACAATAGATCCCCCAGCAACAATAGACCCCCCAGCAGACCTCCCCAGCAACAATAGACCCCCAGCAACAATAGACCCCCAGCAACAATAGATCCCCGGCAACAATAGACCCTCAGCAACAATAGACCCCCAGCAACAATAGACCCCCCAGCAACAATAGATCCCCAACAACAATAGACCCCCCAGCAACAATAGATCCGCAGCAACAATAGACCCCCAGCAACAATAGATCCCCCAGCAACAATAGATCCCCAGCAACAATAGACCCCCAGCAACAATAGACCCCCAGCAACAATAGATCCCCAACAACAATAGACCCCCCAGCAACAATAGATCCCCAGCAACAATAGACCCCCCAGCAACAATAGATCCCCAGCAACAATAGATCCCCCAGCAACAATAGACCCCCCAGCAACAATAGACCCCCAGCAACAATAGACCCCCCAGCAACAATAGACCCCCCAGCAGCAATAGATCCCCCGGCAACAATAGATCTCTCCCAGCAACACTAGACCCCCCAGCAACAATAGATCCCCCAGCAACAATATACCTCCCCCAGCAACAATAGATCCCCAGCAACAATAGACCCCCAGCAACAATAGATCCCCCAGCAACAATAGACCTCCCAGCAACAATGGATCCCCCAGCAACAATAGACCTCCCCTAGCAACAATAGATCCCCAGCATCAATAGATCCCCAGCAACAATAGACCTCCCCTAGCAACAATAACCCCCCAGCAACAATAGATCCACCAGCAACAATAGACCCCTCCCCATCAACAATAGATCCCCCAGCAACAATATACCCCCCTAGCAACAATAGATCTCCACAGCAACAATAGATCCCTCCCCAGCAACAATAGACCCCCCAGCAACAATAGATCCCTCCCCAGCAACAATAGACCCCCCAGCAACAATAGACCCCCAGCAACAATAGATCCCCCAGCAACAATAGACCCCCCAGCAGACCTCCCCAGCAACAATAGACCCCCAGCAACAATAGACCCCCAGCAACAATAGATCCCCGGCAACAATAGACCCTCAGCAACAATAGACCCCCAGCAACAATAGACCCCCCAGCAACAATAGATCCCCAACAACAATAGACCCCCCCAGCAACAATAGATCCGCAGCAACAATAGACCCCCAGCAACAATAGATCCCCCAGCAACAATAGATCCCCAGCAACAATAGACCCCCAGCAACAATAGACCCCCAGCAACAATAGATCCCCAACAACAATAGACCCCCCAGCAACAATAGATCCCCAGCAACAATAGACCCCCCAGCAACAATAGATCCCCAGCAACAATAGATCCCCCAGCAACAATAGACCCCCAGCAACAATAGACCCCCAGCAACAATAGACCCCCCAGCAACAATAGACCCCCCAGCAGCAATAGATCCCCTGGCAACAATAGATCTCTCCCAGCAACACTAGACCCCCCAGCAACAATAGATCCCCCAGCAACAATATACCTCCCCCAGCAACAATAGATCCCCAGCAACAATAGACCCCCAGCAACAATAGATCCCCCAGCAACAATAGACCTCCCAGCAACAATGGATCCCCCAGCAACAATAGACCTCCCCTAGCAACAATAGATCCCCAGCATCAATAGATCCCCAGCAACAATAGACCTCCCCCAGCAACAATAGACCTCCCCTAGCAACAATAACCCCCCAGCCACAATAGATCCACCAGCAACAATAGACCCCTCCCCATCAACAATAGATCCCCCAGCAACAATATACCCCCCTAGCAACAATAGATCTCCACAGCAACAATAGATCCCCCATCAACAATAGACCCCAACAGCAAAAATAAACCCCCCATCAACAATAGATCTCCACAGTAACAATAGATCCCTCCCCATCAGCAATTGACCCCCCTAGCAACAATAAACTCCTCCCCAGCAACAATATATCCCCCAGCAACAACAGACCCCCCCCCCCACCAACAATAGACCCCTCCGAAAAACAAGAGCCCCCAGCAACAATAGATCCCCAGCAACAACAGACCCCCCAGCAGCAATAGACCCCTCCCAAAAACAATATACCCCTCTCCAGTAACAATAGATTCCGCAGCAACAATAGACCTCCTAGCAGCCAGCATTAGGAGACCCCTCCCTCTACAGTAGACCTCCCAGCAACTATAGACCCCTCCCCAGCAACAATAAATCCCTCCCATGCAATAATAGACCCCCCAGCAACAATAGATCTCTGACAGCAGTAAAAAATCCCCCAGCAGCCAACACCAGGAGACCCCTCCCTCAATTGTAGATTCCCCAGCAACAATAGACCCCAAAGAAGCAAATCTCCCCATTGTGGGAGGGGCAGAGACACAAACTACTGCGGGAAATCTCCCCATTGTGGGAGGGGCGGAGACACAAACTACTGCAGGAAATCTCCCCATTGTGGGAGGGGCAGAGACACAAACTACTGCAGGGAAATCCCCCCATTGTGGGAGGGGCAGAGACACAAACTACTGCAGGAAATCTCCCCATTGTGGGAGGGGCAAAGACACAAACTACTGCAGGAAATCTCCCCATTGTGGGAGGGGCAGAGACACAAACTACTGCAGGGAAATCCCCCCATTGTGGGAGGGGCAGAGACACAAACTACTGCAGGAAATCTCCCCATTGTGGGAGGGGCAGAGACACAAACTACTGCAGGAAATCCCCCCATTGTGGGAGGGGCAGAGACACAAACTACTGCAGGATATCTCCCCATTGTGGGAGGGGCAGAGATACAAACTACTGCGGGAAATCTCCCCATTGTGGGAGGGGCAGAGATACAAACTACTGCGGGAAATCTCCCCATTGTGGGAGGGGCGGAGACACAAACTACTGCAGGAAATCTCCCCATTGTGGGAGGGGCAGAGACACAAACTACTGCAGGGAAATCCCCCCATTGTGGGAGGGGCAGAGACACAAACTACTGCAGGAAATCTCCCCATTGTGGGAGGGGCAGAGACACAAACTACTGCAGGAAATCTCCCCATTGTGGGAGGGGCAGAGACACAAACTACTGCAGGGAAATCCCCCATTGTGGGAGGGGCAGAGACACAAACTACTGCAGGAAATCTCCCCATTGTGGGAGGGGCAGAGACACAAACTACTGCAGGAAATCCCCCCATTGTGGGAGGGGCAGAGACACAAACTACTGCAGGATATCTCCCCATTGTGGGAGGGGCAGAGATACAAACTACTGCGGGAAATCTCCCCATTGTGGGAGGGGCAGAGACACAAACTACAGCAAGGAATCTCCCCATTGTGGGAGGGGCAGAGATACAAACTACAGCAGGGAATCTCCCCATTGTGGGAGGGGCAGAGACACAAACTACAGCAGGGAATCTCCCCATTGTGGGAGGGGCAGAGATACAAACTACAGCAGGGAATCTCCCCATTGTGGGAGGGGCAGAGACACAAACTACAGCAGGGAATCTCCCCATTGTGGGAGGGGCAGAGATACAAACTACAGCAGGGAATTTCCCCATTGTGGGAGGGGCAGAGATACAAACTACAGCAGGGAATCTCCCCATTGTGGGAGGGGCAGAGATACAAACTACAGCAGGGAATCTCCCCATTGTGGGAGGAGCAGAGACACAAACTACCGCAGGAAATCTCTCCATTGTGGGAGGGGCAGAGACACAAACTACTGCGGGAAATCTCCCCAATGTGGGAGGGGCAGAGACACAAACTACAGCAAGGAATCTCCCCATTGTGGGAGGGGCAGAGATACAAACTACAGCAGGGAATCTCCCCATTGTGGGAGGGGCAGAGATACAAACTACAGCAAGGAATCTCCCCATTGTGGGAGGGGCAGAGATACAAACTACAGCAGGGAATCTCCCCATTGTGGGAGGGGCAGAGACACAAACTACAGCAGGGAATCTCCCCATTGTGGGAGGGGCAGAGATACAAACTACAGCAGGGAATTTCCCCATTGTGGGAGGGGCAGAGATACAAACTACAGCAGGGAATCTCCCCATTGTGGGAGGGGCAGAGATACAAACTACAGCAGGGAATCTCCCCATTGTGGGAGGAGCAGAGACACAAACTACCGCAGGAAATCTCTCCATTGTGGGAGGGGCAGAGACACAAACTACTGCGGGAAATCTCCCCATTGTGGGAGGGGCAGAGACACAAACTACAGCAAGGAATCTCCCCATTGTGGGAGGGGCAGAGATACAAACTACAGCAGGGAATCTCCCCATTGTGGGAGGGGCAGAGATACAAACTACAGCAGGGAATTTCCCCATTGTGGGAGGGGCAGAGACACAAACTACTGCAGGAAATCTCCCCATTGTGGGAGGGGCAGAGACACAAACTACTGCAGGAAATCCCCCATTGTGGGAGGGGCAGAGATACAAACTACAGCAGGGAATCTCCCCATTGTGGGAGGAGCAGAGACACAAACTACTGCGGGAAATCTCCCCATTGTGGGAGGGGCAGAGACACAAACTACTGCGGGAAATCTCCCCATTGTGGGAGGGGCAGAGACACAAACTACTGCAGGAAATCTCCTCATTGTGGGAGGGGCAGAGACACAAACTACTGCAGGAAATCTCCCCATTGTGGGAGGGGCAGAGACACAAACTACTGGAGGAAATCCCCCATTGTGGGAGGGGCAGAGACACAAACTACTGCAGGAAATCCCCCATTGTGGGAGGGGCAGAGACACAAAATACTGCGGGAAATCCCCCCAAGGAGAAAAAAGCTCCGCCAGGTAATTCAGCCATATAAATGTTTTTTGGAAATGTCAGTTTTTGGTGGAGTTGACCTTTAATTTTGTATTTCCCAGAAGCCCCTGTGAATGTTTCCTGCCTGGTTACAGAGGGTCTGTATTTTCCATCTAGCGGAGCGGTATGCGTATATATATATATATTTATAGAGTAGCCCGGAAGGTAAGACAATATTTAATCGTAATAACACAGAGCAGCCCTCGGAGTGGCGCGGACGCGGTAATGCGAAGTGGCAGGGCGGAGTGTTTTCACTTTCTCGCCGTCTTAATGGGTTTTGCCAGGTGAAGTTCCCCCCCCCTCCCCCCTCCTCGGATATTTGGAATGTGTTTTCCGATAGAGCCATAAGCCATTCATTTGCTAAATTGAATTATCTGGGAAAGGAGATTTTTGTGTATTTTTGGTTGTGTTCCTTCTGAGAGCAACTAAATATTGATAAGATCCAGATGGGAGGCGGAAACCCGAATTTCATGACTTTTTAAACATTTAAGTTGGTTAACTTTTGGCCCTGACAGATTTTCCGGCTGGAGTGCCGTGTGGAAGCAATTTGTCATTAGATTCCTGGAGCGGGGAGGGTGTCGCTGGGCCTCGCCGGAGGACTCAGTGATTGCAGAGCTTCTCCGGGGTGCCCCCGACTGACAAACACGGGCGATGTGACCCGCAAAGCACACGGGGTTAGACCCCCTTCCACCTCTGGCTCATTCAGCCTCCATTGAGGTTTGTCTGTAGGCCTCCACCCAGCTTCTCCTCAGCCTCACGTCAACCTCACCTCAGCCTCTCCATAGCCTCTCCTCAGCCTCTCCTTAGACTTTCCTCAGCCTCTCCATAGACTCTCCTCAGCCTCATCCCAGGCCATTCTCAGTCTGACCTCAGCCTCCCCCAGCCAGTCCTCAACCTCTCCATAGCCTCTCCATAGCCTCTCCATAGCCTCTCCTCAACCTCTCCATAGCCTCTCCTCAACCTCTTCTCAGCCCCTCCATAGCCTCTCCTCAGACCCTCCATAGCCTCTCCTCAGCCCCTCCATAGCCTCTCCATAGCCTTTCCTCAGCCCTTCCTCAACCTCTCCATAGCCTCCCCCAGCCAGTCCTCAACCTCCCCTCAGCCCCTCCATAGACTCTCCTCAGCCCTCCATAGCCTCTCCTCAGCCTCTCCATAGCCTCTCCATAGCCTATCCTCAGCCGCTCCATAGACACTCCTCAGCCCCTCCATAGCCTTTCCTCAGCCCCTCCATAGCCTCTCCTCAGACTCTCCTCAGCCCCTCCATAGCCTCTCCTCAGACTCTCCTCAGCCCCTCCATAGACTCTCCTCAGACCCTCCATAGCCTCTCCTCAGCCCCTCCATAGCCTCTCCTCAGCCCCTCCATAGCCTCTCCTCAGACCCTCCATAGCCTCTCCTCAGACCCTCCATAGCCTCTCTTCAGCCCCTCCATAGACTCTCTTCAGCCCCTCCATAGCCTTTCCTCAGCCCCTCCATAGTCTCTCCTCAGCCCCTGCATAGCCTTTCCTCAGCCTCCCCATAGCCTCTCCTCAACCTCTCCATAGCCTCTCCTCAACCTCTTCTCAGCCCCTCCATTACCTCTCCTCAGCCTCTCCATAGCCTCTCCATAGCCTTTCCTCAGCCTTTCCTCAACCTCTCCATAGCCTCCCCCAGCCAGTCCTCAACCTCACCTCAACCTCACCTCAGCCCCTCCATAGCCTTTCCTCAGCCTCTCCTCAGCCTCACCTCAGCCCCTCCATAGCCTTTCCTCAGCCCCTTCATAGACTCTCCTCAGCCCCTCCATAGCCTCTCCTCAGCCTCTCCATAGCCTCTCCTCAGCCTCTCCATAGACACTCCTCAGCCCCTCCATAGCCTTTCCTCAGCCCCTCCATAGCCTCTCCTCAGACTCTTCTCAGCCCCTCCATAGCCTCTCCTCAGCCTCTCCATAGCCTCTCCTCAGCCTCTCCATAGACACTCCTCAGCCCCTCCATAGCCTTTCCTCAGCCCCTCCATAGCCTCTCCTCAGCCTCTCCATAGCCTCTCCTCAGCCTCTCCATAGCCTATCCTCAGCCGCTCCATAGACACTCCTCAGCCCCTCCATAGCCTTTCCTCAGCCCCTCCATAGCCTCTCCTCAGCCCCTCCATAGACTCTCCTCAGACCCTCCATAGACTCTCCTCAGACCCTCCATAGCCTCTCCTCAGCCCCTCCATAGCCTCTCCTCAGACCCTCCATAGCCTCTCCTCAGACCCTCCATAGCCTCTCTTCAGCCCCTCCATAGACTCTCTTCAGCCCCTCCATAGCCTTTCCTCAGCCCCTCCATAGTCTCTCCTCAGCCCCTGCATAGCCTTTCCTCAGCCTCCCCATAGCCTCTCCTCAACCTCTCCATAGCCTCTCCTCAACCTCTTCTCAGCCCCTCCATTACCTCTCCTCAGCCTCTCCATAGCCTCTCCATAGCCTTTCCTCAGCCTTTCCTCAACCTCTCCATAGCCTCCCCCAGCCAGTCCTCAACCTCACCTCAGCCCCTCCATAGCCTTTCCTCAGCCTCTCCTCAGCCTCACCTCAGCCCCTCCATAGCCTTTCCTCAGCCCCTTCATAGACTCTCCTCAGCCCCTCCATAGCCTCTCCTCAGCCTCTCCATAGCCTCTCCTCAGCCTCTCCATAGACACTCCTCAGCCCCTCCATAGCCTTTCCTCAGCCCCTCCATAGCCTCTCCTCAGACTCTTCTCAGCCCCTCCATAGCCTCTCCTCAGCCTCTCCATAGCCTCTCCTCAGCCTCTCCATAGACACTCCTCAGCCCCTCCATAGCCTTTCCTCAGCCCCTCCATAGCCTCTCCTCAGCCTCTCCATAGCCTCTCCTCAGCCTCTCCATAGCCTATCCTCAGCCGCTCCATAGACACTCCTCAGCCCCTCCATAGCCTTTCCTCAGCCCCTCCATAGCCTCTCCTCAGACTCTTCTCAGCCCCTCCATAGCCTCTCCTCAGCCTCTCCATAGCCTCTCCTCAGCCTCTCCATAGACTCTCCTCAGACCCTCCATAGCCTCTCCTCAGCCTCTCCATAGCCTCTCCTCAGCCTCTCCATAGCCTATCCTCAGCCTCTCCATAGACACTCCTCAGCCCCTCCATAGCCTTTCCTCAGCCCCTCCATAGCCTCTCCTCAGCCCCTCCATAGACTCTCCTCAGACCCTCCATAGACTCTCCTCAGACCCTCCATAGCCTCTCCTCAGCCCCTCCATAGACTCTCCTCAGACCCTCCATAGACTCTCCTCAGACCCTCCATAGCCTCTCCTCAGCACCTCCATAGCCTCTCCTCAGCCCCTCCATAGCCTTTCCTCAGCCTCTCCATAGCCTCTCTTCAGCCCCTCCATAGACTCTCTTCAGCCCCTCCATAGCCTCTCCATAGCCTTTCCTCAGCCCCTCCATAGACTCTTCATCCCCTCCATAGCCTTTCCTCAGCCTCTCCATAGTCTTTCCTCAGCCTCTCCATAGCCTTTCCTCAGCCCCTCCATAGCCTTTCCTCAGCCGCTCCATAGCCTCTCCTCAGCCCCTCCATAGCCTTTCCTCAGCCTCTCCATAGCCTTTCCTCAGCCCCTCCATAGCCTTTCCTCAGCCCCTCCATAGCCTTTCCTCAGCCCCTCCACAGCCTTTCCTCAGCCTCTCCATAGCCTTTCCTCAGCCCCTCCATAGCCTTTCCTCAGCCCCTCCATAGCCTTTCCTCAGCCCCTCCATAGCCTCTCCTCAGCCCCTCCATAGCCTTTCCTCAGCCTCTCCATAGCCTCTCCTCAGCCTCTCCATAGCCTCTCCTCAGCCCCTCTATAGCCTTTCCTCAGCCCCTCCATAGCCTCTCCTCAGCCTCTCCATAGCCTTTCCTCAGCCCCTCCATAGCCTTTCCTCAGCCCCTCCATAGCCTCTCCTCAGCCCCTCCATAGCCTTTCCTCAGCCTCTCCATAGCCTCTCCTCAGCCTCTCCATAGCCTCTCCTCAGCCCCTCCATAGCCTCTCCATAGCCTTTCCACAGCCTCTTCATAGCCTCTCCTCAGCCCCTCCATAGCCTTTCCTCAGCCCCTCCATAGCCTTTCCTCAGCCTCTCCATAGCCTTTCCTCAGCCTCTCCATAGCCTCTCCTCAGCCTCTCCATAGCCTCTCCTCAGCCCCTCCATAGCCTTTCCTCAGCCCCTCCATAGCCTTTCCTCAGCCCCTCCATAGCCTTTCCTCAGCCTCTCCATAGCCTTTCCTCAGCCTCTCCATAGCCTCTCCTCAGCCTCTCCATAGCCTCTCCTCAGCCTCTCCATAGCCTCTCCTCAGCCCCTCCATAGCCTTTCCTCAGCCCCTCCATAGCCTTTCCTCAGCCTCTCCTCAGACCCTCCATAGCCTCTCCTCAGCCCCTCCATAGCCTCTCCATAGCCTTTCTTCAGCCTCTCCATAGCCTCTCCTCAGACCCTCCATAGCCTCTCCTCAGCCCCTCCATAGCCTTTCCTCAGCCTCTCCATAGCCTCTCCATAGCCTCTCCTCAGCCTTTCCTCAACACTTAGATTAGATGTAGATTCCATCTTTTGTCCTACAAATATATTTACCCAAAATCAGGACATTTGGTATTTCTTGAGCTCCAGTCAGTGACTTTGTCGCGGCTGAGATGATGTCATCAGTCTGCTGCAGGCAGCGGGAAGCATTTTCTCAGTCTCCCCTCCCCCAGTGATCAGACTGTACATTGTAACCCTCACAGACCACTTTGACCTTTAGATAAGACCAGATTAAGGTTCACCTGCCGGTCCGAGAAATATCTCCTCAACCTCCACGGAGATAAAGGGCAGCGCTGTCTACGGCGCACTGAGCGTGCCGCAAGGGAAGGTGAACATTCCGCCACTGACGGCTCCTGCGGAGTGACGTCATCGCGGCTCCAGACAATCACAGTGCTGGAGCCGCGAGAACCGGAAGTCACTCCGGGATACATGGCAGCGGCGGAGATGAAGAACGAGGGTCGCTTCGGGGACTTCGTTCTCAGAGAAGGTATTCATAATGAGCTAGTATACTATGCATACTAGCCCATTATGCCTTTGCCTTGCAGGGTGTCTTTTTATTTTTATTTTTATCCGGTGTAACTTCCTCTTTAACTCTATAACAAGGTGAGAAGCTGCAGCAAGGGGCTGATCTGTGTCAGACATTTGTGAACACAACCAGGAACTGCACAGGCACCGGGATTTACATCAGTGTGTCATCTCTAAGCCGACAGTCCTGGTAGTAGGTCGTGACACCTGGAAAAAGATGGCGTCGTCCTTCTGGAGAGGAGATGAAGTCATTGTCGGGGGGAGTCCTGTGATCTCTGGAGGGGGTCACATGACTCGGCACGCCGCCCCTCACATGAGAACGTACATCCAATGATAGAAGCCGTGACCCCCCTATATAGTAATATAAGAGGAATACGGGGGGCGTCCACCAGGAGGCGCTGTGTGTGATCACATGACACGCCTCTCCTCCAATCACAGAGCTCTTTTCTGCATTAAAGTGACCCGTCATCAGACCATTATATACAAATATCTCCCTACTGTCTGTGCTGACCCAGCTCCTTCCTCTGTGCGCACCAAACTCCAATCCTCTACTGAGAGAGGGAGGAGCTGGGGCAGCACAGACAGTAATAAGCCACTCCCAGAAGAGGAGAGGACTAGGACGTGAAAAGAGGGAGGAGCTGGGGCAGCACAGACAGTAATAAGCCACTCCCAGAAGAGGAGAAGACTAGGACGTGAGAAGAGGGAGGAGCTGGGGCAGCACAGACAGTAATAAGCCACTCCCAGAAGAGGAGAAGACTAGGACGTGAGAAGAGGGAGGAGCTGGGGCAGCACAGACAGTAATAAGCCACTCCCAGAAGAGGAGAGGACTAGGACGTGAAAAGAGGGAGGAGCTGGGGCAGCACAGACAGTAATAAGCCACTCCCAGAGGAAGAGAGGACTAGGACGTGAGAAGAGGGAGGAGCTGGGGCAGCACAGACAGTAATAAGCCACTCCCAGAGGAAGAGAGGACTAGGACGTGAGAAGAGGGAGGAGCTGGGTCAGCACAGACAGTAATAAGCCACTCCCAGAAGAGGAGAGGACTAGGACGTGAAAAGAGGGAGGAGCTGGGGCAGCACAGACAGTAATAAGCCACTCCCAGAAGAGGAGATGACTAGGACGTGAGAAGAGGGAGGAGCTGGGGCAGCACAGACAGTAATAAGCCACTCCCAGAAGAGGAGAGGACTAGGACGTGAAAAGAGGGAGGAGCTGGGGCAGCACAGACAGTAATAAGCCACTCCCAGAAGAGGAGAAGACTAGGACGTGAGAAGAGGGAGGAGCTGGGGCAGCACAGACAGTAATAAGCCACTCCCAGAAGAGGAGAGGACTAGGACGTGAAAAGAGGGAGGAGCTGGGGCAGCACAGACAGTAATAAGCCACTCCCAGAGGAAGAGAGGACTAGGACGTGAGAAGAGGGAGGAGCTGGGGCAGCACAGACAGTAATAAGCCACTCCCAGAAGAGGAGAGGACTAGGACGTGAAAAGAGGGAGGAGCTGGGGCAGCACAGACAGTAATAAGCCACTCCCAGAAGAGGAGAAGACTAGGACGTGAGAAGAGGGAGGAGCTGGGGCAGCACAGACAGTAATAAGCCACTCCCAGAAGAGGAGAGGACTAGGACGTGAAAAGAGGGAGGAGCTGGGGCAGCACAGACAGTAATAAGCCACTCCCAGAAGAGGAGAAGACTAGGACGTGAGAAGAGGGAGGAGCTGGGGCAGCACAGACAGTAATAAGCCACTCCCAGAAGAGGAGAGGACTAGGACGTGAGAAGAGGGAGGAGCTGGGGCAGCACAGACAGTAATAAGCCACTCCCAGAGGAAGAGAGGACTAGGACGTGAGAAGAGGGAGGAGCTGGGGCAGCATTTACTGAATGGGCTGTGGTGTGCAGAGTGACCGCCCCAAAGTAGATGGGCGGTCCTAACAGAGAAAGAAGAATCAGCTGAGCTCCTCCTCTACTGACATCATGACATGTAGCCCCTCCCCTTCCTTTCAAAAGATGATACAATGTATCCATGTGTTTATAAACAGCCAATGAGAGGATCAGCAGTGCGCCCCGCCCCCATGTGCTGGGTTGCTGGTCCCGCCCCTTTTTGTATTCCTCTGCTGCTGAGCGCCCAAGGCGGCTGCCTCTTCTGCCACCCCTCGGCCCCGCCCTGCACCCTACAGTGGGCGGTGCTGTTCTTTTCATATAAAAGAATAGAAAGGTGTTGGAGCCCCCCATCTATGAAGCCTCGGCCATGACGGGTTCTCTTTGGATCCTGAATTGTGTAGATCCCCCCCCCCCCCCCCTCCGAACATCTGCCGAGAACAGAACAGATGTCTTCCCATCGCCGGGGGGGGGGGGGGGGAGGGGATCCGCCTGGAATGGAAATTGGAGGTCAATGCGATTAACCCCCAAATGTCAGCTGTGATTATCGGGAACATACGCCGAACGATCAGGTGGGGTCGCCGCCCACCATCCCGACCGTTCCTCTCCCCTCACATTTCCACCACACCGGAGACCAATCACAGGGACACACCGATCGATCACAGGGACACACCGACCGATTACACGGTCATTACGGGGGGGGGGGTGATGGGGGGTACAGGAAGGTTTTCTCCTTACGGTGGGGCGGGGGGGGTAAAGGAAGGTCTTCTCCTTTCGGTGGGGTGGCGGGGGGGGTAAAGGAAGGTCTTCTCCTTTCGGTGGGGTGGCGGGGGGGTAAAGGAAGGTCTTCTCCTTTCGGTGGGGTGGCGGTGGGGGGTACAGGAAGGTCTTCTCCTTACGGTGGGGTGGCGGTGGGGGGGGGGTACAGGAAGGTCTTCTCCTTTCGGTGGGGTGGCGGGGGGGGGACAGGAAGGTCTTCTCCTTACAGTGGGGTGGCGGTGGGGGGTACAGGAAGGTCTTCTCCTTACGGTGGGGTGGCGGTGGGGGGGGGGTACAGGAAGGTCTTCTCCTTACGGTGGGGTGGCGGGGGGGGTAAAGGAAGGTCTTCTCCTTTCGGTGGGGTGGCGGGGGGGGGTACAGGAAGGTCTTCTCCTTACGGTGGGGTGGCGGTGGGGGGTACAGGAAGGTCTTCTCCTTACGGTGGGGTGGCGGGGGGGGGGGTACAGGAAGGTCTTCTCCTTACAGTGGGGTGGCGGGGGGGGGTACAGGAAGGTCTTCTCCTTACGGTGGGGTGGCGGTGGGGGGTACAGGAAGGTCTTCTCCTTACGGTGGGGTGGCGGGGGGGGGGTAAAGGAAGGTCTTCTCCTTTCGGTGGGGTGGCGGGGGGGGGTAAAGGAAGGTCTTCTCCTTACGGTGGGGTGGTGGGGGGGCGGGTACAGGAAGGTCTTCTCCTTACGGTGGGGTGGCGGTGGGGGGTACAGGAAGGTCTTCTCCTTACGGTGGGGTGGCGGTGGGGGGTACAGGAAGGTCTTCTCCTTACGGTGGGGTGGCGGGGGGGGGGGGGGACAGGAAGGTCTTCTCCTTACGGCGGGGTGGCGGGGCAGGGGGGGGTAAAGGAAGGTCTTCTCCTTGCGGTGGGGCGGGGGGGGGGTACAGGAAGGTCTTCTCATTACGGTGGGGCGGGGGGGGGGGGGTACAGGAAGGTCTTCTCCTTGCGGTGGGGTGGCGGGGGGGGTACAGGAAGGTCTTCTCCTTACGGTGGGGTGGCGGGGCAGGGGGGGGTAAAGGAAGGTCTTCTCCTTGCGGTGGGGCGGGGGGGGGTACAGGAAGGTCTTCTCATTACGGTGGGGCGGGGGGGGGGTACAGGAAGGTCTTCTCCTTGCGGTGGGGTGGCGGGGGGGGTACAGGAAGGTCTTCTCCTTACGGTGGGGTGGCGGGGGGGTAAAGGAAGGTCTTCTCCTTTCGGTGGGGTGGCGGGGGGGGGGGTAAAGGAAGGTCTTCTCCTTACGGTGGGGTGTCGGGGCGGTAAAGGAAGGTCTTCTCCTTACGGTGGGGTGTCGGGGCGGTAAAGGAAGGTCTTCTCCTCACGGTGGGGTGGCGGGGGGGGGACAGGAAGGTCTTCTCCTTACGGTGGGGTGGCGGTGGGGGATAAAGGAAGGTCTTCTCCTTACGGTGGGGTGTCGGGGCGGTAAAGGAAGGTCTTCTCCTTGCGGTGGGGTGGCGGGGGGGGGTACAGGAAGGTCTTCTCCTTACGGTGGGGTGGCGGGGGGGGGGGGGGTACGGGAAGGTCTTTCATAGCCTCAGGCCGTGTGATTCGCTCATATTGCGAGGTATAGAATTTGGCGATAATTCCCGCGGAGAAGGGCGCCGGTATGCTGTGGATGTGTGAAACCCGCGGGGTAATGATTTCATTAGCTCTGGATCGGCGCCTCGGAGCTGCGTCCTGTGATGTTGGCGTTTCTCTTCCATGTTGATGGAATTAATCGCTCTCCACATTGCAGCTCTGTGAGGTCACCGCTGGGCCGCCGAGTCTCATAGGCTGAGCTCACTCCACGCCGCGTCCGATCGGTCAGGGGGATCAACGCTAGTAATGAAATCCTCCGCCATGACGGGCCGATGTCTTCATAAAACCCAATCAACTTTTCATCGACTCGCCCTCATTGAGTGAACGCTCTTTCAACGATCGGCGCTAAAGAGATCCCATTCTATGGAGTCCGGAGGTCGATGCGTCTCATCCTGTCCAGAGACAGGATGAGACGCATATGGTGTATGGCATGGTGCTTGGCATGGTGTATGGCATGGTGTATGGCATGGTATATGGCATTGTGTATGGCATGGTGTTTGGCATGGTGTATGGCATGGTGCTTGGCATGGTGCTTGGCATGGTGCATGGCATGGTGCTTGGCATGGTGTATGGCATGGTGCTTGGCATGGTGTATGGCATGGTGTATGGCATGGTGCTTGGCATGGTGTATGGCATGGTGCTTGGCATGGTGCTTGGCATGGTGCATGGCATGGTGCTTGGCATGGTGCTTGGCATGGTGTATGGCATGGTGCTTGGCATGGTGTATGGCATGGTGTATGGCATGGTGCTTGGCATGGTGTATGGCATGGTGTATGGCATGGTGCTTGGCATGGTGCTTGGCATGGTGTATGGCATGGTGCTTGGCATGGTGTATGGCATGGTGCTTGGCATGGTGTATGGCATGGTGCTTGGCATGGTGCTTGGCATGGTGCTTGGCATGGTGCTTGGCATGGTGTATGGCATATGGCATGGCGTATGGCATGGTGTATGGCATGGTGCTTGGCATGGTGTATGGCATGGTGCTTGGCATGGTGTATGGCATGGTGTATGGTCTCAGGATATATTCTCTGCAATTAGAATGCGTGAAATACTGCATCATGGCCACTAGATGGAGCTCATAGGAAATCAATGTATTAAGCAAAACATGGTCAGAATTTGTGAGCAAATCCAGTCGTTCATCCATTGAATTCATTAGAAATGGACTCCTTAATGTATTGGGGATTGCTGGTGCCCAACTGCAGTGTGATGGCGACCGATCGTGTCATGTGATCGCTCAGAGCCAATGTGGTGAAAATGAGGTCATGTGATGATGGCAGAGCGAGGATCGATCACTCGATCTATTCTTCTCCCGGACGTTCTTACTTAAAGCGGAGCTCCGCCCCAAAAAAACACTGCTGACTTTTAATATTAGTGTCCTCACCTGAGCATGTTCTTCACTCGCCGCCGCTGTGATCTGTGGATGGAGGAGGGGGGCGAGTGGAGTCACCCAGAAGTGGAACAAGTACCCCTCCCCCCCCCCCCGAAAGGGGCCAAATGTGGCAGTGGAGGGGGGGGGGGCAGAAATCCGCAATTCCTTTCCTTCTGAATTCGTTATTGTAACGAATTTCAACAAATTTGGAAATATCCAAATGAATGAAAACCCGCCGAACGAATTCCTCCACATATTTGTACCTCGAATATTCGAAAATTCCGAATTTTCAAATATTGTAATTTCTGGATTTCAAATTTTCAAATTTCCGAATTTATGAATTTACGAAATTCGAAAATTCTAAAATCCTGAAATTCGGAAATCATAAAAATTGTAATATATGGAACGGGCGGCACCTGAGAGGCGAGTGAGGAGCATGCTCAGGTGAGGACACGGCCGCATCCCTGGACAGGAAAGTTACCTGATTTTAAGTCAGACGTTTTTTGGGGGCGGGGCGGAGAACGTCCGGGAGAATAATAGATCGAGTGATCGATCCTCGCTCTGCCATCATCACATGACCTCATTTTCACCACATTGGCTGTGAATAATCACCGATCTTCCAGCTTCCTGTACATTGGCTCTGAGCGATCACATGACTCGATCGGTCGCCATTACACTGCAGTTGGGCACCAGCAATCTCTAATACATCTAAAGAATTCAATGGACGAACGACGGGATTTTCTCACAAATTCTGACCATGTTTTGCTTAATACATTGATTTCCTATGAGCTCCATCTAGTGGCCAGAATGCGGTATTATTTCCTGAAATACCTCAATCAATAAAATCCCCCATTCTATCCACTAGGTGGAGCCGACGGTCATAGAAAATCAATGTGTTGTGAAAAGTGAGGCCAACGATTGTAACATTCGTCCTGCAAGTTTTCTAGAATTGGACCACAAAGACATTGAACTGTATTTTAGGTTGTCTACAAATTCATTATTATCCGATGATCTTCATTGGAGGGAAGGAGAATCCTAAAGATGGCGTCATTGGTACGCCGCGTCTATTTCGATCAGTCCGCCCAATCTCCACCGCCGGAGGTCTCCTCCGTCCATTATCAGCTTTTCCAAATTGAAACAAAATATCTAACAGACGAGAAAGTAGAAAATCAAATAATTATTTTGTATCTCTTTGTAAATAGGCCCCTTGTGGTGTGCAGGGTCCTTTTGGGGTCCTTTTGGGGTCTTTTTGGTTCTTTGGGGTCCTATGGGGTCCTTTTGAGTCCTATGGGGTCCTACTGGGGGGGGGGGTGGGTCCTATGTGGTCTTTTTTGTCCTTTGGGGTCCTCTGGAGTCCTTTGGGGGTCCTTTGGATCCTATGGGGTGCTTTGGGGTCCTATTGGGTCCTATGGGGTAATTTTGAGTCCTATGGGGTCCTATGAAGTTTTTAGGGGTCCCATGAGGCCCTTTTGGTCCTTTGGGTGGGGTCCTCTGAAGTTATTTGCAGTCCTATGGGGTTCTATGTTTTTTTGGGGGGTTCTATAGGGTCTTTTTGGTCCTTTGGGGTCCTATGGGGTCCTTTTGGTCCTTTGGGGTACCATGGGGTCCTTTGGGATCCTTTTGGTCCTTTGGGGTACCATTGGATCATTTGGGGTCCTTTTGGTCCTTTGGGGTACTATGGGGTCCTTTTGGTCCTTTGGGGTCCAATGGGGTCCTTTGGGGTACTATGGAGTCCTTTATGTCCTTTGGCGTTCTATGGGGTCCTTTGGGGTACTATGGGGTCCTTTATGTCCTTTGGGGTTCTAAGGGGTCTGATGGGGTCCTTTATGTCCTTTGGGGTTCTAAGGGGTCCGATGGGGTCCTTTTGGTCCTTTGGGTCCTTTTGGTCCTTTGGGGTACTATGGGGTCCTTTTGGTCCTTTGGGTCCTATGAGATCCTTTGGGGTACTATGGGGTCCTTTTGGTCCTTTGGGGTACTATGGGGTCCTTTATGTCCTACGGGGTTTGATGGGGTCCTTTATGTCCTTTGGAGTCCTGTGGGGCCCTTTGGGGTACTATGTTTTTTTTGGTGGGTTCTATGGGTTCTTTTGGTCCTTTGGGGACCTTTGGGAACTTTAACAGTAGGGGGCAGTATAGGGCGGAACCTGTGGGGGGTGGGGTGGGTTTTATCCCCAGAAATGATGGGGATTTGGGGCCCGGCGGGGGAAGGGACTCATCCCGTGGAATGTGGATCCGATTTACCACCAAAGACTTTCTATCTTGATAAGGAATTTAATGACAATCAGACTGAGAGACGATCGGAATAAAGTGAATCAATCTGGATTTGGGGTCTATTTCTAGTGAATGTTCCGCCCCTCCCCCGCTCTTCTAGCCGGTGATTTCCCGGTGGGGGATGAATCAGATTCATGAACTTCTCACTGTCTTTTGTTGTGAGGAGAGAAAGATGGAGACCACCGGGAGGAAGTCCATCAACTCGGCGATGGGCGCCCTTCCTGGATACGCCCCAATGGGCGGAGCCATTAGAAATAATTTTATCACATAAAGTTCTATATTGAGGTTCATTTACAATAAGGAGGGTGAGGGGTGTGGGGGGGTGGGGGGGGTGGGGGGGGGGAGAGGTGTGTGTGGGGGGGGGGGGGGGGTGTGGGGGGAGGTGTGGGGTGGGGGGGGTGAGGGGGGGGGGCCGGGGTGGGGGGTGTGGGGGGTAGGGGGAGGGGTGAGGTGTGTGGGGGGTGGGGGGGGGGTGGGGTATGGAGAGGTGGGTGGGGGGGGTGGGGGGGGGGGGTGAGTGTGGGTGGGGGGGGGTGTGGGGGGAGGGGTGAGGTCGGGGGGGGTGAGGTGTGGGGGGGGGGTGGGGGGGGGGGGGGGGGGGGTGGGGGGGGGGGTGAGGTGGGTGGGGGGGGGTTGGGTGGGGGGGAGGTGTGGGGGGGGGGGTGGGGGGGGGGGGGGTGGGGGGGGGGGGGGGTGGGGTGGGGGGGGGGGGGGGGGGGGGGGGGGGGGGGGGGGGGGGGGGGGTGGGGGGTGGGGGGGGGGGTGGGGGGGGGGGGGGGGGGGGGGGGGGGGGGGGGGGGGGGGGGGGGGGGGGGGGGGGGGGGGGGGGGGGGGGGTGGGTGTGTGGGGGGGGGTGTTGGGTGGGGGGGTGGGGGGGGGGGGGGGTGGGGGGGGGGGGGGGGGGGGGGGGGGGGGGGGGGGGGGGGGGGGGGGGGGGGGGGGGGGGGGGGTGGGGGGGGGGGGGGGGGGGGGGGGGGGGGGGGGGGGTGTGGGGGGTGGGGTTGGGTGGGGGGGGGGGTTGGGGGGGGGGGGGGGGGGGGTGGGGGGGGGGGGGGTGTGGGGGGGGGGGGGGTGGGGGGGGGGGGGGGGGGGGGGGGGGGGGGGGGGGGGGGGGGGGGGGGGGGGGGGGGGTGGGGGGGGGGGTGGGTGTGGGGGGGGGTGTGGGGTGTGGGGGGGGGTGGGGGTGAGGGGGGACTTTGTATGAAGGACGATTCCTCCTCCATATCCAGAAAGGAAAATAATGGAACGTCGGGAACAAAGTATCGGCTTCTATTTCATATATTCATCTCACCATCTCCCACAATACTGATATGAAGAATATTGATTAGAGATAAACGATCTTAAATTGATTGAAGAATTAAACATTGTGAATAAAATGTGTAATCCGGGAGAATCTCAAAAACCTGCTTGTAAATTGTATCAAATAACATCTCTACGCGTTTCGTGGAGTCCATCCCCCTCATCAGGAGCATCCAAAGTTATAAGTATCTATGAAAAGATAAATGAATGCAGAGGGGATCCGAATGGCGACATCGGGGGGGGGGGGGGGGGGGGATTAGCTGTCAACATTTCAATTCAAAGATTCAGCTTAATATTAGGTGAGAGTGTTTGGGGAATTTATACCTCCCCCTCCCCCCCCTCCCTTCTGCCCCCGATGTCGCCATTTTGGATACCTTCCCACTCATTGCCTCATACAAAGTCCCAAGACTCCCCCCTCACCCCCCTCACCCTCACCCCCATGTCCCCCCACACCTCACCCCCCCACACCTCCCCCACACACTCTCCCACACACCCCTCCCCCCACACCCCTCACCCCCCATACCCCCCACACACCTCACCCCACACCCCTCCCCCCACACCTCCCCCCACACACACCTCACCCCCACCTCTCCCCACCCCCACACCCCTCCCCCCCCACACCTCACCCCCCCCCCACACCCCCCCCCACACCTCACCCCCACCTCCCCCCACACACCTCACCTACCACCCCCACCCCCCCCCCCACCCCCACCTCACCCCCACACCTCCCCCACCCCACCCCCACCCCCCACCACTCTCCCCACCCCCACACCTCACCCCCCACACCTCACCCCCACCCCCCCCCCACACCTCCCCCACACCCTCACTCCCCACCTCCCCCAGCTGGTAGATGATGACCCCCCAGCGCTGCGTCTGCCCGGAATATAAACACGGCTTTTAGGGAGATTAATGACGTTTCTCCAGTGATTGTAATTCACATCTGATCTGAATTCCCTCCATTGTCGGCTCCGAATCGTCCTCCCGGGGAGACTTCTAATGCCGCCGATGATGTGTGAAGTTTTGCCAAGAATAAAAATGAATCCCCTTTAATTGGCCCATTCTGTGTGTCAGGGTGGTGTGGCCAAAAATCACCTGGACGCTAATTCACAGCAAATGTCAGCCGGCGGCTCCGGTTACACCGAACGAGGAAATGCAGGACAATGGCGGAGAACACCGGAGAGCGATCGTGCCTGACATCGCCATGTGACGCACCCAGAGAGCACAATGCAGGGGCCTTACACCAAAGACCTGACTGATAAACTGACACATCAAGTGAGCAAGATAACATCCTGAGATACATCCTCTATACAGTCCCCGCCCCAGAGGAGCGCACATTACACTATCCTCTATACAGTCCCCGCCCCAGAGGAGCACACATTACACTATCCTCTACACAGTCCCCGCCCCAGAAGAGCACACATTACACTATCCTCTACACAGTCCCCGCCCCAGAGGAGCGCACATTACACTATCCTCTATACAGTCCCCGCCCCAGAGGAGCACACATTACACTATCCTCTATACAGTCCCCGCCCCAGAGGAGCGCACATTACACTATCCTACACTACACAGTCCCCGCCCAGAGGAGCGCACATTACACTATATCCTCTATACAGTCCCCAGAAGAGCGCACATTACACTATCCTCTACCTAGTCCCCGCCCCAGAGGAGCGCACATTACACTATCCTCTACACAGTCCCCAGCTCAGAGGAGCGCACATGACACTATCCTCTACACAGTCCCCGCCCCAGAGGAGCGCACATGACACGATCCTCTACCCGGTCCCCACCCCAGAGGAGCGCACATTCCACTATCCTCTACACAGTCCCCGCAGTCCATCCCCAGAGGAGTGCCCCCCACACCCATGAGGAATGCACACTCCCAATATCCTCTCCACAGAGTAGAGTGCACACTCTCCAATATCCCTCCACAGTGCACATTCCAAGTATCCTCTCCACAGTCCCCACCCCCACCCCAGAGGAGTGTACACTCCACTCAACAGTCCCCACCCCAGAGGAGTGCACACTCCAATCTCCACACAGTCCCCCCACCCCCAATAGAGAAGTGCACACTCCACCACAGTCCAATTCCCCAGAGGAATGCACACTCCAATGTCCTCTCCACAGGTCCCCACCCAGAGGAGTGCACACTCCATATATCCTCTCCACCACGTCCCCACCCCAGAGGAATGCAAGCACTTCCTATATCCTAATCCACAGTCCCCCACCCCAGAGAATGCACACTCCAATATCCTCTCCACAGTCCATCCACAGAGGGCGTGCACCTCAAATATTCTCTCCACAGTCCAACCCCGTCCCAGAGAAGTGCACACTCCAAGATCCTCTCCACAGTCCCCACCCCCCAAGGAGTGCACACTCCAATATTCCTCTCCACAGTCCATACCCCCCATAGAAGTGCACAATTCCAATATCCTCACCACAGTCCAACCCCACCCCACCCCAGAGAAGTGCACACCACCTCCAAATTGTGTCCAATCCTCTCCACAGTCCAAACTCAGAGGAGTGGAACGCCACCAACTAACCTCTCCCCAGGGGCCTGCACATTCCAATATTCCTCCACAGTCCCCACCCCAGAGGAATGCACACTCCAATTCCTCTCCACATCCCCACCCCAGAGAAGTGCCACACTCCAATATCCTCTCAAGTCAATCCCAGAGGAGTGCACACTCCAATATCCCCAGAGACGTGCACATTCCACCTGCTCCCACAGTCCCCCAATATCCTCTCCACAGTCCCCACCCAGAGGAAGTGCACACTCCAATATCCTCTCCACAGTCCAACCCCAGAGAAGTGCACATTCCAATATCCACCAATCTCCACAGTCCCCACCCCAGAGGAGTGCACATTCCAATATCCTCTCCACAGTCCCCACCTCAGAGGAGTGCACACTCCAATATCCTCTCCACAGTCCCCACCCCAGAGGAGTGCACACTCCAATATCCTCTCCACAGTCCCCACCCCAGAGAAGTGCACACTCCAATATCCTCTCCACAGTCCAACCCCAGAGGAGTGCACACTCCAATATCCTCTCCACAGTCCAACCCCAGAGAAGTGCACACTCCAATATCCTCTCCACAGTCCCCACCCCAGAGGAGTGCACACTCCAATATCCTCTCCACAGTCCCCACCCCAGAGAAGTGCACACTCCAATATCCTCTCCACAGTCCCCACCCAACTCCACAGTCCAACCCCAGAGACGTGCACATTCCAATATCCTCTCCACAGTCCAATATCCTCTCCACAGTCCCCACCCCAGAGGAGTGCACACTCCAATATCCTCTCCACAGTCCCCACCCCAGAGGAGTGCACATTCCAATATCCTCTCCACAGTCCCCACCCCAGAGGAGTGCACACTCCAATATCCTCTCCACAGTCCCCACCCCAGAGAAGTGCATGCTCTAATATTTAACACACCAGGGCCATTTTCCTTGCAGCATGTGTATGGGTTTTAGGATTCCCTCCCTTCACCCATTGATTACATATATACTTTATCTTATATTTAGGGTGGTGCCGGTGTACTTATCCCCTCCAACACCTCCACCATAGGGAATGCTAAGATCCAGTGATCTGCAGGTC
>CM053033.1:240687680-240722680 GCA_028564925.1 Lithobates sylvaticus | reverse complement strand
GCCTTCTATACTTCGCTGGTAATTCAGTTATTGGAGAGCCGCGCCTTTTATTGATTGGAGAGCCGCGCCTATTATTGATTGGAGAGCCGCGCCTATTATTGATTGGAGAGCCGCGCCTATTATTGATTGGAGAGCCGCGCCTATTATTGATTTTTATCCCATTTACTTTATTGGTTTTGGGCGTTTGCAGCAACTCGTTTAGCCACAGGCAGCGCGGGAAGAATTCATTTCTTCAGTACAGAGCGCCGGCCGCCATATTTCCCGGTTCCGGTGTTTTCCTGCAGAGTTGAGTCGTTGTGCCGCGTTCACACGACCGGACTTTCCAACGGAGATTCAACGGACTTCCATCGAATCGGACTTGTCTACACACAATCACACCAAAGTCCGACGGATTCCACCGCGATGACGTACGACCGGACTAGAATAAGGAAGTTCATAGCCAATAGCTGCCCTGGCGTCGGTTTTCATCCGTCGGACTCGCACACAGACGAGCGGATCATAAGACCGGGAGAAAAGATTTGCAACATGATCTAAATATAAAGTCCGTCTGATTTTTGACAGAAAATGTCCTTTGAAGCCCAAATACGATCGAAAAGTCCAGTCACGTGACGCAGCATTAGCCTTGTTCCCACGTTGGGGGCTTTGTGGTGGTAACTCTTCTGGTTAGACTTCTCCGGACAGTAGATGGGGGTACCTGGGTCCCACTGGTTTCCACCAGACTTCTCTGGACAGTAGATAGGGGTACCTGGGTCCCACTGGTTTCCACCAGACTTCTCCAGACAGTAGATGGGGGTACCTGGGTCCCACTGGTTTCCTCCAGACTTCTCCGGACAGTAGATAGGGGTACCTGGGTCCCACTGGTTTCCTCCAGACTTCTCCGGACAGTAGATGGGAGTACCTGGGTCCCACTGGTTTCCACCAGACTTCTCCGGACAGTAGATGGGGGTACCTGGGTCCCACTGGTTTCCACCAGACTTCTCTGGACAGTAGATGGATGTACCTGGGTCCCACTGGTTTCCACCGGACTTCTCCAGACAGTAGATGGGGGTACCTGGGTCCCACTGGTTTCCTCCAGACTTCTCCGGACAGTAGATGGGGGTACCTGGGTCCCACTGGTTTCCACCAGACTTCTCTGGACAGTAGATAGGGGTACCTGGGTCCCACTGGTTTCCACCAGACTTCTCCGGACAGTAGATGGTGTACCTGGGTCCCACTGGTTTCCACCAGACATCTCTGGACAGTAGATGGGGGTACCTGGGTCCCACTGGTTTCCACCAGACTTCTCTGGACAGTAGATAGGGGTACCTGGGTCCCACTGGTTTCCTCCAGACTTCTCAGGACAGTAGATGGGAGTACCTGGGTCCCACTGGTTTCCTCCAGACTTCTCCTGACAGTAGATGGGAGTACCTGGGTCCCACTGGTTTCCACCAGACTTCTCCGGACAGTAGATGGTGTACCTGGGTCCCACTGGTTTCCACCAGACTTCTCCAGACAGTAGATGGGGGTACCTGGGTCCCACTGGTTTCCACCAGACTTCTCTGGACAGTAGATAGGGGTACCTGGGTCCCACTGGTTTCCTCCAGACTTCTCTGGACAGTAGATGGGAGTACCTGGGTCCCACTGGTTTCCTCCAGACTTCTCTGGACAGTAGATGGGAGTACCTGGGTCCCACTGGTTTCCACCGGACTTCTCCAGACAGTAGATGGGGGTACCTGGGTCCCACTGGTTTCCACCAGACTTCTCCAGACAGTAGATGGGGGTACCTGGGTCCCACTGGTTTCCACCAGACTTCTCTGGACAGTAGATAGGGGTACCTGGGTCCCACTGGTTTCCACCAGACTTCTCCAGACAGTAGATGGGGGTACCTGGGTCCCACTGGTTTCCTCCAGACTTCTCCAGACAGTAGATGGGGGTACCTGGGTCCCACTGGTTTCCACCAGACTTCTCCAGACAGTAGATGGGGGTACCTGGGTCCCACTGGTTTCCACCAGACTTCTCCAGACAGTAGATGGGGGTACCTGGGTCCCACTGGTTTCCTCCAGACTTCTCCAGACAGTAGATGGGGGTACCTGGGTCCCACTGGTTTCCTCCAGACTTCTCCAGACAGTAGATGGGGTACCTGGGTCCCACTGGTTTCCTCCAGACTTCTCCAGACAGTAGATGGGGGTACCTGGGCCCCACTGGTTTCCACCAGACTTCTCCAGACAGTAGATGGGGGTACCTGGGTCCCACTGGTTTCCTCCAGACTTCTCCGGACAGTAGATGGGGTACCTGGGTCCCACTGGTTTCCACCAGACTTCTCTGGACAGTAGATGGGGTACCTGGGTCCCACTGGTTTCCTCCAGACTTCTCCTGACAGTAGATGGGGGTACCTGGGTCCCACTGGTTTCCACCAGACTTCTCCAGACAGTAGATGGGTGTACCTGGGTCCCACTGGTTTCCACCAGACTTCTCCAGACAGTAGATGGGGTACCTGGGTCCCACTGGTTTCCACCAGACTTCTCCAGACAGTAGATTGGGGTACCTGGGTCCCACTGGTTTCCACCAGACTACTCCGGACAGTAGATGGGGGTACCTGGGTCCCACTGGTTTCCTCCAGACTTCTCCAGACAGTAGATTGGGGGTACCTGGGTCCCACTGGTTTCCTCCAGACTTCTCCAGACAGGAGATGGGGGTACCTGGGTCCCACTGGTTTCCTCCAGACTTCTCCAGACAGTAGATGGGGTACCTGGGTCCCACTGGTTTCCACCAGACTTCTCCAGACAGTAGATGGGGGTACCTGGGTCCCATTGGTTTCCTCCAGACTTCTCCAGACAGTAGATGGGGTACCTGGGTCCCACTGGTTTCCACCAGACTTCTCCAGACAGTAGATGGGGGTACCTGGGTCCCACTGGTTTCCTCCAGACTTCTCCAGACAGTAGATGGGGTACCTGGGTCCCACTGGTTTCCTCCAGACTTCTCCAGACAGTAGATGGGGGTACCTGGGTCCCACTGGTTTCCTCCAGACTTCTCCAGACAGTAGATGGGGGTACCTGGGTCCCACTGGTTTCCTCCAGACTTCTCCAGACAGTAGATGGGGGTACCTGGGTCCCACTGGTTTCCTCCAGACTTCTCCGGACAGTAGATGGGGTACCTGGGTCCCACTGGTTTCCACCAGACTTCTCCGGACAGTAGATGGGGGTACCTGGGTCCCACTGGTTTCCACCAGACTTCTCCTGACAGTAGATGGGTGTACCTGGGTCCCACTGGTTTCCACCAGACTTCTCCAGACAGTAGATGGGGTACCTGGGTCCCACTGGTTTCCTCCAGACTTCTCCGGACAGTAGATGGGGGTACCTGGGTCCCACTGGTTTCCTCCAGACTTCTCCGGACAGTAGATAGGGGTACCTGGGTCCCACTGGTTTCCACCAGACTTCTCCGGACAGTAGATGGGGTACCTGGGTCCCACTGGTTTCCACCAGACATCTCCAGACAGTAGATGGGGGTACCTGGGTCCCACTGGTTTCCTCCAGACTTCTCCTGACAGTAGATGGGGGTACCTGGGTCCCACTGGTTTCCTCCAGACTTCTCCAGACAGTAGATGGGGTACCTGGGTCCCACTGGTTTCCTCCAGACTTCTCCAGACAGTAGATGGGAGTACCTGGGTCCCACTGGTTTCCTCCAGACTTCTCCGGACAGTAGATGGGGTACCTGGGTCCCACTGGTTTCCACCAGACTTCTCCAGACAGTAGATGGGGGTACCTGGGTCCCACTGGTTTCCACCAGACTTCTCTGGACAGTAGATAGGGGTACCTGGGTCCCACTGGTTTCCACCAGACTTCTCCAGACAGTAGATGGGGTACCTGGGTCCCACTGGTTTCCTCCAGACTTCTCCAGGACAGTAGATGGGGGTACCTGGGTCCCACTGGTTTCCTCCAGACTTCTCCGGACAGTAGATGGGGTACCTGGGTCCCACTGGTTTCCACCAGACTTCTCCAGACAGTAGATGGGGGTACCTGGGTCCCACTGGTTTCCACCAGACTTCTCCAGACAGTAGATGGGGTACCTGGGTCCCACTGGTTTCCACCAGACTTCTCCAGACAGTAGATGGGGGTACCTGGGTCCCACTGGTTTCCACCAGACTTCTCCAGACAGTAGATGGGGGTACCTGGGTCCCACTGGTTTCCTCCAGACTTCTCCAGACAGTAGATGGGGTACCTGGGTCCCACTGGTTTCCACCAGACTTCTCCAGACAGTAGATGGGGGTACCTGGGTCCCACTGGTTTCCTCCAGACTTCTCCAGACAGTAGATGGGGGTACCTGGGTCCCACTGGTTTCCACCAGACTTCTCCAGACAGTAGATGGGGGTACCTGGGTCCCACTGGTTTCCTCCAGACTTCTCCAGACAGTAGATGGGGTACCTGGGTCCCACTGGTTTCCTCCAGACTTCTCCAGACAGTAGATGGGGGTACCTGGGTCCCACTGGTTTCCTCCAGACTTCTCCAGACAGTAGATGGGGGTACCTGGGTCCCACTGGTTTCCTCCAGACTTCTCTGGACAGTAGATGGGGTACCTGGGTCCCACTGGTTTCCACCAGACTTCTCCGGACAGTAGATGGGGGTACCTGGGTCCCACTGGTTTCCACCAGACTTCTCCAGACAGTAGATGGGGTACCTGGGTCCCACTGGTTTCCTCCAGACTTCTCCAGACAGTAGATGGGGTGTACCTGGGTCCCACTGGTTTCCACCAGACTTCTCCAGACAGTAGATGGGGGTACCTGGGTCCCACTGGTTTCCACCAGACTTCTCCAGACTGTAGATGGGGGTACCTGGGTCCCACTGGTTTCCTCCAGACTTCTCCAGACAGTAGATGGGGTACCTGGGTCCCACTGGTTTCCTCCAGACTTCTCCAGACAGTAGATGGGGGTACCTGGGTCCCACTGGTTTCCTCCAGACTTCTCCAGACAGGAGATGGGGGTACCTGGGTCCCACTGGTTTCCGCCAGACTTCTCCAGACAGTAGATGGGGGTACCTGGGTCCCACTGGTTTCCGCCAGACTTCTCCAGACAGTAGATGGGGGTACCTGGGTCCCACTGGTTTCCTCCAGACTTCTCCAGACAGTAGATGGGGGTACCTGGGTCCCACTGGTTTCCTCCAGACTTCTCCAGACAGTAGATGGGGTACCTGGGTCCCACTGGTTTCCACCATACTTCTCCAGACAGTAGATGGGGGTACCTGGGTCCCACTGGTTTCCTCCAGACTTCTCCAGACAGGAGATTGGGGGTACCTGGGTCCCACTGGTTTCCGCCAGACTTCTCCAGACAGTAGATGGGGGTACCTGGGTCCCACTGGTTTCCTCCAGACTTCTCCAGACAGGAGTTTGGGGGTACCTGGGTCCCATTGGTTTCCTCCAGACTTCTCCAGACAGTAGATGGGGGTACCTGGGTCCCACTGGTTTCCACCAGACTTCTCCGGACAGTAGATGGGGTACCTGGGTCCCACTGGTTTCCTCCAGACTTCTCCAGACAGTAGATGGGGTACCTGGGTCCCACTGGTTTCCTCCAGACTTCTCCAGACAGTAGATGGGGTACCTGGGTCCCACTGGTTTCCACCAGACTTCTCCAGACAGTAGATGGGGGTACCTGGGTCCCACTGGTTTCCTCCAGACTTCTCCAGACAGTAGATGGGGGTACCTGGGTCCCACTGGTTTCCTCCAGACTTCTCCGGACAGTAGATGGGGGTACCTGGGTCCCACTGGTTTCCACCAGACTTCTCCAGACAGTAGATGGGGGTACCTGGGTCCCACTGGTTTCCTCCAGACTTCTCCGGACAGTAGATGGGGGTACCTGGGTCCCACTGGTTTCCACCAGACATCTCCAGACAGTAGATGGGGGTACCTGGGTCCCACTGGTTTCCACCAGACTTCTCCAGACAGTAGATGGGGTACCTGGGTCCCACTGGTTTCCTCCAGACTTCTCCAGACAGTAGATGGGAGTACCTGGGTCCCACTGGTTTCCTCCAGACTTCTCCAGACAGTAGATGGGGTACCTGGGTCCCACTGGTTTCCTCCAGACTTCTCCGGACAGTAGATGGGTGTACCTGGGTCCCACTGGTTTCCTCCAGACTTCTCCAGACAGTAGATGGGGAACCTGGGTCCCACTGGTTTCCTCCAGACTTCTCCAGACAGTAGATGGGGTACCTGGGTCCCACTGGTTTCCTCCAGACTTCTCCAGACAGTAGATGGGGGTACCTGGGTCCCACTGGTTTCCTCCAGACTTCTCCGGACAGTAGATGGGGGTACCTGGGTCCCACTGGTTTCCTCCAGACTTCTCCAGACAGTAGATGGGAGTACCTGGGTCCCACTGGTTTCCTCCAGACTTCTCTGGACAGTAGATGGGAGTACCTGGGTCCCACTGGTTTCCTCCAGACTTCTCCAGACAGTAGATGGGGGTACCTGGGTCCCACTGGTTTCCTCCAGACTTCTCCAGACAGTAGATGGGGGTACCTGGGTCCCACTGGTTTCCTCCAGACTTCTCCGGACAGTAGATGGGGGTACCTGGGTCCCACTGGTTTCCACCATACTTCTCCAGACAGGAGTTTGGGGGTACCTGGGTCCCATTGGTTTCCTCCAGACTTCTCCAGACAGTAGATGGGGGTACCTGGGTCCCACTGGTTTCCTCCAGACTTCTCCAGACAGTAGATGGGGGTACCTGGGTCCCACTGGTTTCCTCCAGACTTCTCCAGACAGTAGATGGTGGTACCTGGGTCCCACTGGTTTCCTCCAGACTTCTCCAGACAGTAGATGGGGGTACCTGGGTCCCACTGGTTTCCTCCAGACTTCTCCAGACAGTAGATGGGGTACCTGGGTCCCACTGGTTTCCTCCAGACTTCTCCAGACAGTAGATGGGGGTACCTGGGCCCCACTGGTTTCCTCCAGACTTCTCCAGACAGTAGATGGGGGTACCTGGGTCCCACTGGTTTCCTCCAGACTTCTCCGGACAGTAGATGGGGTACCTGGGTCCCACTGGTTTCCACCAGACTTCTCCAGACAGTAGATGGGGGTACCTGGGTCCCACTGGTTTCCACCAGACTTCTCCAGACAGTAGATGGGGTACCTGGGTCCCACTGGTTTCCACCAGACTTCTCCAGACAGTAGATGGGGTACCTGGGTCCCACTGGTTTCCTCCAGACTTCTCCAGACAGTAGATGGGGGTACCTGGGTCCCACTGGTTTCCTCCAGACTTCTCCAGACAGTAGATGGGGGTACCTGGGTCCCACTGGTTTCCACCAGACTTCTCCAGACAGTAGATGGGGTACCTGGGTCCCACTGGTTTCCTCCAGACTTCTCCAGACAGTAGATGGGGGTACCTGGGTCCCACTGGTTTCCTCCAGACTTCTCCAGACAGTAGATGGGGGTACCTGGGTCCCACTGGTTTCCTCCAGACTTCTCCAGACAGTAGATGGGGGTACCTGGGTCCCACTGGTTTCCTCCAGACTTCTCCAGACAGTAGATGGGGGTACCTGGGTCCCACTGGTTTCCTCCAGACTTCTCCATACAGTAGATGGGGGTACCTGGGTCCCACTGGTTTCCTCCAGACTTCTCCAGACAGTAGATGGGGTACCTGGGTCCCACTGGTTTCCACCAGACTTCTCCAGACAGTAGATGGGGGTACCTGGGTCCCACTGGTTTCCTCCAGACTTCTCCAGACAGTAGATGGGGTACCTGGGTCCCACTGGTTTCCTCCAGACTTCTCCAGACAGTAGATGGGGGTACCTGGGTCCCACTGGTTTCCTCCAGACTTCTCCAGACAGTAGTTGGGGGTACCTGGGTCCCACTGGTTTCCTCCAGACTTCTCCAGACAGTAGATGGGGGTACCTGGGTCCCACTGGTTTCCTCCAGACTTCTCCGGACAGTAGATGGGGTACCTGGGTCCCACTGGTTTCCACCAGACTTCTCCGGACAGTAGATGGGGGTACCTGGGTCCCACTGGTTTCCACCAGACTTCTCCAGACAGTAGATGGAGTACCTGGGTCCCACTGGTTTCCACCAGACTTCTTCAGACAGTAGATGGGGGTACCTGGGTCCCACTGGTTTCCCCTCCAGACTTCTCCGGACAGTAGATGGGGTACCTGGGTCCCACTGGTTTCCACCAGACTTCTCTGGACAGTAGATAGGGGTACCTGGGTCCCACTGGTTTCCTCCAGACTTCTCCAGACAGTAGATGGTGTACCTGGGTCCCACTGGTTTCCACCAGACTTCTCTGGACAGTAGATGGGGGTACCTGGGTCCCACTGGTTTCCACCAGACTTCTCCAGACAGTAGATGGGGGTACCTGGGTCCCACTGGTTTCCTCCAGACTTCTCCTGACAGTAGATGGGGGTACCTGGGTCCCACTGGTTTCCTCCAGACTTCTCCAGACAGTAGATGGGGTACCTGGGTCCCACTGGTTTCCACCAGACTTCTCCAGACAGTAGATGGGGGTACCTGGGTCCCACTGGTTTCCACCAGACTTCTCCAGACAGTAGATGGGGGTACCTGGGTCCCACTGGTTTCCTCCAGACTTCTCCAGACAGTAGATAGGGGTACCTGGGTCCCACTGGTTTCCTCCAGACTTCTCAGGACAGTAGATGGGGGTACCTGGGTCCCACTGGTTTCCTCCAGACTTCTCCAGACAGTAGATGGGAGTACCTGGGTCCCACTGGTTTCCTCCAGACTTCTCCAGACAGTAGATGGGGGTACCTGGGTCCCACTGGTTTCCTCCAGACTTCTCCAGACAGTAGATGGTGTACCTGGGTCCCACTGGTTTCCTCCAGACTTCTCCATACAGTAGATGGGGGTACCTGGGTCCCACTGGTTTCCACCAGACTTCTCCAGACAGTAGATGGGGGTACCTGGGTCCCACTGGTTTCCTCCAGACTTCTCCAGACAGTAGATGGGGGTACCTGGGTCCCACTGGTTTCCTCCAGACTTCTCCAGACAGTAGATGGGGGTACCTGGGTCCCACTGGTTTCCACCAGACTTCTCCAGACAGTAGATGGGGGTACCTGGGTCCCACTGGTTTCCACCAGACTTCTCCAGACAGTAGATGGGGGTACCTGGGTCCCACTGGTTTCCTCCAGACTTCTCCAGACAGTAGATGGGGGTACCTGGGTCCCACTGGTTTCCTCCAGACTTCTCCAGACAGTAGATGGGGGTACCTGGGCCCCACTGGTTTCCTCCAGACTTCTCCAGACAGTAGATGGGGGTACCTGGGTCCCACTGGTTTCCTCCAGACTTCTCCAGACAGTAGATGGGGGTACCTGGGTCCCACTGGTTTCCACCAGACTTCTCCAGACAGTATATGGGGGTACCTGGGTCCCACTGGTTTCCACCAGACTTCTCCAGACAGTAGATGGGGTACCTGGGTCCCACTGGTTTCCACCAGACTTCTCCGGACAGTAGATGGGGGTACCTGGGTCCCACTGGTTTCCTCCAGACTTCTCCGGACAGTAGATGGGGGTACCTGGGTCCCACTGGTTTCCTCCAGACTTCTCCAGACAGTAGATGGGGTACCTGGGTCCCACTGGTTTCCTCCAGACTTCTCAAGACAGTAGATGGGGGTACCTGGGTCCCACTGGTTTCCACCAGACTTCTCCAGACAGTAGATTGGGGGTACCTGGGTCCCACTGGTTTCCTCCAGACTTCTCCAGACAGTAGATGGGGTACCTGGGTCCCACTGGTTTCCTCCAGACTTCTCCAGACAGTAGATGGGGGTACCTGGGTCCCACTGGTTTCCTCCAGACTTCTCCAGACAGTAGATGGGGGTACCTGGGTCCCACTGGTTTCCTCCAGACTTCTCCAGACAGTAGATGGGGGGTACCTGGGTCCCACTGTTTCCTCCAGACTTCTCCGGACAGTAGATGGGGTACCTGGGTCCCACTGGTTTCCACCAGACTTCTCCGGACAGTAGATGGGGGTACCTGGGTCCCACTGGTTTCCACCAGACTTCTCCTGACAGTAGATGGGGGTACCTGGGTCCCACTGGTTTCCACCAGACTTCTCCAGACAGTAGATGGGGGTACCTGGGTCCACTGGTTTCCTCCAGACTTCTCCGGACAGTAGATGGGGTACCTGGGTCCCACTGGTTTCCACCAGACTTCTCCGGACAGTAGATGGGGGTACCTGGGTCCCACTGGTTTCCACCAGACTTCTCCGGACAGTAGATGGGTGTACCTGGGTCCCACTGGTTTCCTCCAGACTTCTCCTGACAGTAGATGGGGGTACCTGGGTCCCACTGGTTTCCACCAGACTTCTCCAGACAGTAGATGGGGGTACCTGGGTCCCAGGTTTCCTCCAGACTTCTCCAGACAGTAGATGGGGGTACCTGGGTCCCACTGGTTTCCTCCAGACTTCTCCAGACAGTAGATGGGGGTACCTGGGTCCCACTGGTTTCCACCAGACTTCTCCAGACAGTAGATGGGGTACCTGGGTCCCACTGGTTTCCACCAGACTTCTCCAGACAGTAGATGGGGTACCTGGGTCCCACTGGTTTCCACCAGACTTCTCCAGACAGTAGATGGGGTACCTGGGTCCCACTGGTTTCCTCCAGACTTCTCCAGGACAGTAGATGGGTGTACCTGGGTCCCACTGGTTTCCTCCAGACTTCTCCAGACAGTAGATGGGGTACCTGGGTCCCACTGGTTTCCTCCAGACTTCTCCAGACAGTAGATGGGGGTACCTGGGTCCCACTGGTTTCCTCCAGACTTCTCCGGACAGTAGATGGGGGTACCTGGGTCCCACTGGTTTCCTCCAGACTTCTCCGGACAGTAGATGGGGGTACCTGGGTCCCACTGGTTTCCACCAGACTTCTCCAGACAGTAGATGGGGTACCTGGGTCCCACTGGTTTCCTCCAGACTTCTCCAGACAGTAGATGGGGGTTACCTGGGTCCCACTGGTTTCCTCCAGACTTCTCCAGACAGTAGATGGGGGTACCTGGGTCCCACTGGTTTCCTCCAGACTTCTCCAGACAGTAGATGGGGTACCTGGGTCCCACTGGTTTCCTCCAGACTTCTCCAGACAGTAGATGGGGGTACCTGGGTCCCACTGGTTTCCACCAGACTTCTCCGGACAGTAGAATGGGGTACCTGGGTCCCACTGGTTTCCTCCAGACTTCTCTGGACAGTAGATGGGGTACCTGGGTCCCACTGGTTTCCACCAGACATCGCCAGACAGTAGATGGGGTACCTGGGTCCCACTGGTTTCCTCCAGACTTCTCCGGACAGTAGATGGGGGTACCTGGGTCCCACTGGTTTCCTCCAGACTTCTCCAGACAGTAGATGGGGTGTACCTGGGTCCCACTGGTTTCCTCCAGACTTCTCCAGACAGTAGATGGGGTACCTGGGTCCCACTGGTTTCCACCAGACTTCTCCAGACAGTAGATGGGGGTACCTGGGTCCCACTGGTTTCCACCAGACTTCTCTGGACAGTAGATGGGGTACCTGGGTCCCACTGGTTTCCTCCAGACTTCTCTGGACAGTAGATGGGGGTACCTGGGTCCCACTGGTTTCCTCCAGACTTCTCCAGACAGTAGATGGGGGTACCTGGGTCCCACTGGTTTCCTCCAGACTTCTCCAGACAGTAGATGGGGTACCTGGGTCCCACTGGTTTCCTCCAGACTTCTCCAGACAGTAGATGGGGGTACCTGGGTCCCACTGGTTTCCACCAGACTTCTCCAGACAGTAGATGGGGTACCTGGGTCCCACTGGTTTCCACCAGACTTCTCCAGACAGTAGATGGGGGTACCTGGGTCCCACTGGTTTCCTCCAGACTTCTCCATACAGTAGATGGGGGTACCTGGGTCCCACTGGTTTCCTCCAGACTTCTCCAGACAGTAGATGGGGGTACCTGGGTCCCACTGGTTTCCTCCAGACTTCTCCAGACAGTAGATGGGGTACCTGGGTCCCACTGGTTTCCTCCAGACTTCTCCATACAGTAGATGGGGGTACCTGGGTCCCACTGGTTTCCTCCAGACTTCTCCAGACAGTAGATGGGGGTACCTGGGTCCCACTGGTTTCCTCCAGACTTCTCCAGACAGTAGATGGGGGTACCTGGGTCCCACTGGTTTCCTCCAGACTTCTCCAGACAGTAGATGGGGGTACCTGGGTCCCACTGGTTTCCACCAGACTTCTCCAGACAGTAGATGGGGTACCTGGGTCCCACTGGTTTCCACCAGACTTCTCCGGACAGTAGATGGGGGTACCTGGGTCCCACTGGTTTCCTCCAGACTTCTCCGGACAGTAGATGGGGTACCTGGGTCCCACTGGTTTCCTCCAGACTTCTCCAGACAGTAGATGGGGTACCTGGGTCCCACTGGTTTCCACCAGACTTCTCCAGACAGTAGATGGGGGTACCTGGGTCCCACTGGTTTCCTCCAGACTTCTCCAGACAGTAGATGGGGTACCTGGGTCCCACTGGTTTCCTCCAGACTTCTCCAGACAGTAGATGGGGGTACCTGGGTCCCACTGGTTTCCTCCAGACTTCTCCGGACAGTAGATGGGGGTACCTGGGTCCCACTGGTTTCCACCAGACTTCTCCAGACAGTAGATGGGGGTACCTGGGTCCCACTGGTTTCCTCCAGACTTCTCCAGACAGTAGATGGGGGTACCTGGGTCCCACTGGTTTCCGCCAGACTTCTCCAGACAGTAGATGGGGGTACCTGGGTCCCACTGGTTTCCTCCAGACTTCTCCAGACAGTAGATGGGGGTACCTGGGTCCCACTGGTTTCCTCCAGACTTCTCCAGACAGTAGATGGGGGTACCTGGGTCCCACTGGTTTCCTCCAGACTTCTCCGGACAGTAGATGGGGTACCTGGGTCCCACTGGTTTCCACCAGACTTCTCCAGACAGTAGATGGGGTACCTGGGTCCCACTGGTTTCCACCAGACTTCTCTGGACAGTAGATGGGGTACCTGGGTCCCACTGGTTTCCACCAGACTTCTCCAGACAGTAGATGGGGGTACCTGGGTCCCACTGGTTTCCTCCAGACTTCTCCAGGACAGTAGATGGGGGTACCTGGGTCCCACTGGTTTCCACCAGACTTCTCAGGACAGTAGATGGGGGTACCTGGGTCCCACTGGTTTCCACCATACTTCTCCAGACAGTAGATGGGGGTACCTGGGTCCCACTGGTTTCCACCAGACTTCTCCAGACAGTAGATGGGGGTACCTGGGTCCCACTGGTTTCCTCCAGACTTCTCTGGACAGTAGATGGGGGTACCTGGGTCCCACTGGTTTCCTCCAGACTTCTCTGGACAGTAGATGGGGGTACCTGGGTCCCACTGGTTTCCTCCAGACTTCTCTGGACAGTAGATGGGGGTACCTGGGTCCCACTGGTTTCCTCCAGACTTCTCCAGACAGTAGATGGGTGTACCTGGGTCCCACTGGTTTCCTCCAGACTTCTCCAGACAGTAGATGGGGGTACCTGGGTCCCACTGGTTTCCTCCAGACTTCTCCAGACAGTAGATGGGGTACCTGGGTCCCACTGGTTTCCTCCAGACTTCTCCTGACAGTAGATGGGGGTACCTGGGTCCCACTGGTTTCCTCCAGACTTCTCCAGACAGTAGATGGGAGTACCTGGGTCCCACTGGTTTCCTCCAGACTTCTCCAGACAGTAGATGGGTGTACCTGGGTCCCACTGGTTTCCTCCAGACTTCTCCAGACAGTAGATGGGGTACCTGGGTCCCACTGGTTTCCTCCAGACTTCTCCAGACAGTAGATGGGGGTACCTGGGTCCCACTGGTTTCCACCAGACTTCTCCAGACAGTAGATGGGGGTACCTGGGTCCCACTGGTTTCCTCCAGACTTCTCCAGACAGTAGATGGGGGTACCTGGGTCCCACTGGTTTCCTCCAGACTTCTCCAGACAGTAGATGGGGGTACCTGGGTCCCACTGGTTTCCACCAGACTTCTCCAGACAGTAGATGGGGGTACCTGGGTCCCACTGGTTTCCTCCAGACTTCTCCAGACAGTAGATGGGGGTACCTGGGTCCCACTGGTTTCCTCCAGACTTCTCCAGACAGTAGATGGGGGTACCTGGGTCCCACTGGTTTCCTCCAGACTTCTCCAGACAGTAGATGGGGGGTACCTGGGTCCCACTGGTTTCCTCCAGACTTCTCCAGACAGTAGATGGGGTACCTGGGTCCCACTGGTTTCCACCAGACTTCTCCAGACAGTAGATGGGGGTACCTGGGTCCCACTGGTTTCCTCCAGACTTCTCTGGACAGTAGATGGGGGTACCTGGGTCCCACTGGTTTCCTCCAGACTTCTCCGGACAGTAGATGGGGGTACCTGGGTCCCACTGGTTTCCACCAGACTTCTCCAGACAGTAGATGGGGGTACCTGGGTCCCACTGGTTTCCACCAGACTTCTCCGGACAGTAGATGGGGGTACCTGGGTCCCACTGGTTTCCACCAGACTTCTCCAGACAGTAGATGGGGTACCTGGGTCCCACTGGTTTCCACCAGACTTCTCCAGACAGTAGATGGGGGTACCTGGGTCCCACTGGTTTCCTCCAGACTTCTCCAGACAGTAGATGGGGGTACCTGGGTCCCACTGGTTTCCACCAGACTTCTCCAGACAGTAGATGGGGGTACCTGGGTCCCACTGGTTTCCACCAGACATCTCCAGACAGTAGATGGGGTACCTGGGTCCCACTGGTTTCCTCCAGACTTCTCCAGACAGTAGATGGGGGTACCTGGGTCCCACTGGTTTCCGCCAGACTTCTCCAGACAGTAGATGGGGGTACCTGGGTCCCACTGGTTTCCTCCAGACTTCTCCAGACAGTAGATGGGGGTACCTGGGTCCCACTGGTTTCCTCCAGACTTCTCCAGACAGTAGATGGGGGTACCTGGGTCCCACTGGTTTCCTCCAGACTTCTCCAGACAGTAGATGGGGGTACCTGGGTCCCACTGGTTTCCTCCAGACTTCTCCAGACAGTAGATGGGGTACCTGGGTCCCACTGGTTTCCACCAGACTTCTCCAGACAGTAGATGGGGTACCTGGGTCCCACTGGTTTCCTCCAGACTTCTCCAGACAGTAGATGGGGTACCTGGGTCCCACTGGTTTCCTCCAGACTTCTCCAGACAGTAGATGGGGTACCTGGGTCTCACTGGTTTCCTCCAGACTTCTCCAGACAGTAGATGGGGTACCTGGGTCCCACTGGTTTCCACCAGACTTCTCCAGACAGTAGATGGGGTACCTGGGTCCCACTGGTTTCCACCAGACTTCTCCAGACAGTAGATGGGGGTACCTGGGTCCCACTGGTTTCCTCCAGACTTCTCCAGACAGTAGATGGGGGTACCTGGGTCCCACTGGTTTCCACCAGACTTCTCCAGACAGTAGATGGGGTACCTGGGTCCCACTGGTTTCCTCCAGACTTCTCAGGACAGTAGATGGGGTACCTGGGTCCCACTGGTTTCCACCAGACTTCTCTGGACAGTAGATGGGGTACCTGGGTCCCACTGGTTTCCACCAGACTTCTCTGGACAGTAGATGGGGTACCTGGGTCCCACTGGTTTCCACCAGACTTCTCTGGACAGTAGATAGGGGTACCTGGGTCCCACTGGTTTCCTCCAGACTTCTCCAGACAGTAGATGGGGGGTACCTGGGTCCCACTGGTTTCCACCAGACTTCTCTGGACAGTAGATGGGGGTACCTGGGTCCCACTGGTTTCCACCAGACTTCTCTGGACAGTAGATAGGGGTACCTGGGTCCCACTGGTTTCCACCAGACTTCTCCGGACAGTAGATGGGGTACCTGGGTCCCACTGGTTTCCACCAGACTTCTCCAGACAGTAGATGGGGGTACCTGGGTCCCACTGGTTTCCACCAGACTTCTCTGGACAGTAGATAGGGGTACCTGGGTCCCACTGGTTTCCACCAGACTTCTCTGGACAGTAGATGGGGGTACCTGGGTCCCACTGGTTTCCACCAGACTTCTCCAGACAGGAGATTGGGGGTACCTGGGTCCCACTGGTTTCCACCAGACTTCTCCGGACAGTAGATGGGGGTACCTGGGTCCCACTGGTTTCCTCCAGACTTCTCCAGACAGTAGATGGGGGTACCTGGGTCCCACTGGTTTCCTCCAGACTTCTCCAGACAGGAGATTGGGGGTACCTGGGTCCCACTGGTTTCCGCCAGACTTCTCCGGACAGTAGATGGGGGTACCTGGGTCCCACTGGTTTCCTCCAGACTTCTCCAGACAGGAGTTTGGGGGTACCTGGGTCCCACTGGTTTCCACCAGACTTCTCCAGATAGTAGATGGGGGTACCTGGGGGGGGCACATAGAGAGGATGAGGATGGGGCCCATAGGGAGGGTGAGGATGAGGCACATAGAGAGGATGAGGATGAGGCACATAGAGAGGATGGGGCACATAGAGAGGATGAGGATGAGGCACATAGAGAGGATGGGGCACATAGAGAGGATGAGGATGAGGCACATAGAGAGGATGGGGCACATAGGGAGGATGAGGATGGGGCACATAGAGAGGATGAGGATGAGGCACATAGGGAGGATGAGGATGGGGCACATAGAGAGGATGGGGCACATAGGGAGGATGAGGATGGGGCACATAGAGAGGATGAGGAAGAGGCACATAGGGAGGATGAGGCACATAGAGAGGATGAGGATGAGGCACATAGGGAGGATGAGGCACATAGAGAGGATGAGGCACATAGGGAGGATGAGGATGAGGCACATAGAGAGGATGGGGCACATTGGGAGGATGAGGATGAGGCACATAGAGAGGATGAGGATGAGGCACATAGAGAGGATGAGGATGAGGCACATAGAGAGGATGAGGATGAGGCACATAGGGAGGAAGAGGCACATAGAGAGGATGAGGCACATAGGGAGGATGAGGCACATAGAGAGGATGAGGATGAGGCACATAGAGAGGATGAGGATGAGGCACATAGGGAGGAAGAGGCACATAGAGAGGATGAGGCACATAGGGAGGATGAGGCACATAGAGAGGATGAGGATGAGGCACATAGAGAGGATGGGGCACATTGGGAGGATGAGGATGAGGCACATAGAGAGGATGAGGATGAGGCACATAGAGAGGATGAGGATGAGGCACATAGGGAGGAAGAGGATGAGGCACATAGAGAGGATGAGGATGAGGCACATAGAGAGGATAGGGCACAGAGGGTGACGGGGAATGTTGCCCATGGTAACCCCTGAGAGGGCGTCCCCGAAGCTGGTCAGACGAGGACAGGAAATGTCTCGGTTGGTTTCCATTCCACAGATATGAAGTGTGATATGAAAAGCACATTGTGCGCTCCGTCTGCCATAACAGTCACCGGTCCGATGACTCCCCAGCCGGTTATCTGCCGGGATATTATATATCCAGAACGGGGCGTTTTATGTCCACATTTCCCTCTGACCTCCGGGGACCCCCCTGTAATTTTCCATGTGTAAAAATATGAAAATACACCTCATGACTGTGCCAGAAAAAGGCCCCGATAGGAGCTGTACAGGTCAGCCTGGGACATAGAAATCCCACCTCAGGTTATATATATATGTGTGTATAATATACAGTATGTGACAAAAGTAAGTACACCCCTCAGTGACATTCATGTGACAACACTGAAGAAATGACACTTGTCTACAATGTAAAGTAGTGAGTGTACAGCTTGTATAACACACAGCCATTAATGTCAAAACCGCTGGCAACAAAAGTCAGTACACCCCTAAGTGAAAATCTCCACATTGGGCCCAATTAGCCATTTTCCCTCCCCCCGGTGTCATGTGACTCGTTGGTGTTACAAGGTCTCAGGTGTGAATGGGGAGCAGGTGTGTTATATTTGGTGTTATCGCTCTCACTCTCACTCTCTCATACTGGTCACTGAAAGTACAACATGGCACCTCATGGCAAAGAACTCTCTGAGGATCTGAAGATAAGAATTGTTGCTCTACATAAAGATGGCCGAGGCTATAAGAAGATTGCCAAGACCCTGAAACTGATCTGCAGCACGGTGGCCAAGACCATCCAGCGGTATAACAGGACAGGTTCCCCTCAGAACAGGCCTCGCCATGGTCCACCAAAGAAGTTGAGGTCACGTGCTCAGCGTCATATCCAGAGGTCTTTGGGAAATAGACGTATGAGTGCTGCCAGCATTGCTGCAGAGGTTGTAGGGGTGGGGGGGGGGTCAGCCTGTCGGTGATCAGACCATACGCCGCACACTGCATCAAATTGGTCTGCATGGCTGTCGTCCCAGAAGGAAGCCTCTTCTAAAGATGATGCAGAAGAAAGACCACAAACAGTTTGCTGAAGACAAGCAGACTAAGGACACGGATTACTGGAACCACGTCCTGTGGTCTGATGAGACCAAGATAAAGGTATTTGGTGTCAGATGGTGTCAGGCGTGTGTGGGGGCAACCAGGTGAGGAGGACAAAGACAAGTGTGTCTTGTCTACAGTCGGGCATGGTGGTGGGAGTGTCATGGTGGGGGAAGTGTCATGGTGGGGGGAGTGTCATGGTGGGGGGAGTGTCATGGTGGTGGGAGTGTCATGGTGGTGGGAGTGTCATGGTGTGGGAGTGTCATGGTGGTGGGAGTGTCATGGTCTGGGGCTGCATGAGTGCTGCCGGCACTGGGGGGCTACAGATCATTGAGGGAACCATGAATGCCAACATGTACTGTGACATACTGAAGCAGAGCTTCCCCTCCCTTCAGAGACTGGGCCGCAGGGCAGTATTCCAACATGATAACCACCCCAAACACACCTCCAACACCACCACTGCCTTGCTAAAGAAGCTGAGGGTAAAGGTGATGGACTGGCCAAGCATGTCTCCAGACCTAAACCCTATTGATCATCTGTGGGACATCCTCAAACAGAAGGTGGAGGGGCGCAAGGTCTCCAACATCCACCAAGCTCCGTGATGTCATCATGGAGGAGGGGAAGAGGACTCCAGTGACAACCTGTGAAGCTCTGGTGACCTCCATGCCCAAGAGTGTTAAGGCAGTGCTGGAAAATAATGGCGGCCACACAAAATATTGACACTTTGGACCCAATTTGGATATTTTCACTTAGGGGTGTACTGACTTTTGTGGCCAGCGGTTTAGACATTAATGGCTGTGTGTTGAGTTATTTTGAGGGGACGGCAAATTTACACTGTTATACAAGCTGTACACTCACTACTTTACATTGTAGACAAGTGTCATTTCTTCAGTGTTGTCACATGAATGTCACTGAGGGGTGTACTTACTTTTGTCACATACTGTATGTGACAGACTTAGCCGGGACAGAGGCTTTTGGAGAGGACTGGATGAGAGCCTCTTGCCGACCGATTATGGGCCCTGGATATTAAGAAGCACAGGGTGAATGAGAACCCCACTATAATCTGTGCTGGTCACATTCAATGCTGTCTATATAATGTGTGTCAGATGATAATATCATCAACTCCAGCCAGCCTGTCTGTTGTCTTGTATAATGTAGATGAGTCCAGTCTGGCTTGACACAGATTCTAAAGAGTATTCCACACATTGTTGTTTGTGCTAATTAACCCTGTAATTGTATTAAGGAGTCCAGTGTTGATTTAGATAATTATCTCAGGTTAATTCTGTTTCTGGCTACAGGTGTATTGTTAGAATAATATGAGCAGGAGGGGGAGGGGGGAACTCCTCTTCTACTGTATTATAAATACTGTCATTTTTGGTTCTAATAAATCAGTCCATATCAGCACTAAACAAGTCTCGTTTTATGATATCTATATTCAGACTGGGAGGAAGTGGTATATGATGAGAGCACCCAATCCGAGTGTAGGGACATTCCGTCACATTGTATATATAATATATTTATATATTTCACATAACAGCAGATTTCTCTTCATCAAGCCAGTAAGAAGCAGATCTGATACAATGTATATCCAATATCTTCTTCATAGTTACTTACCATAACTGAGCTCCTCCGCCCCCCATAACTGAGCTCCTCCATCCCCCATACTGAGCTCCTCCATCCCCCATAACTGAGCTCATCCATCCCCCATAACTGAGCTCCTCCATCCCCCATAACTGAGCTCCTCCACACCCCATAACTGAGCTCCTCCACCCCCCATAACTGAGCTCATCCATCCCCCATAACTGAGCTCCTCCATCCCCCATAACTGAGCTCCTCCATCCCCATAACTGAGCTCCTCCACCCCCATAACTGAGCTCCTCCATCCCCCAAAACTGAGCTCCTCCACCCCCCATAACTGAGCTCCTCCACCCCCCATAACTGAGCTCCTCCGTCCCCCATAACTGAGCTCCTCCACCCCCCATAACTGAGCTCCTCCGTCCCCCATAACTGAGCTCCTCCACGCCCCATAACTCAGCTCCTCCATCCCCCATAACTGAGCTCCTCCGTCCCCCATAACTGAGCTCCTCCGCCCCCATAACTGAGCTCCTCCGTCCCCCATAACTAGAGCTCCTCCATCCCCCATAACTGACCTCCTCCACCCCCCATAACTGAGCTCCTCCATCCCCCTATAACTGAGCTCCTCCGTCCCCCATAACTGAGCTCCTCCATCCCCCATAACCGACCTCCTCCATCCCCCATAACCGAGCTCCTCCACCCCCCATAACCGAACTCCTCCATCCCCCATAACTGAGCTCCTCCACCCCCCATAACTGAGCTCCTCCGTCCCCCATAACTGAGCTCCTCCGTCCCCCATAACTGAGCTCCTCCTCCCCCCCATAACTGAGCTCCTCCGTCCCCCATAACTGAGCTCCTCCGTCCCCCATAACTGAGCTCCTCCGTCCCCCATAACTAAGCTCCTCCGTCCCCCATAACTGAGCTCCTCCATCCCCCCATAACTGAGCTCCTCCATCCCCCATAACTGTGCTCCTCCATCCCCCATAACTGAGCTCCCCCATCCCCCATAACTGAGCTCCTCCATCCCCCATAACTGAGCTCCTCCACCCCCCATAACTGAGCTCCTCCACCCCCCATAACTGATCTCCTCCACCCCCCCATAACTTAGCTCCTCCACCCCCCATAACTGATCTCCTCCACCCCCCATAACTGAGCTCCTCCATCCCCCATAACTGATCTCCTCCATCCCCCATAACTGATCTCCTCCACCCCCCATAACAGATCTCCTCCACCCCCCATAACTGAGCCCCTCCATCCCCCATAACTGAGCCCCTCCCTCCACCATAACTGAGCTCCTCCATCCCCCATAACTGAGCTCCTCCACCCCCCATAACTGAGCTCCTCCATCCCCCATAACTGATCTCCTCCATCCCCCATAACTGAGCTCCTCCATCCCCCATAACTGAGTTCCTCCATCCCCCATAACTGAGCTCCTCCCTCCCCCATAACTGAGCTCCTCCACCTCCCCATAACTGAGCTCCTCCATCCCCCATAACTGAGCCCCTCCATCGGCCATTATCAATTACTTATTCTAGGGACTGTACTATTTCTGCAGGCTCTGACCATGATAATGTGATAATGAAATTGTCGAAAAAAGGGTGGTGCATGGGTGACCCTAAAATAATGCCCCCCCCCTAAAAAAAGTTCTGCGGACACCCATGCCCCCAACCTGTGTACAGAGAGGACGATCGCTTGGGGGTCTCTCCTCTCTGTACACAGGTCGGGGGTCTCTCCTCTCTCTACTCAGGTTGGGGGTCTCTCCTCTCTGTACTCAGGTTGGGGGTATCTTGTATGATTGGGGGTCTCTCCTCTCTGTACTCAGGTCGGGGGTCTCTCCTCTCTCTACACAGGTTGGGGGTCTCTCCTCTCTGTACTCAGGTCGGGGGTCTCTCCTCTCTGTACTCAGGTTGGGGGTCTCTCCTCTCTGTACACAGGTTGGGGGTCTCTCCTCTCTGTACTCAGGTTGGGGGTCTCTCCTCTCTGTACTCAGGTTGGGGGTCTCTCCTCTCTGTACTCAGGTCGGGGGTCTCTCCTCTCTGTACACAGGTTGGGGGTCTCCCCTCTCTGTACTCAGGTCGGGGGTCTCTCCTCTCTGTACACATGTCGGGGGTCTCTCATCTCTCTACTCAGGTTGGGGGTCTCTCCTCTCTGTACACAGGTTGGGGGTCTCTCCTCTCTGTACTCAGGTTGGGGGTCTCTCCTCTCTGTACTCAGGTTGGGGGTCTCTCCTCTCTGTACTCAGGTTGGGGGTCTCTCCTCTCTGTACACAGGTTGGGGGTCTCCCCTCTCTGTACTCAGTCGGGGGTCTCTCCTCTCTGTACACATGTCGGGGGTCTCTCATCTCTCTACACAGGTTGGGGGTCTCTCCTCTCTGTACTCAGGTTGGGGGTCTCTCCTCTCTGTACTCAGGTCGGGGGTCTCTCCTCTCTGTACACAGGTTGGGGGTCTCCCCTCTCTGTACTCAGGTCGGGGGTCTCTCCTCTCTGTACACATGTCGGGGGTCTCTCATCTCTGTACACATGTCGGGGGTCTCTCATCTCTCTACTCAGGTTGGGGGTCTCTCCTCTCTGTACTCAGGTTGGGGGTCTCTCCTCTCTGTACACAGGTTGGGGGTCTCCCCTCTCTGTACTCAGGTCGGGGGTCTCTCCTCTCTGTACACAGGTTGGGGGTCTCTCCTCTCTGTACACAGGTTGGGGGTCTCTCCTCTCTGTACTCAGGTTGGGGGTCTCTCCCCTCTGTACACAGGTTGGGGGTCTCTCATCTCTGTACTCAGGTTGGGGGGTCTCTCCTCTCTGTACACAGGTTGGGGGTCTCTCCTCTCTGTACTCAGGTCGGGGGTCTCTCCTCTCTGTACACAGGTTGGGGTCTCTCCTCTCTGTACAAAGGTTGGGGGTCTCTCCTCTCTGTACTCAGGTTGGGGGTCTCTCCCCTCTGTACACAGGTTGGGGGTCTCTCCTCTCTGTTGTCAGGTCGGGGGTCTCTCCTCTCTGTACTCAGGTTGGGGGTCTCTCCTCTCTGTACTCAGGTCGGGGGTCTCTCCTCTCTGTACACAGGTTGGGGGTCTCCCCTCTCTGTACTCAGGTCGGGGGTCTCTCCTCTCTGTACACAGGTTGGGGGTCTCTCCTCTCTGTACACAGGTTGGGGGTCTCTCCTCTCTGTACTCAGGTTGGGGGTCTCTCCTCTCTCTACTCAGGTTGGGGGTCTCTCCTCTCTGTACTCAGGTTGGGGGTATCTTGTATGATTGGGGTCTCTCCTCTCTGTACTCAGGTCGGGGGTCTCTCCTCTCTCTACACAGGTTGGGGGTCTCTCCTCTCTGTACTCAGGTCGGGGGTCTCTCCTCTCTGTACTCAGGTTGGGGGTCTCTCCTCTCTGTACACAGGTTGGGGGTCTCTCCTCTCTGTACTCAGGTTGGGGGTCTCTCCTCTCTGTACTCAGGTTGGGGGTCTCTCCTCTCTGTACTCAGGTCGGGGTCTCTCCTCTCTGTACACAGGTTGGGGGCTCCCCTCTCTGTACTCAGGTCGGGGGTCTCTCCTCTCTGTACACATGTCGGGGGTCTCTCATCTCTCTACTCAGGTTGGGGGTCTCTCCTCTCTGTACACAGGTTGGGGGGTCTCTCCTCTCAGTACTCAGGTTGGGGTCTCTCCTCCACCCCCCATAACTGAGCTACTCAGGTTGGGGGTCTCTCCTCTCTGTACTCAGTTGGGGGTCTCTCCTCTCTGTACACAGGTTTGGGGGTCTCCCCTCTCTGTACTCAGGTCGGGGGTCTCTCCTCTCTGTACACATGTCGGGGGTCTCTCATCTCTCTACTCAGGTTGGGGGTCTCTCCTCTCTGTACTCAGGTTGGGGGTCTCTCCTCTCTGTACTCAGGACGGGGGTCTCTCCTCTCTGTACACAGTTTGGGGTCTCCCCTCTCTGTACTCAGGTCGGGGGTCTCTCCCTCTCTGTACACATGTCGGGGGTCTCTCATCTCTCTACTCCCGGTTGGGGGTCTCTCCTCTCTGTACTCAGGTTGGGGGTCTCTCCTCTCTGTACTCAGGTCGGGGGTCTCCTCTCTGTACTCAGTTGGGGGGTCTCTCCTCTCTGTACTCAGTTGGGGGTCTCTCCTCTCTGTACTCAGGTCGGGGTCTCTCCTCTCTGTCTCAGGTTGGGGGTCTCTCCTCTCTGTACACAGGTTGGGGGTCTCTCCTCTCTGTACTCAGGTTGGGGGTCTCTCCTCTCTGTACTCAGGTTGGGGGTCTCTCCTCTCTGTACTCAGGTTGGGGGTCTCTCCTCTCTGTACACAGGTTGGGGTCTCTCCTCTCTGTACTCAGGTCGGGGGGTCTCTCCTCTCTGTACTCAGGTCGGGGGTCTCTCCTCTCTGTACTCAGGTTGGGGGGTCTCTCCTCTCTGTACACAGGTTGGGGGTCTCTCCTCTCTGTACTCAGGTTGGGGGGTCTCTCCTCTCTGTACTCAGTTGGGGGTCTCCCCTCTCTGTACTCAGGTCGGGGGTCTCTCCTCTCTGTACACAGGTTGGGGGTCTCCCCTCTCTGTACTCAGGTCGGGGGTCTCTCCTCTCTGTACACATGTCGGGGGTCTCTCATCTCTCTACTCAGGTTGTGGGTCTCTCCTCTCTGTACACAGGTTTGTGGGGGGGTCTCTCCTCTCTGTACTCAGGTGGGGGGTCTCTCCTCTCTGTACACAGGTTGGGGGTCTCCCCTCTCTGTACTCAGGTCGGGGGTCTCTCCTCTCTGTACACATGTCGGGGGTCTCTCATCTCTGTACACAGGTCGGGGGTCTCTCATCTCTCTACTCAGTTGGGGGTCTCTCCTCTCTGTACTCAGGTTGGGGGTCTCTCCTCTCTGTACACAGGTTGGGGGTCTCCCCTCTCTGTACTCAGGTTGGGGGTCTCCTCCTCTCTGTACACAGGTCGGGGGTCTCTCCTCTCTGTACACAGGTTGGGGGTCTCTCCTCTCTGTACACAGGTTGGGGGTCTCTCCTCTCTGTAATCAGGTTGGGGGTCTCTCCACTCTGTACTCAGGTTGGGGGTCTCTCCTCTCTGGACTCAGGTTGGGGGTCTCTCCTCTCTGTACACAGGTTGGGGGTCTCCCCTCTCTGTACTCAGGTCGGGGGTCTCTCCTCTCTGTACACAGGTTGGGGGTCTCTCCTCTCTGTACACAGGTTGGGGGTCTCTCCTCTCTGTACTCAGGTGGGGGGTCTCTCCGCTCTGTACACAGGTTGGGGGTCTCTCCTCTCTGTTGTCAGGTCGGGGGGGGGGCGGTCTCCTCTCTGTACTCAGGTTGGGGGTCTCTCCTCTCTGTACTCAGGTCGGGGGTCTCTCCTCTCTGTACACAGGTTGGGGGTCCTCACCCCTCTCTGTACTCAGGTCGGGGGTCTCTCCTCTCTGTACACAGGTTGGGGGTCTCTCCTCTCTGTACACAGGTTGGGGGTCTCTCCTCTCTGTACTCAGTTGGGGGTCTCTCCTCTCTGTACTCAGGTTGGGGGGTCTCTCCTCTCTGTACACAGGTCGGGGGTCTCTCCTCTCTGTACTCAGGTTGGGGGTCTCTCCTCTCTGTACACAGGTTGGGGGGTCTCTCCTCTTTGTACTCAGGTCGGGGGGTCTCTCCTCTCTGTACACAGGTTGGGGGTCTCTCCTCTCTGTACTCAGGTCGGGGGTCTCTCCTCTCTGTACTCAGGTCGGGGGTCTCCTCTCTGTACACAGGTTGGGGGGTCTCTCCTCTCTGTACACAGGTCGGGGGTCTCTCCTCTCTGTACTCAGGTCGGGGGTCTCTCCTCTCTGTACACAGGTTGGGGGTCTCTCCTCTCTGTACTCAGGTTGGGGGTCTCTCCTCTCTGTACTCAGGTTGGGGGTCTCTCCTCTCTGTACACAGGTCGGGGGTCTCTCCTCTCTGTACTCTGGTTGGGGGTCTCTCCTCTCTGTACACAGGTTGGGGGTCTCTCCTCTCTGTACACAGGTTGGGGGTCTCTCCTCTCTGTACACAGGTTGGGGGTCTCTCCTCTCTGTACTCAGGTTGGGGGTCTCTCCTCTCTGTACTCAGGTTGGGGTCTCTCCTCTCTGTACACAGGTTGGGGTCTCTCCTCTCTGTACTCAGGTCGGGGGTCTCTCCTCTCTGTACACAGGTTGGGGGTCTCCCCTCTCTGTACACAGGTTGGGGGTCTCTCCTCTCTGTACACAGGTTGGGGGTCTCTCCTCTCTGTACACAGGTCGGGGGTCTCTCCTCTCTGTACACAGGTCGGGGGTCTCCTCTCTCTGTACACAGGTTGGGGGTCTCCCCTCTCTGTACTCATCGGGGGTCTCTCCTCTCTGTACACAGGTTGGGGGTCTCTCCTCTCTGTACTCAGGTTGGGGTTCTCTCCTCTCTGTACTCAGGTTCGGGGTCTCTCCTCTCTGTACACAGGTCGGGGGGTCTCTCCTCTCTGTACACAGGTCGGGGGTCTCCTCTCTGTACACAGGTTGGGGGTCTCTCCTCTCTGTACTCAGGTTGGGGGTCTCTCCTCTCTGTACTCAGGTTGGGGGTCTCTCCTCTCTGTACACAGGTCGGGGGTCTCTCCTCTCTGTACTCAGGTCGGGGGTCTCTCCTCTCTGTACTCAGGTTGGGGGTCTCTCCTCTCTGTACACAGGTCGGGGGTCTCTCCTCTCTGTACACAGGTCGGGGTCTCCTCTCTGTACTCAGGTTGGGGGTCTCTCCTCTCTGTACTCAGGTTGGGGGTCTCTCCTCTCTGTACTCAGGTTGGGGGTCTCTCCTCTCTGTACTCAGGTTGGGGGTCTCCTCTCTGTACTCAGGTTGGGGGTCTCTCCTCTCTGTACTCAGGTTGGGGGTCTCTCCTCTCTGTACTCAGTTGGGGGGTCTCTCTCCTCCTCCTCTCTGTACTCAGGTTGGGGGTCTCTCCTCTCTGTACTCAGGTTGGGGGTCTCTCCTCTCTGTACACAGGTTGGGGGTCTCTCCTCTCTGTACTCAGGTCGGGGGTCTCTCCTCTCTGTACACAGGTTGGGGGTCTCTCCTCTCTGTACACAGGTTGGGGGTCTCTCCTCTCTGTACACAGGTCGGGGTCTCTCCTCTCTGTACACAGGTTTGGGGGTCTTCTCCTCTCTGTACAACAGGTCGGGGAGGGGAGGGAGGGGTCTCTGGGTCTCCTCTGTACTCAGGTTGGGGTCTCTCCTCTCTGTACTCAGGTGGGGGCTCTCCTCTCAGTACACAGGTCGGGGTCTCTCTCTCTGTCTCAGGTCTCTCTCTCTGTAACTCAGTTGGGGTCCTCTCCTCTCTGTACACAGGTCGGGGTACTCTCCTCTCTGTACACAGGGGTTCTCTCCTCTCTGTACACAGGTCGGGGGTCCAGGTTGGGGGTCTCTCCTCTCTGTACTCAGTTCAGGGGTCTCTCCTCTCTGTACACAGTTCGGGGGTCTCTCCTCTCTGTACTCAGGTCCGGGGTCCTCTTCTCTGTAACTCGGTTGGGGTCTCATCTCTCTGTACACAGGTCTCTCTCCTACACTGTACACAGGTCGGGGTCTCTCCTCTCTGTACACAGGTTGGGGTCTCCCCTCCTCTCTGAACTTCAGGTTGGGGGTCTCTCCGTCTCTGTACTCAGGTCGGGGTCTCCTCCCTCTCTGTACTCAGGTTGGGGGTCTCTCCTCTCTGTACACAGGTCGGGGTCTCTCTCTCTGTACACAGGTTGGGGGTCTCTCCTCTCTGTACTCCAGGTTGGGGGTCTCCCTCTCTATACAACAGGTATCGGGGGTCTCTCCTCTCTGTACTCAGTGTTGGGGTCCTCTCCTCCTCTGTACACAGGTTCGGGGGTCTCTCCTCTCTGTACACAGGTCGGGGTCTCTCCTCTCTGTACATCAGGTCGGGGGTCTCTCCTCTCTGTTACACAGGTTTGGGGGTCTCCTCCTCTCTGTACTCAGTTCCGGGGTCTCTCCTCTCTGTTACACAGGTTTGGGGTCTCTTTATGATTGGTCTCTCCTCTCTCTGTACTCAGGTTGGGGTCTCTCCTCTCTGGTACACAGGTTGGGGGTCTCTCCTCTCTGTACTATCAGTCGGGGTCTCTCCTCCTCTGTACACAGGTCGGGGGTCTCTCCTCTCTGTACTCAGGTCGGGGTCTCTCCTCTCTGTACTCAGGTTGGGGGTCTCTCCTCTCTTCTGTACTCAGGTCGGGGGTCTCCTCTCTGTACTCAGGTTGGGGGTCGCTCCTCTCTGTACACAGGTCGGGGGTCTCTCCTCTCTGTACACAGGTCGGGGGTCTCCCCTCTCTGTACTCAGGTTGGGGGTCTCTCCTCTCTGTACTCAGGTCGGGGGTCTCTCCTCTCTGTACTCAGGTCGGGGGTCTCCCCTCTCTGTACTCAGGTTGGGGTCTCTCCTCTCTGTACTCAGGTCGGGGGTCTCTCCTCTCTGTACTCAGGTTGGGGGTCTCTCCTCTCTGTACTCAGGTCGGGGGTCTCCTCTCTGTACTCAGGTCGGGGTCTCTCCTCTCTGTACTCAGGTTGGGGGTCTCTCTCTCTGTACACAGGTGGGGGGTCTCTCCTCTCTGTACTCAGGTTGGGGGTCTCTCCTCTCCTGTACTCAGGTTGGGGTCTCCTCCTCTCTGTACACAGGTTGGGGGTCTCTCCTCTCTGTACTCAGGGTCGGGGTGGGGGTCTCTCCTCTCTGTACACAGGTTGGGGGTCTCTCCTCTCTGTACACAGGTCGGGGGTTCCACTCCTCTCGTACACAGGTCGGGTCTCTCTATCACTGTCTCCGTGGTCTCCTCTCTGTACACATGTTTGGGGTCTCTCCTCTCTGTAACTGTTCTCTCCTCACTCAGGTATGGGGGTCCTCCTCTCTGTACTCAGGTTTGGGTCTCTCCTCTCTGTACTCAGGTTGGGGGTCTCCTCCTCTCTGTACTCAGGTCGTGGGGTCTCTCCCTCTCTGTACAAAAAAAAAAACAATAAAAACAGGTCGGGGTCAACTCCTCTTTCGAACTCAGGTCCGGTCTCTCCTCTCTGTACAAAACAAAAAAGGTTGGTGGTCTCTCCTCTCTGTACCACAGGTCGGGGTTCTCCTCTCTGTACACAGGTTTGGGGTCTCTCCTCTCTGTACTCAGGTTGGGGGTCTCTCTCCTCTCTGTACTCAGGTTGGGGGTCTCTCCTCTCTGTACTCAGGTCGGGGGTCTCTCCTCTCTGTACACAGGTTGGGGGTCTCTCCTCTCTGTACTCAGGTTGGGGGTCTCTCCTCTCTGTACACAGGTCGGGGGTCTCTTCCTCTCTGTACACAGGTCGGGGGTCTCTCCTCTCTGTACTCAGGTTGGGGGTCTCTCCTCTCTGTACACAGGTGGGGGGTCTCTCCTCTCTGTACTCAGGTTGGGGGTCTCCTCTCTGTACTCAGGTGGGGGTCTCTCCTCTCTGTACTCAGGTTGGGGGTCTCTCCTCTCTGTACACAGGTCGGGGGTCTCTCCTCTCTGTACACAGGTCGGGGGTCTCTCCTCTCTGTACACAGGTTGGGGGTCTCTCCTCTCTGTACTCAGGTTGGGGGTCTCTCCTCTCTTACTCAGGTTGGGGTCTCTCCTCTCTGTACACAGGTTTGGGGGTCTCTCCTCTCTGTACACAGGTCGGGGTCTCTCCTCCTCTGTACACAGTTTGGGGTCTCTCCTCTCTGTCACTCGGGGGTCCCCCTCTCTGTACTCAGGTTGGGGTCTCTCCTCTCTCTGTACTCAGGTTGGGGACTCTCCTCTCTGTACACAGGTTCGGGGGTCTCTCCTCTCTGTACTCAGGTTGGGGGTCTCTCCTCTCTGTACACAGGTCGGGGTCTCTCCTCCTCTCTGTACCCAGTCGGGGTCTCTCCTTCTCTGTACTCCAGGTTGGGGGTCTCATCCTCTCACTGTACCTCAGGTAGGGGACTCTCCTCTCTGTACACAGGTTGGGGGACTCGTCCTCTCTGTACACAGGTCGTGGGGTCACCTCCTCTCTGTACACAGGTTGGGGGTCTCTCCTCTCTGTACTCAGGCAGGGTCTCTACTCTCTGTATCACAGGTTTGGGGGTACTCTCCCTCTCTGTACACAGGTCGGGGGTCTCTCCTCTCTGTACTCAGGTTGGGGGTCTCTCCTCTCTGTACTCAGGTTGGGGGTCTCTCCTCTCTGTACACAGGTCGGGGTCTCACCTCTCTGTACTCAGGTTGGGGGTCTCTCCTCTCTGTACTCAGGTCTGGGGTCTCTCCTCTCTGTACTCAGTTGGGGGTCTCTCCTCTCTGTACTCAGGTCGGGGGTCTCTCCTCTCTGTACTCAGGTGGGGTCTCCCCTCTCTGTACTCAGGTTGGGGGTCTCTCCTCTCTGTACTCAGGTCGGGGGTCTCTCCTCTCTGTACTCAGGTTGGGGGTCTCTCCTCTCTGTACTCAGGTTGGGGGTCTCTCCTCTCTGTACTCAGGTTGGGGGTCTCTCCTCTCTGTACTCAGGTCGGGGGTCTCTCCTCTCTGTACACAGGTTGGGGGTCTCTCTCCTCTCTGTACACAGGTCGGGGGTCTCTCCTCTCTGTACTCAGGATGGGGGTCTCCCCTCTCTGTACACAGGTTGGGGGTCTCTCCTCTCTGTACACAGGTTGGGGGGTCTCTCCTCTCTGTACTCAGGTCGGGGGTCTCTCCTCTCTGTACTCAGGTCGGGGGTCTCTCCTCTCTGTACTCAGGTCGGGGGTCTCTCCTCTCTGTACTCAGGTTGGGGGTCTCTCCTCTCTGTACTCAGGTTGGGGGTCTCCCCTCTCTGTACACAGGTTGGGGGTCTCTCCTCTCTGTACTCAGGTTGGGGGTCTCTCCTCTCTGTACACAGGTTGGGGTCTCTCCTCTCTGTACTCAGGTCGGGGGTCTCTCCTCTCTGTACACAGGTCGGGGTCTCTCCTCTCTGTACACAGGTCGGGGTCTCCCCTCTCTGTACTCAGGTTGGGGGTCTCTCCTCTCTGTACTCAGGTCGTGGGTCTCTCCTCTCTGTACTCAGGTTGGGGGTCTCTCCTCTCTGTACACAGGTTGGGGGTCTCTCCTCTCTGTACTCAGGTTGGGGTCTCTCCTCTCTGTAACACAGTTGGGGGTCCTCTCCTCTCTGTACTCAGGTCGGGGTCTCTCCTCTCTGTACGCAGTCGGGGGTCCTCCTCTCTGTTACACAGGTTGGGGGTCTCTCCTCTCTGTAGCTCAGTTTGGGGGTCTCTCCTCTCTGTACTCAGGTTGGGGGTCTCCTCTCTGTACTCCAGGTTGGTTCTCTCCTTCTTCTGACTCAGTTGGGGTCTCTCCTCTCTGTAACTCAGGTTGGGGGTCTCTCCTCTCTGTACACAGTTGGGGGTCTCTCTCACTGTACACAGGATCGGGGTTTCTCCCTCTCTGTACTTCAGGTTGGGGGTCCCACTCCTCCTCTGTACTCAGGTTGGGGGTCCCTCTCCACTCTGTATACTCAGGTTGGGGGTCACTCCTCACAGGTCTCTCTGTACTCAGGTTGGGGGGTCTCTCCTCTCTGTACACCAGGTTAGGGGTCTCTCCTCTCTGTACTCAGTCGGGGTCTCTCCTCTCTGTACACAGGTTGGGGTCTCTCCTCTCTGTACTCAGGTTGGGGGTCTCTCCTCTCTGTACTCAGGTTGGGGGTCTCTCCTCTCTGTACACAGGTTGGGGGTCTCTCCTCTCTGTACTCAGGTTGGGGGTCTCCCCTCTCTGTACTCAGGTCGGGGGTCTCTCCTCTCTGTACTCAGGTTGGGGTCTCTCCTCTCTGTACTCAGTTCGGGGGTCTCCCCTCTCTGTACTCAGGTCGGGGGTCTCTCCTCTCTGTACTCAGGTTGGGGGTCTCTCCTCTCTGTACTCAGGTTGGGGGTCTCCCCTCTCTGTACTCAGGTTGGGGGTCTCTCCTCTCTGTACTCAGGTCGGGGGTCTCTCCTCTCTGTACTCAGGTTGGGGGTCTCTCCTCTCTGTACACAGGTCGGGGGTCTCTCCTCTCTGTACACAGGTCGGGGGTCTCTCCTCTCTGTACTCAGGTCGGGGGTCTCCCCTCTCTGTACTCAGGTTGGGGGTCTCTCCTCTCTGTACTCAGGTCGGGGGTCTCTCCTCTCTGTACACAGGTCGGGGGTCTCCTCTCTGTACTCAGGTCGGGGGTCTCCCCTCTCTGTACTCAGGTTGGGGGTCTCTCCTCTCTGTACTCAGGTTGGGGGTCTCTCCTCTCTGTACTCAGGGTGGGGGTCTCTCCTCTCTGTACACAGGTTGGGGTCTCTCCTCTCTGTACTCAGGTCGGGGGTCTCTCCTCTCTGTACTCAGGTTGGGGGTCTCTCCTCTCTGTACTCAGGTTGGGGGTCTCTCCTCTCTGTACTCAGGTTGGGGGTCTCTCCTTTCTGTACACAGGTCGGGGGTCTCCTCTCTGTACACAGGTTGGGGGTCTCTCCTCTCTGTACACAGGTTGGGGGTCTCTCCTCTCTGTACACAGGTCGGGGGTCTCTCCTCTCTGTACACAGGTTGGGGGTCTCTCCTCTCTGTACACAGGTCGGGGGTCTCCTCTCTCTGTACTCAGGTTGGGGGGTCTCTCCTCCTCTGTACTCAGGTTGGGGGTCCTCTCCTCTCAGTCTGGTACACAGGTTGGGGGTACACAGGTTGGGGGTCCTCTCTCTGTACACAGGTCGGGGGGTCAGGTTTGGGGGTCTCTCCTCTCCTGTCTCTGTACTCCTTCAGGTTGGGTCTCTCCTCTCTGTACACAGGCCTGAGGTCTCTCTCCTGTACTCATGTGTACACAGGTTGGGGGTCTCTCCTCTCTGTACTCAGGTTGGGGTCTCTCCTCTTCTGTACACAGGTTGGGGGTCTCTCCTCTCTGTACTCAGTTGGCCGGGTCTCTCCTCTCTGTACACAGGTTGGGGTCTCTCCTCTCTGTACACAGTTGGGGGGGTCTCTCCACCTCTCTGTACAACACAGGTTGGGGTCTCTCCTCTCTGTACACAGTTCGGGGTCTCTCCTCTCTGTACTCATGTTGGGGGTCTCTCCCTCTCTGTACACAGGTCGGGGGTCTCTCCTCTCTGTACACAGGTCAGGGGGTCTCTCCTCTCTGTACTCAGGTTTGGGGTCTCTCTCCTCTCTGTACTCAGGTTGGGGTCTCTCCTCTCTGTACTCAGGTTGGGGTCTCTCCTCTCTGTACACAGGTCGGGGTCTCTCCTCTCTGTACTCAGGTCGGGGGTCTCCTCTCTGTACACAGGTTGGGGTCTCCTCTCCTGTACACAGGTGGGGGGTCTCTCCTCTCTGTACTCAGGTTGGGGGTCTCTACTCTCTGTACACAGGTTGGGGGGTCTCTCCTCTCTGTACTCAGGTTGGGGGTCTCTCCTCTCTGTACACAGGTCGGGGGTCTCTCCTCTCTGTACCGGTCGGGGGTGTCTCTCCTCTCTGTACTCAGGTTGGGTCTCTCCTCTCTGTACTCAGGTCGGGGGTCCCTCTCCTCTCTGTACTCAGGTTGGGGGTCTCTCCTCTCTGTACTCAGGTTGGGGGTCTCTCCTCTCTGTACTCAGGTTGGGGGTCTCTCCTCTCTGTACACAGGTTGGGGGTCTCTCCTCTCTGTACACAGGTTGGGGGTCTCCCCTCTCTGTACACAGGTCGGGGGTCTCCTCTCTGTACTCAGGTTGGGGGTCTCTCCTCTCTGTACTCAGGTGGGGGGTCTCTCCTCTCTGTACTCAGGTTGGGGGTCTCTTGTATGATTGGGGGTCTCTCTTTGCAGTCTCTCCTCCCCTCCTCAGTGATTGGTGGGCGGAGGGAGGGTCCCCTGGGGCCCCTGGACTGGGCAGCTGTAAGGAGGAGAATTGGGAGTCATTCCTCCTCTGAGTGGAGATCGGAGGAGATCAGATTGGGGCCCCTGGAGGGGCAGGATGGCGCTGAGCTCCCGGGCCCGGTCCTTCTCAGTGGAGGCGCTGGTGGGGAAGAGGAAGCTGGAGGAGCCAGGGGCCACAGAGGACAAGGAGCACCTGAGGGACCCCGGGACTGAGGAGGAGCCGGGTTAGTGAGAGGAATACAATGGAAACCCCAAATTCTACTCCCTTCACCCCATTTATGATACGGGGACCGCTCACACTCTGTACCCCCGTTGTGTCCCCGCAGAAAAAAGATCCAAATCCGCGGCGCCCCTTTCCCCCGCCTGTGCGGAGCGCCCTCCGGTCCAAGTGGAGCTTCAAGGCGGAGATCTGTGGAGGAGATTCCATGAGATCGGAACCGAGATGATCATCACCAAGGCGGGCAGGTACCCTCCACCCTCATATACTGTGTGTCCTCCACCCTCATATACTGTGTGTCCCCCTCCTCCACCCTCATATACTATGTGTCCCCCTCCTCCACCCTCATATACTGTGTGTCCTCCACCCTCATATACTATGTGTCCTCCACCCTCATATACTGTGTGTCCTCCTCCTCCACCCTCATATACTATGTGTCCTCCTCCACCCTCATATACTGTGTGTCCCCCTCCTCCACCCTCATATACTATGTGCCATGTCCGTCACCGGGAAATACAGACCTATATGCCGTTTATTATATACAGGGGGTACCACCTATTGTATATGGAGTCAGCAGCGAGTGTTCTATATACTGGTAATAATAGGACACAAATCTGTATTATATTCCTTATATTCAGTCTGTAGTTTATATACCGTGTAGTGTATATATATATATATTCCGTACCGAGTACAGTGCCGGTATATACTGTCTAATATATATAGAGAGAGCTGTATACCGTGCTATATAATGTGCGATTCGAAATATGTACATGCAACAACCCCCCCCCCCCAACCTCTATATACACCCCCACCCTCTATATACACCCCCCACCCTCTATATACACCCCCACCCTCTATATACACCCCCCACCCTCTATATACACCCCCACCCTCTATATACACCCCCCCACCCTCTATATACACCCCCACCCTCTATATACACCCCCCATCCTCTATATACACCCCCCTCCCTCTATAAAAACCCCCCACCCTAAATTAAGCCCTCCATCCTCTATATAACACCCACCCCCATCCCTCTATTAAACACCCCCCAAAGAAAATATAAACACCCCCTAACCACTATATACAACCACCCACTATATACAAACCTAAATAACACCTCCCTATCCTCTATATATACAAAAGATCCTCTATATACACCCCCCATCCTCAAAAAACAA
>CM053033.1:240672680-240682680 GCA_028564925.1 Lithobates sylvaticus | reverse complement strand
AAAAAAAATAAAAAAAAAAAAAAAAAAAAAAAAAAAAAAAAAAAAAAAAAAAAAAAAAAAAAAAAAAAAAAAAAAAAAAAAAAAAAAAAAAAAAAAAAAAAAAAAAAAAAAAAAAAAAAAAAAAAAAAAAAAAAAAAAAAAAAAAAAAAAAAAAAAAAAAAAAAAAAAAAAAAAAAAAAAAAAAAAAAAAAAAAAAAAAAAAAAAAAAAAAAAAACAAAAAAAAAAAAAAAAAAAAAAAAAAAAAAGAAATAAATACAGATAAGAGATCCAATCATAAATCTTCTACTGAAGGGATCCGGATAGAAATGTTCTGATAATTCCCCATTGTGATAAATACCCGGATCCCCTCCCCCACTGATAGAATGGAAGAAAAGAAGGAAATATCGATTATTATTATTATATCGATATAAAATATTTGTGTTGCTTTGCAAGATAATAATCAGTGGAAGTTATTAACAAATCGATTATTATTATTATTATTATTATTATTATTATTCTATGAATATTTCCTCCACTGATAGAATATAATGACACTCAGCACTAAGAACAGATAATTATATATATACAACTATAGTATATAGATAGAGATATATATCATAATTTATAGATTTGTTACACAACTTCCACTGATTGTTACAAAGTAATATAAATATTATATATATATATATCTGTGTATATAAAATATTTGTATTACTTTGTAACAAATCTATAAATTATTATTATTATTATTATTATTATTTGGAGATGATTTTTGTATTTTATATTCTTGTGAATTTTATAGATAATAAATTGCGGTGAATTGATTTCTTTTTATCCTCTTGTAGAGGATCTTCACCCCGGTCTCTATTTATTATTATATATATTTCTATATTTTCTATCTGATTCTCTACAATTCTACAGACAGAGGACCGCTTTCTATTCTGTATAATAGTGCGATATACCCGGACCTGTGACGTCATTCTGTATTCTCCGCCTATAAATCTCTTATTTCTTTATCATTTCCTGAGAAGAACTTTCTACAAATATTCCGGATTTCTCATCATTTATGGGAAATGATTTCCTTTTCTCTATAGAAGATAATCGCGCTGTGTGTGGACTGGTAGAAATCGATGATTGAGAATCTTTCTATCCGATCTTCTCTCTATAATTGGTTCTCTAAATCCCCCCACAAAACCCCCAAACAAAAAAAAAAAAAAAAAAAAATAAAAAAAAATTGGGGGGGGTGTATTTTAGTTGTTGAATATTTCGGTTGATTTGGTTTAATATAAAATGATGAAAAGATCGATTACAATGAGAATTGTCAGTTTATTGATTATCACCGATATCTGGATTTGCAGGACAAGTTTTCAGGGTGTCCCCCCTCCCCCTCTGCCTGGGAACCAATCAGCTTCTTCAATGAAGATCTGACAATGAGGCCCCTTTATATTTATAACGATTTTCGTGCGTTTTTTATCTTTCCCTTTTAGGCCGGGTTCAGACTGCTGCGGTGCGATCCTCTTTCCAGCGCTGCGTTTATGGGCGCGGTGCGTCTAGAAAAGCGCACAAAAAACGCAGCTCCTTATTGAGGCTCCACCCACACTGCGCTTCATAAAAACGTCCGTTCTCTCCGGAGTAAAAAACGCCGATATGGAGCATTTTATGTACAAATTAGAGAAGTTTAGGAGAGTTTTACGTTTTTTTCTGCCTCTAAACGTCATAATGTGAATGGAGAGAAAACATCGATCGGCGTCTACAAAACTCCTATAGAAGCCTCATTCTCTATAGCGGTGTACATTGGAGCCTTCAATTCATGGAAAACGCATCAAATCGCGGTGTATTTTTAGTGCATTCTTGAGTCACACGTCACGTTTCCAAAAAAAAAAACGCACCTGAAGTGCCCAGGAAAAGCAACTGAAGCAAAATCGCAGTAAAAATGCTTATGTGGTACAGAGCGGTGTAAAGGGGCCCCAAACCCTGGAAGCTGATTGGCTGCCATGCGGAGCTGCGCCGGATTTTGCACCCCCCAGTTTTATCCCCCCCAAAGTTTTAGCAGAATGACAATTACAATCCGTATTGGTGCAAAAGCACCAATGTGGCTGCAATCACCCCAAAGAGATTTCCTAATAAAAGCCCTTTCACACTTGTGCGACATCAAAGTCGTGCGATTTTACCGCGATTTTTACCGCGATTTTGCCACGATTTTTCCGCGATTTCAAGGAATGCCTGTGTAAGTGGCATCAATATCGGACCAAAGTAGTTCAGGGACTTTGAAGTGGTAGTAATATGAACGACTTGTCATTGGAAGTCACAGGGAACGACTTGTCGTGCGACTTTGCAGTCCCAAATCGCGGGACAAGTCCTATAAGTGTGAAAGGGGCCTCGGGGTCGGTTCTCACGGCTGCGAATTTTGCGTGAATTTCATTCAATTGCGTTGTGAATTTTAATTTCAAGTTCTTTATGTGTTCTGGCGAATCCACGGCGATTCTACGGCGAATATTGCGAATTGGTTGTGAAATTGGGGGGAGGGGCGGCGATTTTATGTCTGGCCGGTCATAGAAGATCGCAGTGATGTGATTGGAGAATCGCGTCTTCATTGCGAGTTCGAATGCAGTTTATGGAGCTGAATTTGCATCGCACACGACGGATCAAACGCGACCCTTTTTTCTTCGCAGCTTTGATTCACAACGCTTTGATGTGAACGGCACTAATGGAAAACGATTTTATTTAAATGACGAATCTGAGCGATCGCAGCGACACTCAGAGGTGCGGCGAGAGAAAAAGAGAAAATCTGGAGCAGCGATTTACTGCGTTTTGTAGCGATTTCATCACTCGAGTCGCCGAGAGGCCGTTTTTTGTTGCTGTAGAAGTGGAAGGAGAACTAAAAATCTCCCTCCAGAAAAGACACGCGGAGAGCGCAAGCGACTGTCGCTCGCGAGTCGCTGAAATTAAACGTTTCTCAACCGCTGAGTCAGTAATTCCATCACAAGTTCCTGTCATCTCCTCAGCTGTGTAATATATATATATATATATATACTGTATATACCACTGGCAACGTACACAGCACTTCACATATATATTATATATTCACATCACTTCCCACAGAGCTTCCAATGTACATATATATTATATATACTGCAGACAGGAGAATCCACTCCTATATACTGTATATATATATATAATCAGAAGTCCTATATACTGTATATATATAATCAGAAGTCCTATAAACTGTATATATATATAATCAGAAGTTCCATATACTGTGTATATATATATATAATCAGAAGTCCTATATACTGTATATATATAATCAAAAGTCCTATAAACTGTATATATATATATAATCAGAAGTTGTATATACTGTATATATATATATATAATCAGAAGTCCTATATACTGTGTATATATATATATATATAATCAAAAGTCCTATATACTGTATATATATATATAATCAGAAGTCCTATAAACTGTATATATATATATAATCAGAAGTCCTATATACTGTATATATATATAATCAGAAGTCCTATAAACTGTATATATATATATAATCAGAAGTCCTATATACTGTATATATATATAATCAGAAGTCCTATAAACTGTATATATATATATAATCAGAAGTTGTATATACTGTATATATATATATAATCAGAAGTCCTATATACTGTATATATATATATATAATCAGAAGTCCTATATACTGTATATATATATAATCAGAAGTTCCATATACTGTGTATATATATATATATATAATCAAAAGTCCTATATACTGTATATATATATATAATCAGAAGTTCCATATACTGTATATATATATATATAATCAGAAGTTCTATATACTGTATATATATATATATAATCAGAAGTCCTATAAACTGTATATATATATAATCAGAAGTCCTATAAACTGTATATATATATATAATCAGAAGTCCTATATACTGTATATATATATAATCAGAAGTCCTATAAACTGTATATATATATATAATCAGAAGTCCTATATACTGTATATATATATAATCAGAAGTCCTATATACTGTATATATATATATAATCAGAAGTTGTATATACTGTATATATATATATAATCAGAAGTCCTATATACTGTATATATATATAATCAGAAGTTCCATATACTGTGTATATATATATATATATAATCAAAAGTCCTATATACTGTATATATATATATAATCAGAAGTTCTATAGATACCCAAAAAGATTTCTGGACATTTTTCACAAATTCTACAAAATGTATTTTATTATAATTTTATAAATAAATAAATAATAATAATAATACAATAAATATAAATAATTCTAATTAATAAATAATAATAAAATATAAACATTTTATTATATTTGTACTTTTGATGAAGATATAATCCCCAGTAGAGTAGAGATTATGTCGGTCGATCGATGCGGAGCGTTTGGCGATTCTTTTCTTCGGGGGTCTTATTAGCGAGGAAATCGCTCCGAATCGCAGAATGTCGGGGGAAGGGATCCGATATGATGACATCGTCTTTTATACATCTGGGCGGCCAATGAAAGGAAATCACTTAAAGCGATTTTAAATCCAAAAACAAAAACGTGGTATTTTGCGGCTTCCCGGATTCCAGAGGTGGCGGCCGCATTCCTTTCCTTTCTTCTGCCTTTATTTTCACCTGGTGATCCGGCCAGAAAGTCTGCTCTTTTTTTTATTATTATTTCCTTTACCAGAACAAAAGGAATGAGATAAACCATTTGCCACTGACGGGGTGCTTACAATGATCAGCTTTTATTTCTAACATAAAACCTTTATCCCAAATAATAAAAAATAAATAAACTGTTGCTGTATCTGATTATAAAGTGTTGGAGATAACGAGCCGAGCCTTCTGATTCCCCCTAGATTGTAAGCTCTTGGGATCAGAGCCCTCTGATTCCCCCTAGATTGTAAGCTCTTGGGATCAGAGCCCTCTGATTCCCCCTAGATTGTAAGCTCTTGGGATCAGAGCCCTCTGATTCCCCCTAGATTGTAAGCTCTTGGGATCAGAGCCCTCTGATTCCCCCTAGATTGTAAGCTCTTGGGATCAGAGCCCTCTGATTCCCCCTAGATTGTAAGCTCTTGGGATCAGAGCCCTCTGATTCCCCCTAGATTGTAAGCTCTTGGGATCAGGGCCCTCTGATTCCCCCTAGATTGTAAGCTCTTGGGATCAGGGCCCTCTGATTCCCCCTAGATTGTAAGCTCTTCGGATCAGGGCCCTCTGATTCCCCCTAGATTGTAAGCTCTTGGGATCAGATCCCTCTGATTCCCCCTAGATTGTAAGCTCTTGGGATCAGGGCCCTCTGATTCCCCCTAGATTGTAAGCTCTTGGGATCAGGGCCCTCTGATTCCTCCTAGATTGTAAGCTCTTCGGATCAGGGCCCTCTGATTCCCCCTAGATTGTAAGCTCTTCGGATCAGGGCCCTCTGATTCCCCCTAGATTGTAAGCTCTTGGGATCAGGGCCCTCTGATTCCCCCTAGATTGTAAGCTCTTGGGATCAGGGCCCTCTGATTCCCCCTAGATTGTAAGCTCTTCGGATCAGGGCCCTCTGATTCCTCCTAGATTGTAAGCTCTTCGGATCAGGGCCCTCTGATTCCCCCTAGATTGTAAGCTCTTGGGATCAGGGCCCTCTGATTCCCCCTAGATTGTAAGCTCTTGGGATCAGGGCCCTCTGATTCCCCCTAGATTGTAAGCTCTTGGGATCAGGGCCCTCTGATTCCCCCTAGATTGTAAGCTCTTCGGATCAGGGCCCTCTGATTCCTCCTAGATTGTAAGCTCTTCGGATCAGGGCCCTCTGATTCCCCCTAGATTGTAAGCTCTTGGGATCAGGGCCCTCTGATTCCCCTAGATTGTAAGCTCTTGGGATCAGGGCCCTCTGATTCCCCCTAGATTGTAAGCTCTTCGGATCAGGGCCCTCTGATTCCTCCTAGATTTTAAGCTCTTCGGATCAGGGCCCTCTGATTCCCCCTAGATTGTAAGCTCTTGGGATCAGGGCCCTCTGATTCCCCCTAGATTGTAAGCTCTTGGGATCAGGGCCCTCTGATTCCCCCTAGATTGTAAGCTCTTCGGATCAGGGCCCTCTGATTCCCCCTAGATTGTAAGCTCTTCGGATCAGGGCCCTCTGATTCCTCCTAGATTGTAAGCTCTTCGGATCAGGGCCCTCTGATTCCCCCTAGATAGTAAGCTCTTCGGATCAGGGCCCTCTGATTCCTCCTAGATTGTAAGCTCTTCGGATCAGGGCCCTCTGATTCCCCCCCCCCCCCTTAGATTGTAAGCTCTTCGGATCAGGGCCCTCTGATTCCTCCTAGATTGTAAGCTCTTGGGATCAGGGCCCTCTGATTCCCCCTAGATTGTAAGCTCTTCGGATCAGGGCCCTCTGATTCCTCCTAGATTGTAAGCTCTTCGGATCAGGGCCCTCTGATTCCCCCTAGATTGTAAGCTCTTGGGATCAGGGCCCTCTGATTCCCCCTAGATTGTAAGCTCTTGGGATCAGGGCCCTCTGATTCCCCCTAGATTGTAAGCTCTTCGGATCAGGGCCCTCTGATTCCTCCTAGATTGTAAGCTCTTGGGATCAGGGCCCTCTGATTCCCCCTAGATTGTAAGCTCTTCGGATCAGGGCCCTCTGATTCCTCCTAGATTGTAAGCTCTTCGGATCAGAGCCCTCTGATTCCTCCTAGATTGTAAGCTCTTCGGATCAGAGCCCTCTGATTCCCCCTAGATTGTAAGCTCTTGGGATCAGGGCCCTCTGAATCCTCCCGTATTGTATTGTAAGTGTACTGTCTGCCCCAGGGGGGGGGGGGGGGGGGGGGGGGTCATAGGGGGGGGGGGTTGTAAAGCGCTGCGCAAACTGTTGGCGCCATATAAACCCTGTATAATAATAATAATAATAATAATAATCCTGTATAATAATATTATATAAATCCTGTAAAAAATATATATATATATGCTTTATAATAATAATATTAATCCTGTATAATAAAAAATATATAAATTCTGTATAATAATATAATAATAATAATAGTAATAATAATATTATATAAATCCCGTATAATAATAATCCTGTATAATAATATATAATTCCTGTATAATAACAATAATAATAATAATAATATATATATAAATCTTGTGTAATAATAATAATATATATATAAATCCTGTACAATAATAATAATAACAATGATAATAATCCTGTATACTATTATATAAATCCTGTATAATAATATTAATATATAAATCATGTATAATAATCTTGTACAATAATAATAATATATAAACCCTGTATAATAATAATAATAATAATCCTGTATAATAAAAAAAATATGTAAATCCTGTGTAATAATAATCATAATAATAATAATAATCCTGAATAAATAAATATATAATTCCTGTATAATAATAACAATAATAATAATAATTAATATAAATCCTGTATAATCATAATCCAAGTCTGTACACTCGGGGTTGGATTTATAAAGGAGGAATTGCCCGGGGGCCCCCCTGACAGAAGGGGCCCCTCTCTATACAAAAATTATATAAAACAATATTAAAAGAATGTGTATAAAATAATACAAAAATAAATACTAATAAAATAATATAAAATGTATGATAAAGAAAATCAACTTTTTTATTTTTAATGAAATGTATGGTGGTAATATTTTTCCGAGTTGTTTTGTATCTTTTTGGCGGGTCGAGTAAAACTCACATTGGGGGGATTTTCATGGTCAGGTTGAAAAAAAGACAAAAGTCCATCCAGTTCAACTGATAAAAGGGGGAAATCCCACAATTCATCCAGAGGAAGGAAAAAACAGCAAAAATGAATAATAAATATCGATTTCCTCAGCGCTCAGAGCGAACGTTCTGCTGACTTCCATCATCCAATCATGTGCAATAATCCTGTTTTTTTTCATTTTCCTTGCATCTGATTGGGTATTCTTTGTAAAGTGAAGCTTCACCACATTTACTAAGTTGTGGAGCGACTGCAGATTGTCTATTTGTCTTTAGTAAATGAACCCCATAGAGTGCTATGACTGCGCATGCGTGGGGTATGTGTGTCCTCAGAATGACGCCGTGTGACTGTCATTGAGAATGTAAAATAACTCTGTGTATAAGAACCCCTCCCAGAGCCCCCCCAAACCTGAAGCCCCCCATTGTATGTCAGGACCCCCCCCATTGTATGTCAGGACCCCCCATTGTATGTCAGACCCCCCCATTGTATGTCAGGACCCCCCATTGTATGTCAGGACCCCCCATTGTATGTCAGACCCCCCCATTGTATGTCAGGTTCCCCCCAATTGTATGTCAGACCCCCCCATTGTATGTCAGGACCCCCCATTGTATGTCAGGTTCCCCCTAATTGTATGTCAGACCCCCCCCCATTGTATGTCAGGACCCCCCATTGTATGTCAGGACCCCCCATTGTATGTCAGGACCCCCCCATTGTATGTTAGGACCCCCCCCATTGTATGTCAGGACCCCCCATTGTATGTGTGGACCCCCCATTGTATGTCAGACCCCCCCATTGTATGTTAGGACCCCCCCCATTGTATGTCAGGACCCCCCATTGTATGTCAGACCCCCCCATTGTATGTTAGGACCCCCCCATTGTATGTCAGGACCCCCCCATTGTATGTCAGGACCCCCCCACTGTATGTCAGGCCCCCCCCCAATTGTATGTCAGCCCCCCCCCATTGTATGTCAGACCCCCCCATTGTATGTCAGGACCCCCCCATTGTATGTCAGACCCCCCCATTGTATGTTAGGACCCCCCCCATTGTATGTCAGACCCCCCCATTGTATGTCAGGACCCCCCCACTGTATGTCAGGTCCCCCCCAATTGTATGTCAGCCCCCCCCCATTGTATGTCAGACCCCCCCATTGTATGTCAGGACCCCCCCCATTGTATGTCAGACCCCCCCATTGTATGTCAGGACCCCCCCATTGTATGTCAGACCCCCCCATTGTATGTCAGGACCCCCCATTGTATGTGTGGACCCCCCTTGTGTCCCCTGTAATAATGGATTTCTCGGTGTTGTAGGCGGATGTTCCCATCGGTGAGGGTGAAGGTGAAAGGATTGGATCCGGCAAAGCAATATTATATCGCCATGGACATCATCCCTGTGGACTCCAAGAGATACAGGTCTGACCTCTGACCCCATTCCAGCCCCCCCCCCCATGGTCTGACCTCTGACCCCCCCCCCCCCCGTGGTCTGACCTCCATCCTATCATTACCAGGAATGCACAGTGACCCCCCACTATATAGAATATAGGTAGGCTGAGGTCCTGATGCCCCTTCCCCCATGCTATAAAGACAGGTAGAGGCCCTTTAACACATCCCCCTCCTCATATAGCTGAGCCCATGTGGCCCCCATATAGGTAGGCTGAGTCCCCTGTACCCCGAGCCTAAGCCCTCTGTAGTGCCACATATAGGCACCCCATCCTGACTCCCTGTAGTGACCCTATAGGCAGGCTATACCCCTGGAAACCCCCCCCATATAGGCAGGCTGAGTACCTGTAGCCCCCCTCCTTTATGTAGGCAGGATGAGCCCCCCCATGGGGTATTAATATGAATATTTCCTCCTCTCTCCAGGTACGTCTATCACAGCTCGCAGTGGATGGTTGCCGGGAACACCGACCATTCGTGTATCACCCCCCGACTCTACATTCACCCCGACTCGCCCTGCTCCGGGGAGACCTGGATGAGGCAAATCATCAACTTCGACCGCGTCAAACTCACCAACAACGAGATGGACGACAAAGGACATGTAAGTGTGCGCTAATTCCCAGCCAGAGGGTCTGCACCCCAATATAACCCATCATACACCCCAAATATACCACCATACCTATCATACCCCACCAAATATACCACCATACCCAATATAACCCATCATACCCCCCAAATATACCACCATACCCAATATAACCCATCATACACCCCAAATATACCACCATACCTATCATACCCCCCCCCCAAATATACCACCATACCCAATAT
>CM053033.1:240618950-240672568 GCA_028564925.1 Lithobates sylvaticus | reverse complement strand
GTTCTGGAGGACGGTGTCACTGAGGGGTTCTGGGAGGACGGTGTCACTGAGGGGTTCTGGGAGGACGGTGTCACCGAGGGGTTCTGGGAGGACGGTGTCACTGAGGGGTTCTGGGAGGACGGTGTCACCGAGGGGTTCTGGGAGGACGGTGTCACCGAGGGGTTCTGGGAGGACGGTGTCACTGAGGGGTTCTGGGAGGACGGTGTCACCGGAGGGGTTCTGGGAGGACGGTGTCACCGAAGAGGGGGTTCTGGGAGGACGGTGTCACCGGAGGGGTTCTGGGAGGACGGTGTCACCGGAGGGGTTCTGGGAGGACGGTGTCACCGGAGGGGTTCTGGGAGGACGGTGTCACCGGAGGGGTTCTGGGAGGACGGTGTCACCGGAGGGGTTCTGGGAGGACGGTGTCACTGAGGGGTTCTGGGAGGACGGTGTCACTGAGGGGTTCTGGGAGGACGGTGTCACTGAGGGGTTCTGGGAGGACGGTGTCACTGGAGGGGTTCTGGGAGGACGGTGTCACCGGAGGGGTTCTGGGAGGACGGTGTCACCGGAGGGGTTCTGGGAGGACGGTGTCACCGGAGGGGTTCTGGGAGGACGGTGTCACCGGAGGGGTTCTGGGAGGACGGTGCAATTCTCAAAATACAAAGACCATCAAAGGTTCCTTGAAATAATATGCGGCCCGCAGCGGATTTCCAGATGTCTTCGCGGATTCAGAGCATCTGTAGAGGAAGGATTGAATATTTTTCAGTTCACTGTGATGTCATAGAGAATAGGAAGAGATGAATGTGATTGGATGAGGAATCCTCCTGTCATGGAACGTATTGGGGGGTAAATGGCCCCTCGGCCGGGGGCTCGTCCGGGATCTTTTTTCTGTCACAGAAAATGAGAGGTGAGGCGGAGCCCAGAGATGGGGAGGAGTCACTACAGACAAACAGACTGTTCACTGTGCAAAGAATACCCAATCAGGTGCAAGGAAAAAAAAACAATATTTGGATGCACGTGATTGGATGATGGAAGCACCTCATTCACTAAGCTGTGGGGGAAGTTCCCTCAGTGAACAGTCTATTTGCTTTTAGTAAATCCCCTCCCCCCATGTATTTCTTTTACCTGAGCTGTGCTGCCATTGGTTGCAATGAACTGTCACAATACAACACCCGCCCCCTGTCTGTGTGTTGGGACCGCACTGACCAATGATTGAGCCTCTACCGATCCTCTGCTGGAAAATGTTCATTGCCTGGCTGCTGCTGGGGTCAGGATCACAGCCAATCAGATTAGGTCCTGTATGCAGACTCTGGGGGGCCGGAGGGATGTGGGGGAGGGGGTGTCAGAGCTGCCATCTTTCCTGGGACCCCCCTATCACCCCCGTTTCTTCAGTGACCCCGTATTCAATCCCCGGAGAACCTTCACTCTGTCCCCGTGACCCCCCCAGTCCATCCCCGGTGACCCCCCCAGTCCATCCCCGGTGACCCCCGAACTCCCTCCCAGGTGACCCCCCCAGTCTATCCCAGGTGACCCCCGAAATCCCTCCCCGGTGACCCCCGAAATCCCTCCCAGGTGACCCCCGAAATCCCTCCCCGGTGACCCCAGTCCCTCCCTGGTGACCCCGCATTCAGTCCCAGGTGACCCCCCCAGTCCACCCCCGGTGACCCCCGAAATTCCTCCTAGGTGACTCCCCCAGTCCACCCCCGGTGACCCCGCACTCCCTCCTCGGCTCGCTCGTACCGGATTGGTTGTCGCCCTCATAGTGGGGGGGGTCGCGGAATGTAAATAAAAACTGTAATAATTCTCTGATGATTTCTGCTTTGTACGTTCCCCTCCCCCCCCCCGTGTACCCCAAAATCTGATAATAAAACCGCTTCGCTCAGCGCATTGTGTGCCGTTATTTCATCCAATCTTCATACGAATGATAATGAATGGTGGATGCTGATTGGTTGTTGTGGGAAGCGGGGGATGTGCTATAGAATGTGATCCTCGCAGATCATTGGCTGCAGAATACAAACCGATCGTATTTACTAACATTCACCTGCAGCTCTGACATGGCGCCACCTGCAGGCCGGGGGGTGGGGGGTGGGGGGTGGGGCTGATTGGGATGATGGGGGTTCAATACAAATATTGGGGACAGAAGCAGCTTTGTACAATTATATACAGTGAAAAAAGCCGCGCTGAAGTGATGATATGAACCAAATCACAAAAAGAAGACTGAAATAATAATTGAAGGAAGATGATAATGAAACCATCTAAATAATAATTCGTGAGGGGATGATTCAAAATGTTTAAGAAAATCTGTATAAACGGATAATCATACAATGGAATCCAATATAAAAATTGATCAAACAATATTAGTGAAATAAAAAAATAAAAAAATTTTTTTTGGAATAATATTAGTGCAAACAAATTGCTCAAATAGTGAAGTCCAATTCAAATTGGAAATAATGGTGACATAAGAAAATCCTTTAGTGACATAAAACTTTCAGGAACGTGAATATGGAAAATCCACCCTTGTGATCTTAATCCACCACCGTTCTAATATTGCGCTTACCGGAGGGCAAGCTTTGGTAAGCCTGTAACTCAAAGGGCATCAAGGAGAAATCAAAGCCACTAGGTGTCGCCACTGGGACTCATGCTTGACTGATGGTGACAGCCGAAATCCTGGGTAGGGCAAATCCCCCTTGTAGGATATAAATGGGATCGAACTCCTCCAAAGATGTCAAGCCAGGGGATCAAACACTCTCATCATGTGAATAAAAAATGAGGGATGCTCCCATAGTGTGAAACCATATAAAATTTAATAGCATCAAATAAAAATTCTACTTACATCAAATGTAAAGAATGCTCGCAGATACATATAAAAGAAAACGCCGGCCGGCTAGCAGAACACCCGCTCACAGTGCGGAACGTGATGACGTCAGTGCGTCAGCCTCCCTACGTCCGTTTCGACAAATCGTCGTCATCTGGGGAACGGGCGACGCACTGAATCATCGCACTTTATATAGACCTGAACAAACACGCCCTGGGATTAACACACAAGGACGGATAACCGCAAGTTTCATCTCAGATACCTACAGAAAAAAACACCAAATTGTCCATCTTATAATAATCCGAAGGGGACAATGAGACCCCACAGGCAAATAAAATCTAAAAAATAAAAACTATATAGGCCGCAAAAATTTAGGATAACAGGTATGTTACAAAACTATAACGAACATCCTGTCAGCCGTCGTTGCGGGAATAAACAGCCACTACCTCCATCTTGTGGACAGTTGTCAAACTGCACAGAATGGTTTATAGAAATAGATTAAAGATATTATTCGACAGGAAATTGCTCAACCTCTGTATTCACCACCATTAAAGAGGAGAACTTATTCTGGACACAAACTCCATCTAATGGGCAGTTTGCTACCAGAGTAGGCATACATCCTAACATATAAAAACTATATTAATATATAAAAATCAAAGATTGATATATGAAAAAATCAAAAAATCATTATTAATCTTTAATTTGAAAAGAAAAATAAATAAAAATGAAAATAAAAACTAAAAATAAATAAAAAATTAAAAAAAATGGTTTTAGGACAATTTTTATTTATTTTTATTTTCATTATTGACACATAAAAAACTGTGACCCTGTACTGTCCTTATGTGCCAGTCTTACCACCAGGGCACCAATAAGGGAAACAGTCAGAATTTAGTTATAAAGTATACATCCCAGTGATCATCTAGAGGGAGAAAATTAATTTCGGAATCCGTCATTGTGGGTCTCACCCTTACATGAGAGTACACTCATCATTAGTCAGATTCAGAGAGAATAAACATCAAACACAAAAAACAATGTGTCATATTGGTGGAATGGAATGGGAGGGATACAAACATCAGGGGACATGGCTCGGAGTGAGAATGATAAGCAGATTGATCTTTCACGCATTATCAATGAAAGCGTTGACATCAATGTCAACGTTCAACCCGAAAGGGGCATAGCTCTTGATCTTGTATATCCACGACATCTCTAGCCTAGAGATCCCACGGACAAGGGAGCCCCCCCTCCAGGGTGTGGTATACTTATCAATCCCCAGAAAGATCGTTTTAGATGGATCCCTCCTATGCACTTCTGAATAGTGTCTAGACACTGGATGTTTGGGAAAACCCCCCAAAATGTTGGTGACATGCTCATTGAGCCTAACTTTCAGGGGGCGCTTAGTCCTGCCCACATATTGGAGCCCACATGGGCATTGAAGCATATATACAACACCCTCGGTGGAACACGTAATGAACGGTCTAATCTCGAATTCGACACCATTGCTGTTGGAAACGAATTTGTGGGTCCTCCTATGACTACACCCACTTAATGAGCAGATCCTGCACCGCCTACACTGATAAAAACCTGTCAGGTTGTCAAAAAAATTTTTTTTGAATGTTGGTGGGTCTAAAACATTGGGGGATAGTTTGGTTTTGAGAGAAGGAACCCCTTTATATACAATTTGAGGTCTAGGGGGTAAGACAGTATTCAAGGTGGAATCACTGGTGAGAATATGCCAATGCTTTTTTATCAGCCTTCCTATATTCCTATGCTGGGTGGAATAGGTCGTTATAAAGGGGACCATGGCCATACCATTCTCTCTAATAGGTTTCTCTTTTAACAGATCCTTCCTGTTCCTCAGGGTTACTTCGTCTAGGACAACCTTTAAAGAAGGGGCTGAATACCCCTTTTCAAGGAAGCGTCTAGTGAGAGTCTCAGCCTGAGTGGAAAACTCTATTGGGTCTGAACAATTTCTTTTCAGCCGCAAGTATTGATTAGCTTTGTACAATTACCCCCTTGGGGGAGCGAGGGGGGGGGGGGGGTAATTATCAGTCACATGACACATGATTATTGACCCATTCATAACAACAACTGCCACTGACCACCAATGGGGGAGGGAAGGTTTATAGACCATCACTGCAGGGAGGAGGAGAGGGGGGGGCAGGGGGGCAGAACACCCCCCACTAGACAATAATAACCCCCAACATTGGTGTCAGTGGAAGTTCTTCTATATAAGATTTGATTTGTACGGCACATAGATGAGGAATTCCTCCGCAGATCGGCTTTATCTCCGATTAGTACTGCTGGCAGTGTTCAGTGTCACACAGAGGGGGGTTCAGGAATAGAGAATGGGGGTTCAGAAAAGAAGGGGGGTTTAGGATGGGAGGGGGGTTCAGGAAAGGAGGGGGTTTATGAAATGAGGGGGGGTTCAGGGAGGGGGGTTTAGGAAGGGAGGGGGGTTCAGGTTCAGGAAAGGAGGGGGTTCAGGAAGGGAGGGGGGTTCAGGAAGGGAGGGGGGTTCAGGAAGGGAGGGGGGTTCAGGAAGGGGGGGGTTTAGGAAGTGAGGGGGTTTAGGAAGGGAGGGGGGTTCAAGAAGGGAGGGGGTTCAGGAAGGGAGGGGGGGTTCAGGAAGGGAGGGGGGGTTCAGGAAGGGGGGTTTAGGAAGGGAGGGGGTTCAGGAAGGGAGGGGGGTTCCGGAAGGGTGGGGGGGGGGGGGGGGGTTCAGGAAGGGGGGGGGGTTCAGGAAGGGGGGGGGGTTCAGGAAGGGGGGTTCAGGAAGGGAGGTTCAGGAAGGGTGGGGGGGGGGGTTCAGGAAGGGGGGTTCAGGAAGGGAGGGGGGGGGGGTTCAGGAGGGGGGGGGGTTCAGGAAGGGGGGTTTAGGAAGGAAGGGGGGTTCAGGAAGGGAGGGGGATTCAGGAGGGGGGGTTTAGGAAGGGAGGGGGGTTCAGGAAGGGGGGTTTAGGAAGGGAGGGGGGTTCAGGAAGGGAGGGGGGTTCAGGAAGGGGGGTTTAGGAAGGGAGGAGGGGGTTTAGGAAGGAAGGGGGGTGCAGGAAGGGAGGGGGGATTCAGGGAGGTTCAGGAAGGGAGGGGGGTGCAGGAAGGGAGGGGGGATTCAGGGGGGTTTAGGAAGGGAGGGGGGTTCAGGAAGGGAGGGGGGGTTCAGGAAGGGTGGGGGGATTCAGGGAGGTTCAGGAAGGGAGGGGGGATTCAGGAAGGGTGGGGGGGTTCAGGGAGGTTCAGGAAGGGTGGGGGTGGGGGGTGCTGCACCGAGCCGCAGGGTGAGATGAGATTTGGCTTTTTGCAAAAATCCGCCCCGGGTGGCGATGTGTGGGGGAGGGGGGGCCATTATCCTCAGGCCCCGCCCACACCTCAGTTTTCCCACTTCTGCAAGTTTTAGTGCTTTTTTCATGTGTTTTCCGAAACGCTCATTTCTACCCGCTTTTCTGCTACGTCCGCGTGTCAGCCAAAGATCTCCTCATCTTCAGGATTTGCTGACGAGTTTCCTGGAGAAGATTAGAAATGATTGAAATACGCGGCGCTTCGATCACCACCTGGAGGGATGAAAATGGAAAAATAAAATAAACAAGTAAAAAGGTAACAAGAAGAAATCAGAAGTAACAATTATTATAATACAGGATTTCGCTATCATTTCAGTGGGGGGGGGGGGGGGGCACACAGGCGCCATGACACTGACGGCATTCTCACAATTATCAGTTTTTCAGTAAAAAAAAAAGTTGGAAGAAAAAAGTCTGAACAACGTGTCCCCCTTATACCCCCCATGGAGCTCCTCACGTTGGGCGACGCGTTTCACTTCTGTATTCAAAAGTCCCACTTGCTGCATTTTTGATGCACTTTTTAAACCTGCAGCACAAAACGCAGATCCCATTGAAATGAATAGAAAACGCATTGATAACGCACTGCGATCCGCTATGTTCAGGTCACATGTTGCTGGGAGTCAGGAAACCAGAAAACACATCAATGTGAGAGCGACTCAACGATCGAATATTCTACAAATATCACTAAATAAATTATTTATTGGACAATCATGGCCGCTAATCGTCCCGAATATTCACCAAATGTCACCCCGCCCACCACCCACCGACCTCCTCCAATCACTGCCTTCGCTTTCTCCTCGTAGTGTCGGGGGATGGGGATCAGATCATCATTTACTAAATACAAAGAGATTTCACACTAAAAACTGTTTTAAATTGTTTTTATTGAGTTTTTACAGATAAAAAATCTGCAAATAATTTTATAAAAATACAAAACATTTTCAAAATACATAAAAATACATACAGAAACAGGAAGGGAGGGGGGGGACAGGAAGGGAGGGGGGGAGGTTCAGGAAGGGAGGGGGGGTCAGGAAGGGAGGGGGGGGGGTCAGGAAGGGGGGGGGGGTGGGTTCAGGGAGGGGGGGGGGGTCAGGGAAGGGAGGGGGGGGGGGGTCAGGAAGGGGAGGGGGGGGGCAGGAAGGGAGGGAGGGGGGGTTCAGGAAGGGAGGGGGGGGGGGGGGTCAGGAAGGGAGGGAGGTTCAGGAAGGGAGGGAGGGGGGGGGGTTCAGGAAGGGATCGATCTTCTGACATGAACTTAATTACAAAAATAAATCTTTATTGCAGCGAATCCTCCTAATTCTCCTGAGCCGTCTAAATAACAAACAAAAAAAAAAAAAAGAAGAAGAAGAAAGGAACCCCCCCCCCCCCCCAATCATACACATAAATATATACTTGTAAAACATGACCCCAAATCTACACCCCCCTCTTCCCCGTCTCTATTTATCTTCTTTACTTTTGGGGGGAGGGGAGATCCCTTCACACTAAAACTAGAGAGCAGCTCCTCCCCGGAGCCAATCAGCTTCCAGGTTTCATTGCCAAAGATTCACTAAAGAAACTGAAGCTAGAAGCTGATTGGCCGCCCTGCAAAGCTGCACCCGATTCTGAGGGCTCCAGTTTTAGTAAATCCCCCCCAGAGGGTCCGTCCCAAATAATTACTAATATATTTATTTCACTGTCTCTTCCAGAAAAATCCACAACAGAATCTATAGAAGAGCTTCATTGATTATTGTTTATTGATAACATAAAAAAATAATAATCCGAATCATAATAATAATAATAATAATATCAATAATCGTAAAAATAAAAATCCTAATAATAATAATTATGAATATATAGTGTAATGTATAACAATAATAATATAATAATAATCATATTTTTAAATCTCCCTCTGTACAGAATACAAAGAGTGTAAAACTATTGATTATTCTCCGCATGATATATAAATTATATATACAATATGAACACAAGAAATCACAGAATCTTCAATTCACTTAGGAGATTTATCTTTATATAATTATTAATATATATATGATTTATTAATATACCATAATGAAATACTGAAATATAATTTTATATATATATAATATCTGATGTGATATTTCAGTATTTCATTATGGCTTATTAATTTATCTTTTTTGTAACAATAAAAAAAAAGTATTTTTCAGTTTTATGACGGCAGAGATCAGATGAATAAATGTTACTTGTTATTTTATGACATTTTTATTTTTACTTTATTTATTTATTTATTTTTTGTTTATTTGTTAATTTTCTATTTATCTGTTTAATATTTCTTTTAATTTATTTATTTGTTTATTATTTATTTATTTTCTATTTATCTGTTTAATATTTCTTTTATTTTATTTATTTGTTTATTATTTATTTATTTTTATTTATCTGTTTAATATTTATTTTATTTTATTTATTTGTTTATTATTCCTTTTTTAATCTCTTTTATTTTATGACGTTCTGCCTGTAGAGGTTAGTTGATAGGGATGATCCCGGGGGTCACGTCTGTCTGTCTGTCTGTTGGTCTGTCTGCATTTTAATGTCCATTGAGAATAGATGGAGATAAACTGTCACTTTATATAACGTAATATATAATATAAAACAAAATATTTATTATAAATTAGTGAATTTTCTGGAATAGAGTCGATGTTTCCGTGGAGAATTGTGGATATAAATGGAAACATTAACCCCCCGAGAGGCTGAAAAGGACATTTTCAGAGCAGAAAGTCATCCGTCTCGCTTGGCGATGAACGGACGGAATCAATTATCTGCTAAACGATCGTTTTTTTTTGCTTTTGACAAAATCTCATCAAACTTCGCCTCAAATTTCGCCACGGGGAATACTTGGGTGAAATTTGCTGGAATGAAAAAAAAAATAACTTTAAGAAGAACTTCCTATGTCGTGTAACAAAGTACTTTGCGTTCACGCTTCTTTCTCTTTTTTTATTCTTTTTTTTTTTTTGTGTCTTTGCATTTTTCTTTCATTGAAAGAAAAATAAAAAAAAAGTCAAATAAAAACATTGAAAGAGACTGTATACAAATAAGATTTATGGATGTTGTCTTAAATTTTAAATTTTTACTATGTTATCATTATTTTTAATTTGCTGTCTTTTTCTTTTCTTTTATATATATAAAAAAAAATATATATATAGATATATATTTAAAAAAAAATTATTAAAAAAAAATATATATAAGATCTCTTTGTCCTTCCCCCCCCTCCCCCCTTGAATTACCTTTTAGTAAAACTTTTATAAGCATTTTCTGAGACCTCATTTTTTTAGATCTACAGAATAAAATAAAAAAAGGCTTCACAGCTGGAAAATATATTCATAATTATTATTATTATTATTGATAACATTATAGGTCTTTGATTTCAGCATAATAATTGATGTGAATGTACATTATATATGTAAAGTGCTGTGTAAATTGACGGCGCTATAAAAAGACCTGTAATAAATAAATAAATATTCAACAAGGCTGAGATTTTTTTTTTTTTTTTTCCAGCAGTGCATCTTTTTCTTGAAAAATAATTTTAGTATTTAGGAGTACGACGGCCCATTTACTGCAGAGTGATAATGACTGAGACCCCTTTCACACCGGGGCGGCGGCAGCAAAGTGCCACTATATTTAGCCGCGCTTTACCGTCAATTTTGCGGCGCTATTTGGCTTTCACACCGGAGAGAGAGGAGCCGCTCTTTACAGGCGCTATTTTATGCACTGTGTAAAAGAGGCTTATTGTGTTGTAATTGAACCGTCTCCCTTTAGATCAATTCTGTATAATAATAATATATAACTACTGAATAATAATAATAATAATAATATATAGATACTGTATAATAATAATATAAATCCTTTATAATAATAATATTATAATATAATAATAATATATAAATCCTGTGTTATAATAATAATAATATATAGATCCTGTATAATAATAAAAATAATAACAGTAAAAATAATATATAGATCCTGTATTATAATAATAATAATAACAATGACATATGGATCCTGTGTTATAATAATAATAATAATATATAGATCCTGTATTATAATAATAATAATATTATAATAGTATATAATATATATATAAATCCTGTATAATAATAATATTATTAATAATAATAATAATAATAATAATAAATAATAATAATAATGATATATAGATCCTGTATAATAATAATAATAATAATAATATAATATAATATAATAATATTATATAAATCCTGTGTTATAATAATAATAATAATAATAATAATAATAATAATATATAGATCCTGTATAATAAAAATAATAATAATAATAATAATAACATATAAATCCTTTATAATAATAATAATAATAAAAATTTAAAATTATTATAATATAATAATAATAACATATAATTCCTTTATAATAATAATAATAATAATAACATGCGTTGCTGCATTCCAGTGCCATTCATTTGATGCCCCTGCATTGTAGCGGGCGCAATATTCGGCGCAGTGTTTTAGTGAAGGGCTGTAATAACGCACGACACGGTAGTAAATGAGGTGATGAGTCTGGAATGACGCGGCTGAAGAGCTCCGCCCCCATACGATGTCCGGCTGGCATTGGCTGCAGAAAATAAATAAAAATATTGAGACGTTATAATAGATCGCAGTGTTAGTGGGGGAGGGGGGATCTCTCTTCACAACCATTGAATGACCCTGAAGGGCGACCAAATGGTCCACATTCCATCCCCCCCTCCCCGCCCTTCTGCCCCCCCCCCCCCATGGAGACCCGGAGGGGGGGGGGGGCAGTACACAGCGCAGGTCTTTGATGGCAGACAGAAGGGAATCGCACGCTGTGTGCTGGATACCTGCGCCATTCTCTGCACACCGCGATCATATAATACTAAACGCCGATACGCTGCGCTCTTCACCCACTGACCCCGCCGGGCTTTTCTGGTACTTTTTGATGAAAAGTTTATATCATAATATTTTTCCCTAGAAAATGACTTATAACACCCAAATATTATATATATTTTTTATCAGAGACCCTGGAGAATAAAGTGATGATTGTTGTAATATTTTTATGTATTTTCGCAGCATTTTTTCAACCGCAATTTTATAAATTAAAAAAAACACACTATTTACCCCAATTGTTTTTGTATAATATAAAAGATGATTTTGCGCCGAGTAAATAGATACCGAACATGTCACACTGCGCCCGCTCGCGGAATGGCGACAAACTACAATTCTTAAAAATCTCCATAGACGACGCTTGAAACATTTTTACAGGTTACCAGTTTAGAGTTACAGAGGAGATCGAGTGGTAGAATTATCGCTCTCACTCTGACGATCGCGGCGATATCTCCCGTGTGGTGTGGAACGTCGGCGTTCGCTTCTGTGGCACTTAAAAAAAAAAATCCTATTTATTTATTTATTTATTATCCCTTTTTTCTTTTTTAATATATTTTTATTTCAATTTTCATCATCGAAATTTGTAGAAATTTACAGGAAGAAAATAAAGAAATCCAATCAGTGAGATGGAAATAATATAGAGAGAGGCCTCAATATATTTAGTGATTATTCCATCGATTGGATATGAATATAAATTGTCATGAAAAATAATAAAATTTAATTGTAAATGAAACATTAAAGATAATTAAATATAAAGAAGAAGGAAATGGATTGTCGGCGGCGATGAGATAATAATATGAAGAGGTTTACATAAAATATATCCGGAGGAGACATTCATCTTGGAATTTCGATCGTTTTATAAACCCTGGCGAGCGGCGGGGGAGGGGGAGGGGGAGGGGGTTTGGGGGGGCGTCTCCTCTTGAGAAATCCGTCCGCCGGCTGAAGAGAACAATATCGGGGATCCGGCTGAGATCTCCGGTTAATCATTGGCCAACGGGTGCAAAGAACAGCCAATCACATGCAAGAAAAATGTTAAAAAAAGGCTTTTTTCTTGCAGATGATTGGAGGATGGAAGTCAGCAGAGCTCCTCCCCTCACTTACTAATCTCTGGAGGAACTTCCCCTGCAGAGCGCTCAGTCTATTGTCAGTAAATCCCCCCAAAGACATTCCTGTCTGCAGGTCGGGCTGGCGGCAGCACTGACACCGAGGAGGATCCCAGCATTTCCCCCGCGGTGAGCAGTGCGCAGCATTTCCCCCGCGGTGAGCAGTGCGCAGCATTTCCCCCGCGGTGTGCAGTGCGCAGCCTTTCCCCGCAGTGAGCAGTGCGCAGCATTTCCCCCGCGGTGAGCAGTGCACTGCATTTCCCCCGCGGTGAGCAGTGCGCAGCATTTCCCCCGCGGTGAGCAGTGCGCAGCATTTCCCCCGCGGTGAGCAGTGCGCTGCATTTCCCCCGCGGTGAGCAGTGCGCAGCATTTCCCCCACGGTGAGCAGTGCGCAGCATTTCCCCCGCGGTGAGCAGTGTGCAGCATTTCCCCCGCGGTGAGCAGTGCGCGGCATTTCCCCCGCGGTGAGCAGTGCGCAGCATTTCCCCGCGGTGAGCAGTGCGCAGCATTTCCCCCGCGGTGAGCAGTGCGCAGCATTTCCCCCGCGGTGAGCAGTGCGCAGCATTTCCCCCGCGGTGTGCAGTGCGCAGCATTTCCCCGCAGTGAGCAGTGCGCAGCATTTCCCCCGCGGTGTGCAGTGCGCAGCATTTCCTCGCGGTGAGCAGTGCGCAGCATTTCCCCCGCGGTGTGCAGTGCGCAGCATTTCCACGCGGTGAGCAGTGCGCAGCATTTCCCCCACGGTGTGCAGTGTGCAGCATTTCCCCCCTGCGGTGTGCAGTGCGCAGCATTTCCCCCGCGGTGTGCAGTGCGCAGCATTTCCCCCCGCGGTGAGCAGTGCGCAGCATTTCCCCCGCGGTGTGCACTGCGCAGCATTTCCCCGCGGTGAGCAGTGCGCAGCATTTCCCCCGCGGTGTGCACTGCGCAGCATTTCCCCGCGGTGAGCAGTGCGCAGTGTTTCCCCGCGGTGAGCAGTGCGCAGCATTTCCCCCGCGCTGTGCAGTGCGCAGCATTTCTCCTCGGTGAGTAGTGCGCAGCGTTTCCTCCTGCGGTGCGCAGCATCACCACAAAGTGAGATAATAACGATCGCCATCCACGCTCTATTACCCCCCGGGAGTCTGTGGGGGGGTCGCTAATCCTCTGAAGTCTTCCCTGTAATTAGATCGCCATTTATATGACAATTATATAAATCAGCGCAGATTTCATGGTAATAAAGAAGGCGGCGGGACGATCGCCATCCGAGGGTTTCCATACCCGCCCGCTGCCAGCCCAACATGTTGTTCTAATAAAGGTTAGAGGCCGCCGATCGCTCCCCCCTCCCCCCCCTCCAATGGCGATGTTTACTCATTTCTGATGACTCTTAATATGTAAACGCACCTTATTGCGAGCAGATGTCCGGCGGGAACGCCACGATCGTATCCTCAAACCACCTGAAAAACAAAGACCACGGGGGTTGTGTGCCGATCATCGCCCCGCGGGGTGGGGGGAGGGGGGGGGTCATTCATGTTACAATATAAGAACTTCATAGAGGAGGAAGAAAACGATCGTTGTATGTGGAGATTATACGATACGTTGTCACCAGTCTATAGAGGGGGAAGGGAAGTCATTTCTGGTCACTAGGGATGGGCCCGGCGTTCAAATCGAACATCGAACGTTCGTCCGCTCGGCGAGCCCAGAACTCTGAGGGCCGTTCGCATCAAATTCGTGTGATGCGAACGGTCCACAATGCACTGTGCCAGTCGCAGTGCATTGCTGGCTGATGATTGGCCAATCATGCACTGTGACCCCGCATGCTTGGCCAATCATAGAGCCAGCGGCGAGGAGAGCCATAATTGGCCACAGGCAGGATGCCTGTGGCCAATTATAGCTCAGGGGGTTTAGTACACGCCCCACATTATAAAAGGCCGCTGCGCCGGCGGCCTCATGTAGTGTGTTCCGGCGTGTCAGTGACATTATCTGCTGTGATCCATTCTGCAGTGCTGCTGAGTCTGACATTATCGGTGCTGTGATTCTGGGGATTAGTGTAGTGTGTGCTGTTAGTACAGCATTGCAGTATCACATTAAACCACCTTTACCCTTCGGCCTGTTGTGTCATCTAAGGCAGCATCTGCGGCTAATGAATTGCCGGCTCCCGTAACACAGAGAACAGTCATTCATAAAAAAAAAAGTCATTGATAAAAAAAAAAAAAGCGTTGGGGGTTCCCCCAAATTCAATAACCAGGCCCTTCAGGTCTGGGATGGATATTAAGGGGAACCCCGGCCCAAAAAAAATGGCGTGGGGTCCCCCTCAAAATCCATACCAGACCCTTATCCGAGCACGCAACCTGGCAGGCCGCAGGAAAAGAGGGGGGGGCGAGAGCGGCCCCCCTCCCTCCTGAACCGTACCAGGCCACATGCCCTCAACATTGGGAGGGTGCTTTGGGGGTCTGAGACCCCCCAAAGCACCTTGTCCCCATGTTGATGAGGACAAGGGCCTCATCCCCACAACCCTGGCCATTGGTTGTGGGGGTCTGCGGGCGGGGGGGCTTATCGGAATCTGGAAGCTCCCTTTAACAAGGGGACCCCCAGATCCCACCCCCCCCCCCCTGTGTGAAATGGTAAGGGGGGTACAAAAGTACCCCTACCATTTCACCAAAAAAGTGTCAAAAATGGTAAAAATGACAGGAGACGGTCTTTGACAATTCCTTTATTAAAATCTTTCTTCTTTCTTCATCTTCTTCTTCTTCCTCCGATCCGCTTTTTCTTGCGCTGGTCTTCTCGTCCTTCTCGTCGGCATCTTCTTCCATGGCGTCGGCGTCTCTTCTTGGGCCGCTCCTCGCAATGGGAGGCTCCCGCTGTGTGAGGCTTTGCTGCGTCTGACAGGTCTTTTATAATGGAGGGTGGGGTCACCTGGTAATCCCGCCCCCTCTGACACACAGAGACGTCATGGGGAATTCCTTATGGCTTTCCCCATGACGTCAGAGGGGGGCGGGGACAACACAGGAGGACAATCGGGAGGCGGGACAGAGCGATAACAGGAAGTGCCGTCTACATCCACTCAGAGGAGAAACCAAATCCAATGGGGGGGGGAGGGTAATATGAAAAGTTCCCCCATTTCTCATCCTGGTGACACACAGGAAATGAGAGGATATCCCTCCAGGGGGGACACAGAGAACTTCTATCCTCCCCCCCCCCCCTAAAACATGCGATCCACCAAATTCAGCACTTTTTGAAACTTTTTAGAAGCAACTACCCCAAAAGGAGTGTCTGATGGACCCCCCGATTATTTCTGGGTGCCCCTCCCCCCCCCCCAGGGATGAAGGAGGGGGATTATTTGAGACAACTAAAAAAAATGGCAACACAGAAAGGAAATTGTATAATACCCCAAATATTTCTATACCTGAACCCCAAATCTGGGGGGTCCAAACCAAAGGGGTACGAGAGCCTCTGCCACTGGGGGGGGAGGTGCACATCGGGGCGCTCAGCAGGGCGGCGCTATCCCTTTAAGAGAAGAGGAGGGAGGCGTGGCCTCTGTGTGCTCAACACAAACATTTCTCATTGGTTATAGAAATTCATTTATTTCAAATCACATTTATTCTTTTATTTTCTCTTTTCTCTTTTTTCTTTTTTCTTCTGTCCATTATTTCTGTTTTACTCTATTACATTCTTTTCCTTATTTTCTATTTTATTCTTTTTGGAAATTGGAATTTCCTCGGAAACTTTGATTTGTTATTTCGGATTTGTTTAAATTCATTACTTGTAATTCTCAAAAAGAGATAAATCTGATTTTCCATTTGAAATGATCGGCAAGCCGCCTCCCACTCGCTGGTGTCCGGGTGTTCTGTCACCAAGTGTCCGGCTGTCACTCGGTGTCTGAAGTGCGCAGCGCATGCGCAGTACGGATCATGAAGATTTTCGGAAATTGTCGGAAGATGAACGGCGCCGTGAGTCGAGGTGAAGCCCCACCATCCAAGCGGACATAGAGCTACACAAACTTAGAGGGCCCCTTCGGGCACGCCCTCGCTGCGCTCGGCTCTTTTATAATATAACTCTCTCTATGTCCACTGGGATGGTGGGGCTGAAAGTGGATTCACGGCGCCGTTCATCCTCAGCAATTTTCGGAATCAGGGTGTCCTGTGTACTGCGCATGCGCAGCGGACACTTCGTGATGGGGGACGGCTAATGATACAACACCGGATCCGGAATTTGGAGAGACAATCTCTCCAGGAGGTGTGGCCCATGTGTGACGCCTCCTATCGCTCGCTGGATCTCTCCAAGGGGTGTGGCCCATGTGTGACGCCTCCTATCGCTCGCTGGATCTCTCCAAGGGGTGTGGCCCATGTGTGACGCCTCCTATCGCTCGCTGGATCTCTCCAAGGGGTGTGGTCCATGTGTGACGCCTCCTATCGCTCGCTGGATCTCTCCAAGGGGTGTGGCCCATGTGTGACGCCTCCTATCGCTCGCTGGATCTCTCCAAGGGGTGTGGCCCATGTGTGACGCCTCCTATCGCTCGCTGGATCTCTCCAAGGGGTGTGGCCCATGTGTGACGCCTCCTATCGCTCGCTGGATCTCTCCAAGGGGTGTGGCCCATGTGTGACGCCTCCTATTGCTCACTGGATCTCTCCAGGGGGTGTGGCCCATGTGTGACGCCTCCTATCGCTCGCTGGATCTCTCGAGGGGGTGTGGCCTGCAGCGCGGTGAGCTCTGGGAACAGCAGTATCTGCGACTTAGCGGCGCGCTCCAACTGTCACCTCCCCCTCCCCGCCTGAGCCCCGCCCTCCCCTTCACATTATCCTTCTGGGAGGGACTTGTAGTCTCACAGGGTTCTCCACTTCATAGACTCCGCCTCCTGGGGACTCCACCCCCCACAGTTCCAAGCATCTCCCAGCAGTCTCCACAGCCAATCACAGTGTCCGGTATCCTGAGCAGTGGGCGGGCCTTGGGTCCAAATCTGTTCACTGGCCCCATTGTTTCTACTTTCATCACTTCAACTTCAGGGACAACATGTTCACTGGCTGCCTAATATATCCCGCCCACTTCCAGGTGTCACCAGATAATTCGGGTCAGTGGTGGGAATGTTCTGACCGTCTGTCTATGTGCCCCCCCCCCCCCGATATCCTGACCCCTGGGGGAGGGGCTGGCGGGGAATTTCTCGCACATTTGGCGTCCTCGGTGCACCTGTGAAATCAGATCCTTCCTCTGACCAGACACATGTCAATCATCACCCCCGGGGGCAATCAGTGGTGGGGGATGGGGGGGGGGCAATCAATGGTGGGGGGATGGGGGGAGTGGTGGGGGGGGGGGGGGGGCAATCAGTGGTGGGGGGATGGGGGGACACAGGAGGTGCTGACACGTCTCCGCCAATTTATCCTCAAGATGTTCCGGGATTTTGGCTGGAAAAACACGGAGAGGGCGGAACACGTGCGGCCGCAATGTGCTTCTCATTTACCGCCCATCTCATTACTAAACACCATGTGAGAGCAATTTACCACAGGAAGACGAGTGGGAGAATTGGGGGATTCATCGGAGGGCAGGTGGGGGCTCTTCTCTGCTCGAAATCATCACCGCCCCCCCCCCCCCCCGGAGGGTGTCAGATTGGGGTGGGGAGTTCCAGAGGATGGGAGGGGCTCTGGACAGATTGGGGTAAAGAGTTCCAGAGGATAGGAGGGGCTCTGGACAGATTGGGGTGGGGAGTTCCAGAGGATAGGAGGGGCTCTGGACAGATTGGGGTGGGGAGTTCCAGAGGATAGGAGGGGCTCTGGACAGATTGGGGTGGGGAGTTCCAGAGGATAGGAGGGGCTCTGGACAGATTGGGGTGGGGAGTTCCAGAGGATAGGAGGGGCTCTGGACAGATTGGGGTGGGGAGTTCCAGAGGAGGGGCTCTGGACAGATTGGGGTAAGGAGTTCCAGGATGGGAGGGGCTCTGGACAGATTGGGGTGGGGAGTTCCAGAGGATGAGGGGCGTTTATATCGGGGGATGTCGCCCTCTCTGGGCGGGACGTTTATATCGGGGGTGTCGCCCTCTCTGGGCGGGACGTTTATATCGGGGATGTCGCCCTCTCTGGGCGGGGCGTTTATATCGGGGGATGTCGCCCTCTATGGGCGGGGCGTTTATATCGGGGGATGTCGCCCTCTCTGGGCGGGGCGTTTATATCGGGGGATGTTGCCCTCTCTGGGCGGGGCGTTTATATCGGGGGATGTCGCCCTCTATGGGCGGGGCGTTTATATCGGGGGATGTCGCCCTCTCTGGGCGGGGCGTTTATATCGGGGATGTCGCCCTCTCTGGGCGGGGCGTTTATATCGGGGGATGTCGCCCTCTCTGGGCGGGGCGTTTATATCGGGGGATGTCGCCCTCTCTGGGCGGGGCGTTTATATCGGGGGATTCGCCCTCTCTGGGCGGGGCGTTTATATCGGGGGGTGTCGCCCTCTCTGGGCGGGGCGTTTATATCGGGGGATTCGCCCTCTCTGGGCGGGGCGTTTATATCGGGGGATTCGCCCTCTCTGGGCGGGGCGTTTATATCGGGGGGTGTCGCCCTCTTTTGCCGCCCGTGGGTTGGAGGTCTCCGGAGATCTGGTGACCAGGAAGGTGAAGTGGCAGTTTGGTGGCGATGTGTCGGAGAGGCACAGGGCAGCGCCGTGGCCCCGGTGACACCGACCAGCAGGGGGCCCTCCAGGCCGATCAGGTTACAGATTTATCACTCAGTTCAAACAAAGAGACAGGCGGCCATGTGCCGGGCACGGGGGCAACAATAATACATCACAGCTAATGGGGCCGATCATTGTACCTGGGGGGGGGCACAACCGACAGAGCGATCCAAACCGGGGGGGGCACAGGCCGTGTCTGTACAATATGGGGGGACACATGCCGTCTCTGTAGAATATGGGGGGCACAGGCCGTCTCTGTACAATATGGGGGGGCACAGGCCGTCTCTGTACAATATGGGGGGCACAGGCCGTCTCTGTACAATATGGGGGGCACAGGCCGTCTCTGTACAATATGGGGGGCACAGGCCGTCTCTGTACAGTATGGGGGGGCACAGGCCGTCTCTGTACAAGATGGGGGGACACAGGCCGTCTCTGTACAATATGGGGGGGACACAGGCCGTCTCTGTACAATATGGGGGACACAGGCCGTCTCTGTACAATATGGGGGGGACACAGGCCGTCTCTGTACAATATGGGGGGCACAGGCCGTCTCTGTACAATATGGGGGGACACAGGCCGTCTCTGTATAATATGGGGGGCACAGGCCGTCTCTGTACAATATGGGGGGCACAGGCCGTCTCTGTACAATATGGGGGGACACAGGCCGTCTCTGTACAATATGGGGGGCGCAGGCCGTCTCTGTACAATATGGGGGGCACAGGCCGTCTCTGTACAATATGGGGGGGCACAGGCTGTCTCTGTACAATATGGGGGGGACACAGGCCGTCTCTGTACAATATGGGGGGGACACAGGCCGTCTCTGTACAATATGGGGGGCACAGGCCGTCTCTGTACAATATGGGGGACACAGGCCGTCTCTGTACAATATGGGGGGCACAGGCCGTCTCTGTACAATATGGGGAACACAGGCCGTCTCTGTACAATATGGGGGGCACAGGCCGTCTCTGTACAATATGGGGGGGACACAGGCCGTCAATATGGGGGACACAGGCCGTCTCTGTACAATATGGGGGGGGCACAGGCCGTCTCTGTACAATATGGGGGGCACAGGCCGTCTCTGTACAGTATGGGGGGGCACAGGCCGTCTCTGTACAATATGGGGGGGCACAGGCCATCTCTGTACAATATGGGGGGGCACAGGCCGTCTCTGTACAATATGGGGGGCACAGGCCGTCTCTGTACAATATGGGGGGCACAGGCCGTCTCTGTACAGTATGGGGGGCACAGGCCGTCTCTGTACAATATGGGGGGCACAGGCAGTCTCTGTACAATATGGGGGGGGCACAGGCCGTCTCTGTACAATATGGGGGGCACAGGCCGTCTCTGTACAATATGGGGGGGCACAGGCCGTCTCTGTACAATATGGGGGGCACAGGCCGTCTCTGTACAATATGGGGGGGCACAGGCCGTCTCTGTACAATATGGGGGACACAGGCCGTCTCTGTACAATATGGGGGGGCACAGGCCGTCTCTGTACAATATGGGGGGGCACAGGCCGTCTCTGTACAATATGGGGGGACACAGGCCGTCTCTGTACAATATGGGGGGGCACAGGCCGTCTCTGTACAATATGGGGGGCACAGGCCGTCTCTGTACAATATGGGGGTCACAGGCCGTCTCTGTACAATATGGGGGGCACAGGCCATCTCTGTACAATATGGGGGGCACAGGCCGTCTCTGTACAATATGGGGGGGCACAGGCCGTCTCTGTACAGTATGGGGGGGCACAGGCCGTCTCTGTACAATATGGGGGGGCACAGGCCGTCTCTGTACAATATGGGGGGGCACAGGTCGTCTCTGTACAATATGGGGGGCACAGGTCGTCTCTGTACAATATGGGGGGGGAACAGGCCGTCTCTGTACAATATGGGGGACACAGGCCGCCTCTGTACAGTATGGGGGACACAGGCCGTCTCTGTACAATATGGGGGGGCACAGGCCGTCTCTGTACAATATGGGGGGCACAGGCCGTCTCTGTACAATATGGGGGGCACAGGCCGTCTCTGTACAATATGGGGGGGCACAGGCCGTCTCTGTACAATATGGGGGGCACAGGCCGTCTCTGTACAATATGGGGGGACACAGGCCGTCTCTGTACAATATGGGGGGGGACACAGGCCGTCTCTGTACAATATCGGGGTCACAGGCCGTCTCTGTACAATATGGGGGGCACAGGCCGTCTCTGTACAGTATGGGGGGACACAGGCCGTCTCTGTACAATATGGGGGGGCACAGGCCGTCTCTGTACAATATGGGGGTCACAGGCCGTCTCTGTACAATATGGGGGGCACAGGCCGTCTCTGTACAATATGGGGGGCACAGGCCGTCTCTGTACAATATGGGGGGCACAGGCCGTCTCTGTACAGTATGGGGGGCACAGGTCGTCTCTGTACAGTATGGGGGGGACACAGGCCGTCTCTGTACAATATGGGGGGGACACAGGCCGTCTCTGTACAATATGGGGGGCACAGGTCGTCTCTGTACAGTATGGGGGGCACAGGCCGTCTCTGTACAATATGGGGGGCACAGGCCGTCTCTGTAGAATATGGGGGGTCACAGGCCGTGTCTGTACAATATGGGGGGACACAGGCCGTCTCTGTACAATATGGGGGACACAGGCCGTCTCTGTACAGTATGGGGGGGCACAGGCCGTCTCTGTACAAGATGGGGGGACACAGGCCGTCTCTGTACAATATGGGGGGCACAGGCCGTCTCTGTACAATATGGGGGGACACAGGCCGTCTCTGTATAATATGGGGGGCACAGGCCGTCTCTGTACAATATGGGGGGCACAGGTCGTCTCTGTACAATATGGGGGACACAGGCCGTCTCTGTACAATATGGGGGGGACACAGGCCGTCTCTGTACAATATGGGGGGCACAGGCCGTCTCTGTACAATATGGGGGGCACAGGCCGTCTCTGTACAATATGGGGGGCCCAGGCCGTCTCTGTACAATATGGGGGGGCACAGGCTGTCTCTGTACAATATGGGGGGCACAGGCCGTCTCTGTACAATATGGGGGGCACAGGCCGTCTCTGTACAATATGGGGGGCACAGGCCGTCTCTGTACAATATGGGGGACACAGGCCGTCTCTGTACAATATGGGGGACACAGGCCGTCTCTGTACAATATGGGGGGCACAGGCCGTCTCTGTACAATATGGGGAACACAGGCCGTCTCTGTACAATATGGGGGGCACAGGCCGTCTCTGTACAATATGGGGGACACAGGCCGTCTCTGTACAATATGGGGGGCACAGGCCGTCTCTGTACAATATGGGGAACACAGGCCGTCTCTGTACAATATGGGGGGCACAGGCCGTCTCTGTACAATATGGGGGGGACACAGGCCGTCAATATGGGGGACACAGGCCGTCTCTGTACAATATGGGGGGCACAGGCCGTCTCTGTACAATATGGGGGGCACAGGCCGTCTCTGTACAGTATGGGGGGGCACAGGCCGTCTCTGTACAATATGGGGGGGCACAGGCCATCTCTGTACAATATGGGGGGCACAGGCCGTCTCTGTACAATATGGGGGGCACAGGCCGTCTCTGTACATTATGGGGGGCACAGGCCGTCTCTGTACAGTATGGGGGGCACAGGCCGTCTCTGTACAATATGGGGGGCACAGGCAGTCTCTGTACAATATGGGGGGCACAGGCCGTCTCTGTACAATATGGGGGGGGACACAGGCCGTCTCTGTACAATATGGGGGGGCACAGGCCGTCTCTGTACAATATGGGGGGCACAGGCCGTCTCTGTACAATATGGGGGGGGCACAGGCCGTCTCTGTACAATATGGGGGACACAGGCCGTCTCTGTACAATATGGGGGGGCACAGGCCGTCTCTGTACAATATGGGGGGGCACAGGCCGTCTCTGTACAATATGGGGGGACACAGGCCGTCTCTGTACAATATGGGGGGGCACAGGCCGTCTCTGTACAATATGGGGGGCACAGGCCGTCTCTGTACAATATGGGGGTCACAGGCCGTCTCTGTACAATATGGGGGGCACAGGCCATCTCTGTACAATATGGGGGGCACAGGCCGTCTCTGTACAATATGGGGGGGCACAGGCCGTCTCTGTACAGTATGGGGGGGGCACAGGCCGTCTCTGTACAATATGGGGGGGCACAGGCCGTCTCTGTACAATATGGGGGGCACAGGTCGTCTCTGTACAATATGGGGGGCACAGGTCGTCTCTGTACAATATGGGGGGGGAACAGGCCGTCTCTGTACAATATGGGGGACACAGGCCGCCTCTGTACAGTATGGGGGACACAGGCCGTCTCTGTACAATATGGGGGGGCACAGGCCGTCTCTGTACAATATGGGGGGCACAGGCCGTCTCTGTACAATATGGGGGGCACAGGCCGTCTCTGTACAATATGGGGGGCACAGGCCGTCACTGTACAATATGGGGGGCACAGGCCGTCTCTGTACAATATGGGGGACACAGGCCGTCTCTGTACAATATGGGGGGCACAGGCCGTCTCTGTACAATATCGGGGTCACAGGCCGTCTCTGTACAATATGGGGGGCACAGGCCGTCTCTGTACAGTATGGGGGGACACAGGCCGTCTCTGTACAATATGGGGGGGCACAGGCCGTCTCTGTACAATATGGGGGTCACAGGCCGTCTCTGTACAATATGGGGGGCACAGGCCGTCTCTGTACAATATGGGGGGCACAGGCCGTCTCTGTACAGTATGGGGGGGACACAGGCCGTCTCTGTACAATATGGGGGGGACACAGGCCGTCTCTGTACAATATGGGGGGCACAGGTCGTCTCTGTACAGTATGGGGGGCACAGGCCGTCTCTGTACAATATGGGGGGGGCACAGGCCGTCTCTGTACAATATGGGGGGGCACAGGCCGTCTCTGTACAATATGGGGGGGCACAGGCCGTCTCTGTACAGTATGGGGGACACAGGCCGTCTCTGTACAATATGGGGGGCACAGGCCGTCTCTGTACAGTATGGGGGGGACACAGGCCGTCTCTGTACAATATGGGGGGACACAGGTCGTCTCTGTACAATATGGGGGGCACAGGCCGTCTCTGTACAATATGGGGGGACACAGGCCGTCTCTGTACAATATGGGGGGCACAGGCCGTCTCTGTACAATATGGGGGGACACAGGCCGTCTCTGTACAATATGGGGGGGGACACAGGCCGTCTCTGTACAATACGGGGGGCACAGCAGAAGGACGTCGGCGCGCCGCGCCCCCCCCTCTCCTCCGGGCGCCCCGGGGTCACCAGTGACCATGAAATCGTTTAAGCGCGGAGTCGGAGGAGAACGAGCTCAGACTGCAGGATGGTGAAACCTTAGAAGCTGGAATGTAAACGTTGTTTATAAATCATAAAATCTCTGAAATAAAATCGTTTAAACACCAAATTAGCGCAAAGAGTCGTCTTGTCCGGGAAGGAAACCCCCCCAAAGATTCCGAGACGTCAGAGAGGGGGAGGGGACAGTAAAGAGGACCGGCTCCAGGAATAGATCAATGTGACCCCGAAAACCAGAGACCCCCCAATAATTCAGCAGTATAAAGGTCAAGTCAATCCAAATTTACTAATATTATGGAGCCCATTACCCCCGTCCATGTACCCCGCCCCTTTGTGGGTGGGGCCCCCAGATCATGCCCACTTTACAGGATCCCACCTTTAAATATACAGGTACCATCGACCACACCCACTTTATGGGCTGGTCTTCCTCTCACCCCACTTCTAAACATGCAGGTGCTGCTCGCTCACACGTGAGACGGGATTCTCAGGGGTCACAGGGGTCAGGGGGTGACACAGTATGGTCAGGGTGCTCTGAGGTCACAGGGGTCAGGGGGTGACACAGGATGGTCAGGGTGCTCTGGGGTCACAGGGGTCGTGGTGCTCTGGGGTCACAGGGGTCAGGGGGTGACACAGGATGGTCAGGGTGCTCTGGGGTCACAGGGGTCAGGGGGGGACACAGGATGGTCAGGGTGCTCTGAGGTCACAGGGGTCAGGGGGTGACACAGGATGGTCAGGGTGCTCTGAGGTCACAGGGGTCAGGGGGTGACACAGGATGGTCAGGGTGCTCTGAGGTCACAGGGGTCAGGGGGTGACACAGGATGGTCAGGGTGCTCTGAGGTCACAGGGGTCAGGGGGTGACACAGGATGGTCAGGGTGCTCTGAGGTCACAGGGGTCAGGGGGTGACACAGGATGGTCAGGGTGTTCTGGGGTCACAGGGGTCAGGGGGTGACACAGGATGGTCAGGGTGCTCTGGGGTCACAGGGGTCAGGGGTGACACAGGATGGTCAGGGTGCTCTGGGGTCACAGGGGTCAGGGGGTGACACAGGGTGGTCAGGGTGCTCTGAGGTCACAGGGGTCAGGGGGGACACAGGATGGTCAGGGTGCTCTGAGGTCACAGGGGTCAGGGGGTGACACAGGATGGTCAGGGTGCTCTGGGGTCACAGGGGTCAGGGGGTGACACAGGATGGTCAGGGTGCTCTGAGGTCACAGGGGTCAGGGGGTGACACAGGATGGTCAGGGTGTTCTGGGGTCACAGGGGTCAGGGGGTGACACAGGATGGTCAGGGTGCTCTGAGGTCACAGGGGTCAGGGGGTGACACAGGATGGTCAGGGTGTTCTGGGGTCACAGGGGTCAGGGGGTGACACAGGATGGTCAGGGTGCTCTGAGGTCACAGGGGTCAGGGGGTGACACAGGATGGTCAGGGTGTTCTGGGGTCACAGGGGTCAGGGGGTGACACAGGATGGTCAGGGTGCTCTGAGGTCACAGGGGTCAGGGGGTGACACAGGATGGTCAGGGTGCCCTGAGGTCACAGGGGTCAGGGGGTGACACAGGATGGTCAGGGTGCTCTGAGGTCACAGGGGTCAGGGGGTGACACAGGATGGTCACGGTGCTCTGAGGTCACAGGGGTCAGGGGGTGACACAGGATGGTCAGGGTGCTCTGGGGTCACAGGGGTCAGGGGGTGACACAGGATGGTCAGGGTGCTCTGAGGTCACAGGGGTCAGGGGGTGACACAGGATGGTCAGGGTGCTCTGAGGTCACAGGGGTCAGGGGGTGACACAGGATGGTCAGGGTGCTCTGGGGTCACAGGGGTCAGGGGGTGACACAGGATGGTCAGGGTGTTCTGGGGTCACAGGGGTCAGGGGGTGACACAGGATGGTCAGGGTGCTCTGAGGTCACAGGGGTCAGGGGTGACACAGGATGGTCAGGGTGTTCTGGGGTCACAGGGGTCAGGGGTGACACAGGATGGTCAGGGTGCTCTGGGGTCACAGGGGTCAGGGGGTGACACAGGATGGTCAGGGTGCTCTGGGGTCACAGGGGTCAGGGGGTGACACAGGATGGTCAGGGTGTTTTGGGGTCACAGGGGTCAGGGGGTGACACAGGATGGTCAGGGTGTTCTGGGGTCACAGGGGTCAGGGGTGACACAGGATGGTCAGGGTGCTCTGGGGTCACAGGGGTCAGGGGGTGACACAGGATGGTCAGGGTACTCTGGGGTCAGGGGGTGACACAGGATGGTCGGGGTGCTCTGGGGTCACAAGGGTCAGGGGGTGACACAGGATGGTCAGGGTGCTCTGGGGTCACAGGGGTCGGGGTGTTCTGAGGTCACAGGGGTCAGGGGTGACACAGGATGGTCAGGGTGCTCTGGGGTCACAGGGGTCAGGAGGTGACACAGGATGGTCAGGGTGCTCTGGGGTCACAGGGGTCAGGGGTGACACAGGATGGTCAGGGTGCTCTGGGGTCACAGGGGTCAGGGGGTGACACAGGATGGTCAGGGTGCTCTGGGGTCACAGGGGTCAGGGGGTGACACAGGATGGTCAGGGTGCTCTGAGGTCAGGGGTGACACAGTATGGTCAGGGTGCTCTGAGGTCAGGGGGTGACACAGGATGGTCATGGTGCTCTGGGGTCACAGGGGTCGGGGTGTTCTGAAGTCACAGGGGTCAGGGGTGACACAGGATGGTCGGGGTGCTCTGAGGTCACAGGGGTCAGGGGTGACACAGGATGGTCGGGGTGCTCTGGGGTCACAGGGGTCGGGGTGTTCTGAAGTCACAGGGGTCAGGGGTGACACAGGATGGTCGGGGTGCTCTGGGGTCACAGGGGTCAGGGGGTGACACAGGATGGTCGGGGTGCTCTGGGGTCACAGGGGTCGGGGTGTTCTGAGGTCACAGGGGTCAGGGGTGACACAGGATGGTCGGGGTGCTCTGGGGTCACAGGGGTCAGGTGGTGACACAGGATGGTCAGGGTGCTCTGGGGTCACAGGGGTCAGGGGTGACACAGGATGGTCAGGGTGCTTTGGGGTCAGGGGGGGACACAGGATGGTCAGGGTGCTCTGAGGTCACAGGGGTCGGGGTGTTTTGGGGTCACAGGGGTCGTGGTGCTCTGGGGTCACAGGGGTCAGGGGTGACACAGGATGGTCAGGGTGCTCTGGGGTCACAGGGGTCAGGGTGCTCTGGGGTCACAGGGGTCGGGGGGTCACAGGGGTCGGGGTGTAATGATCGGGACCCTCATACTTTCTGTACTGAAATATATCGGACTCTCTCCTCCAATGAAGGACGTCTCGGGTCTTATTTGGGGAATCTCCCAGTCCTCGGGGTGTTCTGGGGTCACAGGGGTCGGGGTGTTCTGGGGTCACAGAGGTCGGGGTGCTCTGGGGTCACAGGGGTCGGGGGTGGGGAGTATAAAGGGCCCATTCATAGCGGACGACACAATCATTAAATGTGATTGGTGCTTCTCCACCCGACACCCCGTTATGGGGAGACACTACAAACCCCAGAACTACAATTCTCCCGTCTGATCAATGTTTATAAAACAATGTTACTTTGTATCTCTCCAGGGGGGAGGGGGAGGGGTATGAGGGGGAGGGGGAGGGGATTTGGATGCGGTGCGATGATCTTCTTACATTCCCGGAAAAGTTGAACGCCGGAGAGAAAACATCCGGATTTCATCTCAAATCAATTATAAAATCATTCGCCCAATTAGAGCCGCCGATCCTTTCTGGTGGTTTTGGCCGCAGATCACAAAATTGTTTCCCGGAGGGGGAGGGGCTCATGGCAGGAAGTCAGGAATTCCTCCGACAGACGGAGCCCCCCCCCCCCCCCCCGCAGGGCCTCCACCTCATCCCACACCGGGGGCAATCACTGGACGATCGACGACTTCTCCTCCCCCTTCTACATCCTCTCACCTTATCACTACAAAGTTACAATGTACAGTCTGATCACTGGGGGAGGAGACTGAGGAAATGACTCCTCCACCTTCTACAAAGTTACAATGTACAGTCTGATCATTGGGGAGGAGACTAAGGAAATGACTCCTCCCCCTTCTACAAAGTTACAATGTACAGTCTGATCACTGGGGGGGGAGACTGAGGAAATGACTGTTGGACATGAAATCTGACCCCCCCCACAAGAGCACAAGCCCTCTCCCCTTCCAAAGCGCCCCCCAGTATATCACAGACCCCCCTTCCCCCACCTCCATACTAGTGATGAGGGGAGTCTGGACTGAGGGGGGGCAATATTTGATGGAGGGGTGACATGTTGGGATTTATGAAGACTCGTATTGTCAGTGACGGGTCCTCTCGAGTATCTCGATGTGGGGGGGGGGGGTGTCCGCCGCCCTCCGCCAGGGGGGAAGGGGTAGTACTGTGCAGAGTCCATACATACAGAATAAGAACAGATACCGAGAATTACACCCGACATACAGGACAAGAGAAGTGGTACTGTGCATTAGATGTGTGGTGTAGGTGGGAGGTGAAATGTGTTATGTGACCAGTAGATGGCGGTAGAAGAGCAGAGAATAGAATATTGATGAATTACAATTCTGGTTACAAATCTCATCAAAAGTTCAAATATATCTACAGTCAAATCTCCCAAATGGGGGGGGGGGGGGGGTGAGGAGGTGCAGGAAGGACATGGTCCAGATATGGGGGGGGGGGGGGAGGAGGTGGAAGGAAGGACATGGTCCAGATATGGGGGGGGGGGGGGGGGGGGGGGGGGGGCGGGGGGGTGGGGGGGGGGGGGGGGGGGGGTGAGGGGGGGGGTGGGGGGGGGGGGGGGGGGGGGGGGGGTGGGGGGGGGGGGGGGGGGGGGGGGGGGGGGGGGGGGTGGGGGGGGGGGGGGGGGGGGGGGGGGGGGGGGGGGGGGGGTGGGAGGGGGTGGGAAGGACATGGGGGGGGGGGAGGGGGGGGGGTGGGGGGGGGGGGAAGTGATATGGGGGGGGGGGGGGGGGGGGGGGGTGAGGAGGTGTAAGAAGGACATGGTCCAGATATGGGGGGGGGGGGGGTGAGGAGGTGTAGGAAGGACATGGTCCAGATATGGGGGGGGGGGGGGGGTGAGGAGGTGTAGGAAGGACATGGTCCAGATATGGGGGGGGGGTGAGGAGGTGTAGGAAGGAAATGGTCCAGATATGGGGGGGGGGAGGGTAAGGAGGTGTAGGAAGGACATGGTCCAGATATGGGGGGGGGGGGGTGAGGAGGTTTAGGAAGGACATGGTCCAGATATGGGGGGGTGAGGAGGTGTAAGAAGAACATGGTCCAGATAGGGGGGGTGAGGAGGTGTAGGAAGGACATGGTCCAGATATGGGAGGGGGGGTGAGGAGGTGTAGGAAGGACATGGTCCAGATATGGGGGGGGTGAGGAGGTGTAGGAAGGACATGGTCCAGATATGGGGGGGGGGGTGAGGAGAGTGTAGGGGACATGGTCCAGGGGGGGGGTGAGGGAGGTGTAGGAAGGACATGGTCCAGATATGGGGGGGGGGGTGTAGGAAGGACATGGTCCAGATATGGGGGGGGGGTGAGGAGGTGTAGGAGGAAGGACATGGTCCAGATATGGGGGGGGGGTGAGGAGGTGTAGGAAGGACATGGTCCAGATATGGGGGGGGGGTGGGTGAGGAGGTTTAGGAAGGACATGGTCCAGATATGGGGGGGGGGGGTGAGGAGGTGTAGGAAGGACATGGTCCAGATATGGGGTGTGGGGTGAGGAGGTGTAGGAAGGACATGGTCCAGATATGGGGGGGGGGAGGGGGGGGAGGTGTAGGAAGGACATGGTCCAGGGGGGGGGGTGAGGAGGTGTAGGAAGGACATGGTCCAGATATGGGGGGGGGGTGAGGAGGTTAGAAGGAAGGACATGGTCCAGATATGGGGGGGGGTGAGGAGGTGTAGGAAGGACATGGTCCAGATATGGGGGGGGGGTGGGGGGGAGGAGGTTTAGGAAGGACATGGTCCAGATATGGGGGGGGGGGTGAGGAGGTGTAGGAAGGACATGGTCCAGATATGGGGGGTGGGGTGAGGAGGTGTAGGAAGGACATGGTCCAGATATGGGGGGTGGGGTGAGGAGGTGTAGGAAGGACATGGTCCAGATATGGGGGGAGGGGTGAGGAGGTGTAGGAAGGACATGGTCCAGATATGGGGGGGGGGGGGGGGAGGTGTAGGAAGGACATGGTCCAGATATGGGGGGGGGGGTGAGGAGGTGTAGGAAGGACATGGTCCAGATATGGGGGGGGGGGGTGAGGAGGTTTAGGAAGGACATGGTCCAGATATGGGGGGGGGTGAGGAGGTGTAAGAAGAACATGGTCCAGATATGGGGGGGGGGGGTGAGGAGGTGTAGGAAGGACATGGTCCAGATATGGGGGGGGTGAGGAGGTGTAGGAAGGAAACATGGTCCAGATATGGGGGGGGGTGAGGAGGTGGAGGAAGGACATGGTCCAGATATGGGGGGGGGTGAGGAGGTGTAGGAAGGACATGGTCCAGATATGGGGGGGGGGGGTGAGGAGGTGTAGGAAGGACATGGTCCAGATATGGGGGGGGGTGAGGAGGTGTAGGAAGGACATGGTCCAGATATGGGGGGGGGGAGGAGGTGTAGGAAGGACATGGTCCAGATAAGGGGGGGGGGGTGGGGAGGTGTAGGAAGGACATGGTCCAGATATGGGGGGGGGGGGGGTGAGGAGGTGTAGGAAGGACATGGTCCAGATATGGGGGGGGGGGGGTGAGGAGGTGTAGGAAGGACATGGTCCAGATATGGGGGGGGGGGGTGAGGAGGTGTAGGAAGGACATGGTCCAGATATGGGGGGGGGGGTGAGGAGGTGTAGGAAGGACATGGTCCAGACATGGGGGGGGTGAGGGGGTGTAGGAAGGACATGGTCCAGACATGGGGGGGGGGGTGGATAGGGGATTTGTAGAAAAAAAAGGAAACAGATAAGGGGAGGGGCGGGGGTAGAGAGGGAAGGAAAGTGTCCAGATGGTGGGGGGTGGAAAGGAAAGGGTCTAAATATAGAGGGGTGGGTAGAGAGGGTTAAAAAAGCATGAGGGGGAGGGGGGGTGTAGAAAAGAAAGGACCCAGATATGATAGGGGGAGGGGGGGTGTAGGAAGAAAAGTGTGCAAATATAGAGTGGTGGGGGAGTGTAGGATGGATAGGGTAGGGTCCATATATGGGTGATAAGGGGGGATTGGGAAGGAGGAGCTATGGAGTAGGAGGAGGAGCATTGAGCAGAAAGAGCCACACTGATGTCTTTTTTTTGCTGTGGGGGGGGGGGGTAATAAAATACTCCTGGAAAGTGGAGGAGTGCTGTGTCCCCCCCTCCGGGTGTTTATTTTGTGATAGAGGGACAGGGGCTTTTGTTGGGGACTGAGTGCTAGCCTCTTGGCCTCTGACTATGGGCTCTGGTTTGTTAGGGGAAACCCTTGTTTCAGCTCCCCAGGCCCCTCTTATATAAGTCACCCTGTGTCTGTAAGGGGCGCAGGGTGACCAAGAAAATGATGGACAGCTGTTTAGTGGACATTGAGAATGTGACTTGGGGATTATAATAGGACAGTAATATTTCTCCACAATATCTCCCAGGATATATAAAGACTATTCCTGGTTTATTTGATTCTGAACTCAACAGGTTAATTGAAAGATCTGATCACATTGTCCTCTGTACAATGGAGGAGACGGGCGACTCTTTCTGGGGTCTCCCGCTATTGTGAGGAGGAGTTCCGTGTTTATAGTTATGATAATGTGTGTTGTGTCTTCTGAGCTAGGAGACGACAAGGCTGCCCTGAAAGGTCATACTGTATATCTGAGTCGCCTCGGCTGGTTAAATGATTAATTAGGTCGTGTTCATTTATGTTTCTGGTTACAGTTGCATTGTTGGGGTAATATGATCAGGAGGGGGAACCTCCTCCTCAAGTGTATAAAAGCCTGTATTCGTGTTCTAATAAACAGTTCTATTTCTGGTGTACTCCAAGACTGGTGTAGGACCCCCCCCCCCCGACAATACCTTAATCCTTAATCTGATCTGTTTTCCATAAGGACGACACCATCTCTGTTAAGGCCTCATCCAGGGTCATCATCTACTTCCTGGACTGAGGTGGCGGTTCAGAGATGACACAATCATGTAAATTCTGGTGCCTGTGCAGTTCTTGGCTGTGTTCACAAATGTCTGACACAGATCAGCCCCCTGCTGCCGCTTCTCACCTTGTGACTGGATACAAAGTTACACTGTACAGTCTGATCACTGGGGGAGGGGAGACTGAAGAAATGCCTCCTAACGCTTGCAGTAGACTGATGACATCATTTGAGGCACACTGGAGCTGTGTGATAAGAGGCGGAGCTTTTCCGTACAATGACGCGGTTTCTGCGTATGGCGACGGGTCAGGAACGGATTGATGCAGACTTGTAAAACGACTGACAGGTCCTCTTTGTGTCTCAGAGGGGGGGGGGGGAGGGGTGGGTGGATTGTTTATGAGAAGAGGGATCACAAGGAGCGACACTTTAATAACGGTGGAATAGACGTCCCGCTGTTCTCGCAGTCGCGGCGTCGCTCTCATGCGGCGGGTGTAATAGAAAGCCGGCGGCTGAACGCCATCGGAAGATCGTAAAATGTAAATTGCGGGAAGATGGGGATTTACACCCCATAGCGGAATAAAAGGACTGCAATGTGCAACTGTCCACTGGATGGCGCCTTTCCACCGCCGGCCAATTCTATGGATTGGTAAACAAAGTGACGCACCGATAATGGAAGACGATGAAACATTGAGGAGCGCTCTCATTCTATAATAGATTCTACATACCGTGCTGGGAGGTAATGAGTGTGAAGTATCGGGGGGTCTATGACCTCACCTGACTCAGAATGAACACCTCCAATGATTGAATCTTCACATAACATGGGATCGGGATTGGATGAAGACCAAAGATAGTTCCTGGTGATTCTGTACCGATCGGACCGGGGTGAGCTCTGTGCTGTGCCGGGTTTATTGAAGAGCACCAGATTGTGACCATCGATCATCAATACACCGATCAGCCATAACTATGACTCCTCTAGAGCTCTGAAGGTATGCTATGGTATCTGGCCCCAAGCCCTCACTAGCAGATCATCACATCCCACACAAACTTGATTGGACTGAGATCCAGAGAATTTGGAGGCCAAGTCAGCACCTCAACTTCACCGTTTTGTTCCTCAAACCATTCCTGAATTCATCAGACTGGGCCACCTTCTTCCATTGCTCCGTGCTCCAGTTCTGATTAGGGATGGGCGAACGGTTCGGCCCGAGCATAAGTTTGGGCCGAACTTTCGTGGTTCAGTCGTTTGAACAAACGGGTCGTTCGACCGTTTGCGCCCTCCCCCCCCAAACCCACCACAATGCATTGCGGCGCTGAACAGTGCATTGTCCCGCCCCACAGTATAGATGTATTCTTTCAATGGCAGCCATTTTGGCGTGGAGATAGAACGGGGCTCTGCTCAGTGCTATTTTCCTTCCATTGTCAGTGTAGAATATTCGTTTAGTGTCAGTCTAGGGATAGTGCGAGTGTAGTGAGGAGGACCATCAATCAGCTTTGTATAGTGTGCAGCTAGAGTAGAGACAGCTCAGATAGCGTCAGTGTAGTTGAATACCGTCTATTTGATTGCGTTACTGCCAGTTTAACGCCATATAGTTCTGTGCGTCACTGTACATTTGGCACATTATATTGCAGTATATTATATTGTGTGCATGGAGGGTGTCTGTGTAGTGCGAGTACTCAAATTAAAGTGCACCAAACACCTCTTTACATTGATTAAAGTGCATCTACATACAGATTTCAACTTCTTCTTTACATTTGCTTATAAGCACCGCCCCCCTCCCTCCCAATAATGTCTGGGAGGACAACAAGGAGAGGCAAACGTTCCCTTGGCACTGTAAGGGGGCAGCAACAAATGTGTCCACAGGCAAAGGTGGACGTGGTGGTCAGTCCTCAGGCAGGGCATCATTTCCTCTGTTTAGTGAGTTTGCCCCGTGCTATCCAGCCCCAGCATGCAGAGGAGGTGGTGGACTGGCTTACTAAACCTTCCTCATCCTCCTCCTCCTCTGTCACACAAGCAGAGACAAGTGCGCAGTCCCCTGCAGTTACCAGAGTGGATAAACCCGCCTCCTTGTCCACATCTATTCCTGCCATATCCCCAACATCAGCCATTGAGGAGTCAGCTGAGTTATTTGACCACAGCGTCAGCCACTTGCTCCTTGATGATGCCCAGCCATTACTGGATTCAGATGTTGGTTCTGAGGTTGAGGATGACAGGAACATGAGAGAGGGAGGAACACTGGTAGACAAATGCATGTTCCCCCAAGCCACAGCTTATTGCCAAGTTGTCTCCAGTGGTAATGATGAAGATGGAGGAGATGATGTTGTCATTGATGCGACTTGGGTGCCGGGTTTCGTTACTGATCATAGAACGCGTCTGTCCACAGACTCCGTGGACCGTCTGACTTTGATAAAAATGATTCAGTCCTGGATTACCAGCTATGGAGCCCCTGATGCCGATGTCACTGATTAAGTTTGGGATGTGGAATCTCTGCAGGACTTCGAGGATGCCGAGCTTTGAGGGTGTTCAATCATTTCATTTGGAAGAATGTTTTTGGTGTAGGTTTCATGGGCACAATTAACACCCAAAGACCAATTTTTTCACACCCGTTACTTCTATCCAAAGTCAAAGTGACACCAGAATGTATCCAAAAAAAATCTCTCATCTTGTTGCCAGTGCCCCACATTATGACCTCATCATACACAGCGGCTCCCCAGCTACCGCTGAGCAAAACAAAAGCAGCTTGCAGGGAAAATGTCGTTTTTTTTTGCTTTATAAAATGTCATTATTTCTGCAGCAGATTCTAGACATGGTACAGATGTGCCACTTTACAGGTAGACTAAGGGGACCCCCAGGCACTATAATGGAAGTTTTTTTATGCTTTTACTTTAAAAATCAAAAAAAATCACTGCTCATTTAAAAATAATGTTTTTCACAAACCTTTTTTTTATTAATACATGTCCCCCAGGGCAGGACCCGGACCCCTATAACCATTCCCAGACCCCTATAACCATCGTATGCCCAAATACTTGCATATAAGCCTTCAAAGTGGGCACTTTTGATTTGTGATGTTCGGGTCTCATTGACTTTAATGGGGTTTGTTATTCGGGTCCGAACTTTAAAGCGGTTCTGCACTGTGTTTATTTGTATTTTTTGGGGGGGGGGGGTATACAAAGGATGTTTACCTAAATTGGGGGACTAACCTGTTCCATCTTCCATCTCGATAGCCCTCCGTTTTCCTCCGATAAGATTCTTTATATTCTTCTTCTCTGCTGGGGGCCATCTTGCCTGTGGGCATGTGAAATCCCCACAGGCACTTTAGATGGCCCAGCATGCACCGCCGTTACTGCGCACGCGCGAGCTCGGCGCAGTAACGGCAAAGTGCAGCTCACGTTCTCCGAAATCTTGCGAGATTTCGGAAGATGGCCGCACTGTCTCATGGGATCAATGACACCAGATCCAGGAGACAGTGCGGCGTGACGAGGATCCCCGCACAGACCCCGCCCACCGCCGCAGAGACTGAGGACAGGAAGTCATCAATTACAAGGTAAGTGAAAAAAAAAAAACACATTTCATTTAGTACTATTTGCCTGATTTGGAAGGCAAAGAGATTTACTAAATGAAATGTGTGCCGAACCGCTTTAACGGTGTTCGGAAGTTCTGCTGCAAACTGAACAGGGTCCGTTCGGCCAATCCCTAGTTTTGATGCTCACGTGCCCATTGTAGGGGCTTTAAGCTGTGGAAAAGGGTCAGCATGGACACCCTGACCGGACTACCGCTACACCGCCCCATACACAACCAACTGCCATTCTCTGTGTGTTCCGACACCTTTCTACCAGAACCAGCAATTTGAGCTCCAGTAGCTCCTCTTTTGGATCAGACTACATGGGCCAGCCTTCCCACCCCCCTCAATGAGCCTTCCCACCCCCCTCAATGAGCCTTCCCACCCCGGAATTCCACATATCTACGTAGGTTCCTCCAGAACACAGCATGCTTGGTCCACATGCAGGGTTCTCCGCTGCTATCATCTCAACTGGTGTCCTCAGGGGGCGGGTGTTTTGTCTGGAACCTGGCCCCCTGATGAGGCACTTTGTACATGTGGAATGTGTCCGAAATTTTCCTGAAGCCTCCTTGGAAGGCTAACTTTAGGGGAGGATTTGGCCACTAAAGACCCTTTAGGATCCCCACCCCCTTACCTTGACCACCGATTGTCCTCAAAAAAACATACATGCCCAGTGAATTCAGCGTTTTCTGGTGTATTCTGTCGCTCTGCTCTCACCAGTGGTATTGCTATACCTGGGTGACACCCGCCAGAAAGATGACACCAAATAGGGAGTGATGTTGTCACCCCCATTAGGGCCAGATGATTGTAGAGGCTATTGGAGTTGCAGCTCCAGGTCCTTACCTTACTATAGGCCCAGCCACCTAAAAACTTTCCCCTGGCACCAGCAATGCCCAGTATACACTGCTGTGAAAATTAATTGGTTAGCTTAGAATTCTAGCAACCAATCAAGTGCAAGCATAGGCCCTGGCAGAGGAGGATGCAACTTCCTCCTCCCTGCTCCGCCTCAGAGTGCGCCGACTCCCAGTTTCTGCCCTGTAGACAATGAAACTAAGGGGATGGGGGACTCCCCAGGAATCAGGACTGAGGAAGTCACTGTCTGGTAAGGAGAGAGTGGGGGAGGAGGGGCACAGACTCTGGCAGTGTATGCGCGGCACGGAGCAGCCAGGGAGGGCAATCATGCTCAGTCGTGTTGTGTGGGGGGCATTGGGGAGCCTAAAAATGGGATACTAGCCTGCTATGTTGGGATTTGTAGTCACATGGAGGGGGGTATGCTCAAACACACTGGGGGGGGGGGAGGGGAGTTTGCATATAAAGGTAAAAAGACTCTGCTGTGAGGGGGCTGTCATGGCTGACCTACCCCCTTCTAGAAATACTTATTGTCTGACACTGGTTTAAAGGGGAACTCAGCAGACCCTGTGGTAAAGGGGAACCATGATGTAAGTGGAATCTCTGGAGACCAGAAGTAGCCGGAGACCCCCCCCCCCCTCACATCAGAGACCCCCCCCCTTACATCAGAGACCCCCCCCTCACATTAGAGACCCCCCCTTACATCAGAGACCCCCTTACATCAGAGACCCCCCCCTCACATTAGAGACCCCCCCCTCACATCAGAGACCCCCCCCTCACATCAGAGACCCCCCCCTCACATCAGAGGACCCCCCTTTACATCAGAGACCCCCCCTTACATCAGAGACCCCCCCCCTCACATCACAGTCTGCAGATATCCCTCAATTATTGGGAGGGTTGTGACACCACTGTCTGTCACACGCTGGGTTCTGATGCCACCAACTTCTATACTTTAGTTGTCAGTGGGCCGGGGGTTTTGTCTGGGTTCTCACACCCGATGCAGGTGACTCTCTACATGTACAGCCTGTCCAAAATGGTCCCAAAGCCTCCTGAGATGACACAACTATCCCAGGAGGCTTTGGGAATGGGCTAGTGGTGCAGAACAGGTTTGTTTCTGGAGCAAATAATTCAATCACTGGTTGTATTACACAGGAAAGAGGGGGAAGGGATGATAAAACTCCTAAAGAGGGTGAACTTCTGCTTTACCGACTACAAGACACACATAAACCTCGGGACAAAGAGGGAAAAACACTTCGGCTGCAGACAGTTTGTCTAAATCTTTTTTTAAAGCTGAACTCCAGTCAGGAGGAAGAGAATGCAGAAAGAATAAATCCATTAGTAGGACCGACCCAAACCTTGCAGTATGAAGGGTCTATTCTTTATATACAGGTTCAGATGAGGGAGGAGCCAGAGAGGACAATCACAGCAACACACACAGAGAAAACAAACAAAGTTTATTAAAAGCAACGCAGAGATAGATGACAGATCAGCGGGAAGAGGGACTGAATGGCGGATGATTATATACAAGATGTGATCAGATGCCGGGAAATGGAATTCTGCAACCAAAAGTCTGAAGAGTTACATGTACACCAATTATACAGAGAGAGAGCGAGGATCCGGAGGACAGATTACAGGGGAGGACACAGTCTGAGGTCCTCCAGGTGACGTCAGTAGGAAACACGCTGAAGCTTCATCACCAACCACCAAACTCGCACACATCGCATACGTCAGGAATTCTCAGCATTGACTGAGAGAAAATAAATCATGTGATCCTCAATGGAGGTTCCATAATAATTCGATGCAACCGCGCTCCGTGCGACTTTTAGAGCATACCATGCATGGTTTTTCTTTTCTTTAAAGAGAATTTGCTGTTTCTTTGTATATCCAATCCTGTTCCATCATTGGCCAATGAGAAATAATCACAGACTTTGTTCTTTAGAGTTTATTGTAGTTACTTAAAAGAGGATTTTAAATACAAACGTAGCCATCAAAACACAGCGAATGCACGCACCGATGAACCGAGTCCAAGCGCTGCAAATCACAGCAAAACAGTCAGTATCATCAATGACCCGGAGAACTGCGGGGGTGGGACTAAGTGCATAGCTGCCCAAGCTAAGAGAACACGCAGCATCAATTACTCTGGGGAACTGTGTGGGCGGGACTATGCACATAACTGCCCAATCCAAGAGAGCACACAGCATCATCAATGACCTGGGAACTGCGTGGGCGGGACTATGCGCATACCTGCCCAATCCAAGAGAGCACACAGCATCATCAATGACCTGGGAACTGCGTGGGCGGGACTATGCGCATACCTACCCAATCCAAGAGAGCACACAGCATCATCAATGACCTGGGAACTGCGTGGGCAGGACTATGCGCATAGCTGCCCATTCCACAAAAACAGTATCATTAATGGCCCAGGAAACTGCGCGGACGGGACTATTCTCGTGGATTGGGCGGCTATGCGCAAATAGCATAATTAATTGCCTGGGGAACTGTGTGGGTGGGACTATACGCATACCTGCCCAATCCAAGCGAGCACACATCATTATCAATGACCTGGGGAATTGTATGCGCATAGCTGCCCAATCCACGAGAACAGTATCATCAATGACCCAGGGGACTGCATGGGCGGGACTATGCGCATATCTGCCCAATCCATGAGAACAGTATCATCAATGACCCAGGGGACTGCGTGGGCAGGACTATGCGCATATCTGCCCAATCCATGAGAACAGTATCATCAATGACCCAGGGGACTGCGTGGGCAGGACTATGCACATAGCTTCCCAATGGAAAAGGACAGTATCATTAATCACCCTGAGAACTACGGGGTGGGACTATGTGCTCATGGATTGGGCAGCTATGCGCAAATAGTATCACCAATGACCTGGGGAACTGCGTGGGCAGGACCATATGCATAGCTGCCCAATCCATGAGAACAGTATCACCAATGACCTGGGGAACTGCATGGGCAGGACCATATGCATAGCTGCCCAATCCAAGAGACCACACAGTGTCAATCAATGACCCGGGGGACTGTAAGGGGCTGAACTATGTGCATGTCCTCCACTCCAGGAAACAGAATGGACAGTATCATCAATGACCCTGGAAACTGCAAGGGGCGGGACTATATGCAAATCTGTCCAATCCAGAAAAGAGAACAGGCAGTATCATCACTGTTCCAGGGGACTGCAGGAGGCGGGACTTTGTGCATAGCCATCCAATCCAGGAGGAGAATCAGACTTCCCATTAAAGTGCTAGAAGAGAGAGTCAATTTACAGACTGATGGGATGGTCAGTGGCACCCCGCGGGGGCCGTCCTTCCTGCGTCTTCATCTATATGGCGGATGTTTGGCGAGGTCGCCAGGCTCTGTGGGGTCTCTGATGAAACCGTCGGTAGGTCAGCATCTTGTGTGGATTATTTTTTTTTATATGGAAATATAGAAAGAGGACACATTCGGTATATACCATATTTATATATACAGCAGACTGCAGATAATGCACTTCGGGGAAGAGGCTCCGCCTACACCTGATCACGCAGGCGCGCCAACCGCTGCGATAGCTCGTCCTGCAAGACAAACCGAATAAAAATAGTCAGTTCTATCCAATCACAGACCTGGTGATACATTTATAAGAAATCTTCCATGACAGGAGAGAGATCCGCCCCCAAATAGGAAACACAAACCCCTCCCCCTTCTTCTCCAACACCCCCGAGGACTTTAAAAGGAGATCAGTCAGCTGACTATCCTCAGCCATTCTCCAGGACATCACAGACGAGAAGCCTATTAGACCCAGAAAAAACCCTCCCCCACCCTGAGGTCATGCCATGCTGGGACTATAAATGGAGGATTCTGACTCCAGCGGATCCGGGGGGGTCTCCTGCGCCAATCTACTGTTCAGGTGTGACATCCAGTGTCCCGCGACACATGTGGTCTTCATCCAGTTGCCCCTTCCCCATTCAGCCTATCTGACCCCAATGACGCGTATAGCTCCATCCCCTGGCCATTCTGAATGGGCACCCTGGGATACACAATGAGATTATTCCAGAGGGGCTGCCACCTCCAACCCCTCCACCCTACCCTACCACCCCCCCCCACCTCCAACCCCTCCACCCTACCCTACCACCACCTCCAACCCCTCCACCCTACCCTACCACCACCTCCCCCGCCCCACTGAACCACGTGCCCACCACCTCCACCCCACGTGCACGCCCTCTCCGCCCGACCATGTGCCCGCCACCTCTGCCCCACGCGGCTGTCCCTCATCTATGAAGAAGGTGTCACCTGTTCTGTAGATGCTACGCTGGTCCCTACAGATCCCGTCTGTCCCTGAGGAAGCTCCATGTTCAGGTCCAGTCTGCAAACAGAGACAACATGTGAGTGACAATCAGATCAGGAACTGCACTGCACACCGACAGCTGCAATCTGAGCATTGGCTGGGACCAAAAAAAAAAAAAAGACAGTTCAGAGGGGTCCGGGAGCTGTGGAGGATCCCCAATTCTGTAGGGGGAGGGGTCCGGGAGCTGTAGAGGATCCCCAATTCTGTAGGGGGAGGGGTCCGGGAGCTGTGGAGGATCCCCAATTCTGTAGGGGGAGGGGTCCGGGAGCTGTAGAGGATCCCCAATTCTGTAGGGGGAGGGGTCCGGGAGCTGTAGAGGATCCCCAATTCTGTAGGGGGAGGGGTCCGGGAGCTGTAGAGGATCCCCAATTCTGTAGGGGGAGGGGTCCGGGAGCTGTGGAGGATCCCCAATTCTGTAGGGGGAGGGGTCCGGGAGCTGTAGAGGATCCCCAATTCTGTAGGGGGAGGGGTCCGGGAGCTGTGGAGGATCCCCAATTCTGTAGGGGGAGGGGTCCGGGAGCTGTAGAGGATCCCCAATTCTGTAGGGGGAGGGGTCCGGGAGCTGTGGAGGATCCCCAATTCTGTAGGGGGAGGGGTCCGGGAGCTGTGGAGGATCCCCAATTCTGTAGGGGGAGGGGTCCGGGAGCTGTGGAGGATCCCCAATTCTGTAGGGGGAGGGGTCCGGGAGCTGTGGAGGATCCCCAATTCTGTAGGGGGGGTCCAGGAGCTGTAGAGGATCCCCAATGTTGCCCCTGTATAGAAGGAAATTATTCGAGGTGTGTAGGGAGACCCCCTAATGGAGGGATAGGGGGAGGGGGGCACCTGCATGGACGGACATTATATATGTTGTGGGGAGGGGATTGGACCCCCTCCAGAAGGGGGGGTGGTCTTTGTGCTGTATGGGGGGGGGGGGGGGTTGGTGGTCCTGTTGGGGGCGTGGGGGGGCGAGGGGGCGGGGGGATTTTTTGTGGGGGGGGGGGAACGAGGGGGGGGAGGGGGGGGAGGGGGGGGGGGGGGCGGGGGGGTGGGGGGGGGGGGTGGTTGGGGGGGGTGGGGGGTGGGGGGGGGGCTGTTTTGGGGGTGGGGGGGTGGGGGGGTTCTTGGGGGTTCGGGGGGGGGGGGGGGGGGGGGGGGGGGGGGGGTGGGGGTGGTGGGGTGGGGGGGGGGGGGGGGGGGGGGGGTGGGGGTGGGGGGGGGGGGGGCGGGGGGGGGGGGGGGTGGGGGGGGGGGGGGGGGGGGGGCGGGGGGGGGGGGGGGGGGGGGGGGGGGGGGGGGTCGGTGGGGGGGGGGGGGGTGGGGGGGGGTGGGGGGGGGGGTGGGTGTTGGGGGGGGGTGGGGGGGGGGGGGGGGGGGGTCTGGCGGGGGGGGGGGGGGGGGGGGGGTGGGGGGGGGGGGGGGGGGGGGGGGGGGGGGGGGTTGGGGGGGGGGGGGGGGGGGGGGGGTGGGGCGGGGGGGGGGGGGGGGGGGGGGGTGGGTCTTGGGGGGGGGGGGTGGGGGGGGGAGAGGTCTGGGGGGGGGGTGGGAGTACTGGGGGGGGGGGGTGGGGGGGGGGGGAGCGGGGGGGGGGGGGGGTCTTCTGTTGTGGGGGAGGGGTTTGGTAGGGGGGGTGGTCGGGGGGGGGGTTGGTGGTCTTTGTGCTGTATGGGGGGGGTGGTCTTTGTGCTGTATGGGGGGGGGGGGGGGGGTTGGTGGTCTTTGTGCTGTATGGGGGGGGGGGGGGGGGTCTTTGTGCTGTATGGGGGGGGGGGGGGGGTTATCACATCTTATCCAGCCAGAGGGTTTCCAGTCCCCCACACTGGGAGGAATAGAGAGGAGGGAGACCTCCAGAGAGATGGTGGGGGAGGGGAAATGACGGATCGGCTTCTAAATCAGAAGAATGACTCACCCGGCTTCATCCGCCATCTCCGATAATAGATTGTCCACCTGACCCTGAAATGAGAAAGACGAACGTTCCTTACCGATCCCCTCCTCTATATCTACACACAGCAGGAACTACATACAGAGATCAGTCAGAGATCAGGCACTACATACAGAGATCAGTCAGAGATCAGGCACTACATACAGAGATCAGTCAGAGATCAGGAACTACATGCAGAGATCAGTCAGAGATCAGGCACTACATACAGAGATCAGTCAGAGATCAGGAACTACATGCAGAGATCAGTCAGAGACCAGTCAGAGATCAGGCACTACATACAGAGATCAGTCAGAGATCAGGAACTACATACAGAGATCAGTCAGAGATCAGGCACCACATAGAGAGATCAGTCAGAGATCAGGCACTACATACAGAGATCAGTCAGAGATCAGGAACTACATACAGAGATCAGACAGAGATCAGGCACCACATAGAGAGATCAGTCAGAGATCAGGAACTACATACAGAGATCAGTCAGAGATCAGGCACTACATACAGAGATCAGTCAGAGATCAGGCACTACATACAGAGATCAGTCAGAGATCAGGAACTACATGCAGAGATCAGTCAGAGACCAGTCAGAGATCAGGCACTACATACAGAGATCAGTCAGAGATCAGGAACTACATACAGAGATCAGACAGAGATCAGGCACCACATAGAGAGATCAGTCAGAGATCAGGCACTACATACAGAGATCAGTCAGAGATCAGGAACTACATACAGAGATCAGACAGAGATCAGGAACTACATACAGAGATCAGTCAGAGATCAGGAACTACATACAGAGATCAGTCAGAGATCAGGGACTACATACAGAGATCAGTCAGAGATCAGGCACTACATACAGAGATCAGTCAGAGATCAGGGACTACATACAGAGATCAGTCAGAGATCAGGCACTACATACAGAGATCAGGAACTACATACAGAGATCAGTCAGAGATCAGGGACTACATACAGAGATCAGTCAGAGATCAGGGACTACATACAGAGATCAGTCAGAGATCAGGAACTACATACAGCGATCAGTCAGAGATCAGGGACTACATACAGAGATCAGTCAGAGATCAGGCACTACATACAGAGATCAGGAACTACATGCAGAGATCAGTCAGAGACCAGTCAGAGATCAGGGACTACATACAGAGATCAGTCAGAGATCAGGAACTACATACAGAGATCAGACTTTACCTGTGGGGTAGTCAGGGTTGTCGTGCTGCTCATCGTGTCCTCCATCTGTTGGGTTTGCACATCGAGGGTCTCAAACTGATGTTCAAATTTGTCCATTAAGGCCGAGATCTGTGATGAAGGAAAGTCGGGATGAGATCTCCAGAGAAATACAAAACAATCTTTAAACACGAGAAGAAGAAGAAGAAGAAGAAGAAGAAGAAGATTTCCTCCGACCAACTCACCTTCTCCAGGTTCATACTCTTCAATGTGGCGTCCATCGATTTCACCACTCCGGCCATCGACTTCGTGACCTGGAAGAGAGAAGACAAAGCAGATCAATCACCGGCAGGAGGAAGGAGGTCCTGATTCCTCTATATAGATCTTTATATCACTAGAGGGGTCACCAGGGGGAGGAAGGAGGTACTGATTCCTCTATAGAGATCTTTATATCACTAGAGGGATCACCAGCAGGAGGAAGGAGGTCCTGATTCCTCTATATAGATCTTTATATCACTAGAGGGGTCACCGGCAGGAGGAAGGAGGTCCTGATTCCTCTATATAGATACTTATATCACTAGAGGGATCACCAGAGAGAGGAAGGAGGTCCTGATTCCTCTATATAGATCTTTTATATCACTAGAGGGGTCACCAGGGGGAGGAAGGAGGTCCTGATTCCTCTATATAGATCTTTATATCACTAGAGGGATCACCAGCAGGAGGAAGGAGGTCCTGATTCCTCTATATAGGTTTTTATATCACTAGAGGGGTCACCGGCAGGAGGAAGGAGGTCCTGATTCCTCTATATAGATCTTTATATCACTAGAGGGATCACCAGCAGGAGGAAGGAGGTCCCGATTCTTCTATATAGATCTTTATATCACTAGAGGGGTCACCAGCAGGAGGAAGGAGGTCCTGATTCCTCTATATAGATCTTTATATCACTAGAGGGATCACTAGCGGGAGGAAGGAGGTCCTGATTCCTCTATATAGATCTTTATATCACTAGAGGGATCACCAGCAGGAGGAAGGAGGTCCTGATTCCTCTATATAGATCTTTATATCACTTGAGGGGTCACCAGCAGGAGGAAGGAGGTCCTGATTCCTCTATATAGATCTTTATATCACTAGAGGGGTCACCGGCAGGAGGAAGGAGGTCCTGATTCCTCTATATAGATCTTTATATCACTAGAGGGATCACCAGCAGGAGGAAGGAGGTCCTGATTCCTCTATATAGATCTTTATATCACTAGAGGGATCACCAGAGGAGGAAGGAGGTCCTGATTCCTCTATATAGATCTTTATATCACTAGAGGGATCACCGGCAGGAGGAAGGAGGTCCTGATTCCTCTATATAGATCTTTATATCACTAGAGGGATCACCGGCAAGAGGAAGGAGGTCCTGATTCCTCTATATAGATCTTTATATCACTAGAGGGATCACCAGCAGGAGGAAGGAGGTCCTGATTCCTCTATATAGATCTTTATATCACTAGAGGGATCACCGGCAGGAGGAAGGAGGTCCTGATTCCTCTATATAGATCTTTATATCACTAGAGGGGTCACCAGCAGGAGGAAGGAGGTCCTGATTCTTCTATATAGATCTTTATATCACTAGAGGGGTCACCAGCAGGAGGAAGGAGGTCCTGATTCCTCTATATAGATCTTTATATCACTAGAGGGGTCACCGGCAGGAGGAAGGAGGTCCTGATTCCTCTATATAGATCTTTATATCACTAGAGGGATCACCAGCAGGAGGAAGGAGGTCCTGATTCCTCTATATAGATCTTTATATCACTAGAGGGATCACCAGCAGGAGGAAGGAGGTCCTGATTCCTCTATATAGATCTTTATATCACTAGAGGGACCACCAGAAGGAGGAAGGAGGTCCTGATTCCTCTATATAGATCTTTATATCACTAGAGGGATCACCAGTGGGAGGAAGGAGGTCCTGATTCCTCTATATAGATCTTTTTATCACTAGAGGGACCACCAGAAGGAGGAAGGAGGTCCTGATTTCCTCTATATAGATCTTTATATCACTAGAGGGGATCACCAGGAGGAGGAAGGAGGTCCTGATTCCTCTATATAGATCTTTATATCACTAGAGGGGTCACCAGCAGGAGGAAGGAGGTCATGATTCCTCTATATAGATCTTTATATCACTAGAGGGGGTCACCAGCAGGAGGAAGGAGGTCCTGATTCCTCTATATAGATCTTTATATCACTAGAGGGGTCACCAGCAGGAGGAAGGAGGTCCTGATTCCTCTATATAGATCTTTATATCACTAGAGGGACCACCAGAAGGAGGAAGGAGGTCCTGATTCCTCTATATAGATCTTTATATCACTAGAGGGGTCACCAGCAGGAGGAAGGAGGTCCTGATTCCTCTATATAGATCTTTATAGATCACTAGAGGGATCACCAGCAGGAGGAAGGAGGTCCTGATTCCTCTATATAGATCTTTATATCACTAGTGTAATCACCAGCAGGAGGAAGGAGGTCCTGATTCCTCTATATAGATCTTTATATCACTAGAGGGATCACCAGCAGGAGGAAGGAGGTCATGATTCCTCTATATAGATCTTTATATCACTAGAGGGGTCACCGGCAGGAGGAAAGAGGTCCTGATCCCTCTATATAGATCTTTATATCACTAGAGGGGTCACCAGGGGGAGGAAGGAGGTCCTGATTCCTCTATATAGATCTTTATATCACTAGAGGGGTCACCAGCAGGAGGAAGGAGGTCCTGATTCCTCTATATAGATCTTTATATCACTAGAGGGATCACCGGCAGGAGGAAGGAGGTCCTGATTTCCTCTATATAGATCTTTATATCACTAGAGGGTCACCAGGGGGAGGAAGGAGGTCCTGATTCCTCTATATAGATCTTTATTTATATCACTAGAGGGATCACCAGGGGGAAGGAGGTCCTGATTCTCTATATAGATCTTTATATCACTAGAGGGATCACCGGCAGGAGGAAGGAGGTCCTGATTCCTCTATATAGATCTTTATATCACTAGAGGGGTCACCGGCAGGAGGAAGGAGGTCCTGATTCCTCTATATAGATCTTTATTATCACTAGAGGGGTCACCAGCAGGAGGAAGGAGGTCCTGATTCCTCTATATAGATCTTTATATCACTAGAGGGACCACCAGAAGGAGGAAGGAGGTCCTGATTCCTCTATATAGATCTTTATATCACTAGAGGGACCACCAGAAGGAGGAAGGAGGTCCCGATTCTTCTATATAGATCTTTATTATCACTAGAGGGGTCACCAGCAGGAGGAAGGAGGTCCTGATTCCTCTATATAGATCTTTATATCACTAGAGGGGTCACCAGTAGGAGGAAGGAGGTCCTGATTCCTCTATATAGATCTTTATATCACTAGAGGGGTCACCGGCAGGAGGAAGGAGGTCCTGATTCCTCTATATAGATTTTATATCACTAGAGGGATCACCAGGAGGAGGAGGGAGGTCCTGATTCCTCTATATAGATCTTTATATCACTAGAGGGATCACCAGGAGGAGGAAGGAGGTCCTGATTCTTCTATATAGATCTTTATATCACTAGAGGGGGTCACCAGCAGGAGGAAGGAGGTCCTGATTCCTCTATATAGATCTTTATATCACTAGAGGGATCACCAGCAGGAGGAAGGAGGTCCTGATTCCTCTATATAGATCTTTATATCACTAGAGGGGTCACCGGCAGGAGGAAGGAGGTCCTGATTCCTCTATATAGATCTTTATATCACTAGAGGGTCACCAGGGGGAGGAAGGAGGTCCTGATTCCTCTATATAGATCTTTATATCACTAGAGGGATCACCAGCAGGAGGAAGGAGGTCCTGATTCCTCTATATAGATCTTTATATCACTAGAGGGGTCACCAGCAGGAGGAAGAGGTCCTGATTCCTCTATATAGATCTTTATATCACTAGAGGGATCACCAGCAGGAGGAAGGAGGTCCTGATTCCTCTATATAGATCTTTATATCACTAGAGGGATCACCGGCAGGAGGAAGGAGGTCCTGATTCCTCTATATAGATCTTTATATCACTAGAGGGGTCACCAGGGGGTAGGAAGGAGGTCCTGATTCCTCTATAGAGATCTTTTATATCACTAGAGGGGTCACCGGAGGAGGAAGGAGGTCCTGATTCTTTATATAGATCTTTATATCAATAGAGGGGTCACCAGCAGGAGGAAGGAGGTCCTGATTCCTCTATATAGATCTTTATATCACTAGAGGGGTCACCAGCAGGAGGAAGGAGGTCCTGATTCCTCTATATAGATCTTTATATCACTAGAGGGGTCACCAGCAGGAGGAAGGAGGTCCTGATTCCTCTATATAGATCTTTATATCACTAGAGGGATCACCGGCAAGAGGAAGGAGGTCATGATTCCTCTATATAGATCTTTATATCACTAGAGGGATCACCGGCAGGAGGAAGGAGGTCCTGATTCTTCTATATAGATCTTTATATCACTAGAGGGGTCACCAGCAGGAGGAAGGAGGTCCTGATTCCTCTATATAGATCTTTATATCACTAGAGGGATCAACAGCAGGAGGAAGGAGGTCCTGATTCCTCTATATAGATCTTTATATCACTAGAGGGATCACCGGCAAGAGGAAGGAGGTCCTGATTCCTCTATATAGATCTTTATATCACTAGAGGGGTCACCAGAAGGAGGAAGGAGGTCCTGATTATTCCTCTATATAGATCTTTATATCACTAGAGGGATCACCAGCAGGAAGAAGGAGGTCCTGATTCCTCTATAAGGATCTTTATATCACTAGAGGGGTCACCGGCAGGAGGAAGGAGGTCCTGATTCCTCTATATTAGATCTTTATATCACTAGAGGGATCACCGGCAGGAGGAAGGAGGTCCTGATTCCTCTATATTGATCTTTATATCACTAGAGGGATCACCAGCAGGAGGAAGGAGGTCCTGATTCCTCTATATAGATCTTTATATCACTAGAGGGGTCACCAGCAGGAGGAAGGAGGTCCTGATTCCTCTATATAGATCTTTATATCACTAGAGGGGTCACCAGGAGGAGGAAGGAGGTCCTGATTCCTCTATATAGATCTTTATATCACTAGAGGGATCACCAGGAGGAGGAAGGAGGTCCTGATTCCTCTATAGAGATCACCAGGGGGAGGAAGGAGGTCCCATCCCCCGGTGGAGGGTCTTCTAGTCGATCTGAGCTGCGTCTCTCGGATTCTCTGATGTATGTCGGGTCCTCTCAGCCTCCATCTTGGAGACTCTCGCCGCTCCCCTTGGGCTGTATCCGGCCTCATCCTACATTTACTCTCCTATTACTGCAGAACGTGATACAATCTCATCAGACTTCACATCCTCCGGGGATCCACATACATTCCGAGAATCACTTTACAAATCGGCAGCCAATTGTAAGACGGGAAGTGATTGGCTGCGACAGATAATTCCACCGCCGGAACCGCCATAAACGTCGCTATAAAGCTTCCCTAACAGCCCGATAAACCCCCAACAGCTGCCACTTTATAGGAGCGCACAGCCATCTGTTTGTAGAAGTAGCAGAAATGTATCGGATGTGATCCTGAGGGGAAGATTATTTCCAGCGCACACACAGCCCATCGCACTGCGATTTCAGGACTTGCCGCATTGTTCATGGACTGAAGGACTTTTCAGCTGCATCGAATGAAGACAAGAAACGCACCGAATATACCGGGAGCACCGGCACCTTCCGGATGATTGTCACAGAGAAAACCGCTATGACTAAGCACTCTACCGGAGTGTGAAACGCGTTAGCTCCGGTCTGTTCCTGCTGTGGTTGTATTTTTGTTTATGATTTTTGAATAAAAGGCAAAAAAATAAATAAAAATCTTTAGAAGTGCGTCTGTCCAGATCTTCTTCCTGTGTTTGATTTCTATATACAAAGCCGACCCCTGGACCTCCAAGCTGGATGAGAGGTTTTTCCACTTCTATTTGACCAACCTGGAGCTGTGATATTTCTCTCCCGATTTTAACAGAATATCTTCCTAAATGCTTGGAGCTCCCTCAAATTCCAGGGCCCATAGTCGTGTGTCCGGGTTCCTCCAGGGCCCACAGTCGTGTGTCCGGGTTCCTCCAGGGCCCACAGTCGTGTGTCCGGGGTCCTCCAGGGCCCACAGTCGTGTGTCCGGGGTCCTCCAGGGCCCACAGTCGTGTGTCCGGGTTCCTCCAGGGCCCACAGTCGTGTGTCCGGGTTCCTCCAGGGCCCACAGTCGCGTGTCCGGGGTCCTCCAGGGCCCACAGTCGCGTGTCCGGGGTCCTCCAGGGCCCACAGTCGCGTGTCCGGGGTCCTCCAGGGCCCACAGTCGTGTGTCCGGGGTCCTCCAGGGCCCACAGTCGCGTGTCCGGGGTCCTCCAGGGCCCACAGTCGCGTGTCCGGGGTCCTCCAGGGCCCACAGTCGCGTGTCCGGGGTCCTCCAGGGCCCACAGTCGCGTGTCCGGGGTCCTCCAGGGCCCACAGTCGCGTGTCCGGGGTCCTCCAGGGCCCACAGTCGCGTGTCCGGGGTCCTCCAGGGCCCACAGTCGCGTGTCCGGGGTCCTCCAGGGCCCACAGTCGCGTGTCCGGGGTCCTCCAGGGCCCACAGTCGCGTGTCCGGGGTCCTCCAGGGCCCACAGTCGCGTGTCCGGGGTCCTCCAGGGCCCACAGTCGCGTGTCCGGGGTCCTCCAGGGCCCACAGTCGGGTATCCGGGTTCCTCCAGGGCCCACAGTCGGGTATCCGGGTTCCTCCAGGGCCCACAGTCGGGTATCCGGGTTCCTCCAGGGCCCACAGTCGGGTATCCGGGTTCCTCCAGGGCCCACAGTCGGGTATCCGGGTTCCTCCAGGGCCCACAGTCGGGTTTCCGGGTTCCTCCAGGGCCCACAGTCGGGTATCTGGGTTCCTCCAGGGCCCACAGTCGGGTATCCGGGTTCCTCCAGGGCCCACAGTCGGGTATCCAGGTTCCTCCAGGGCCCACAGTCGCGTATCCAGGTTCCTCCAGGGCCCACAGTCGCGTATCCGGGGTCCTCCAGGGCCCACAGTCGCGTATCCGGGGTCCTCCAGGGCCCACAGTCGCGTATCCGGGGTCCTCCAGGGCCCACAGTCGCGTATCCGGGGTCCTCCAGGGCCCACAGTCGCGTATCCGGGGTCCTCCAGGGCCCACAGTCGCGTATCCGGGGTCCTCCAGGGCCCACAGTCGCGTATCCGGGGTCCTCCAGGGCCCACAGTCGGGTATCTGGGTTCCTCCAGGGCCCATAGTCCGGTATCCGGGTCCTCCGGGGGGCCATAGTCGTGTATCCGGGTCCTAATTGGGACTAATTGACTTCCTATCTGAAGATGTCTGCACAGAGGCTGTTGGAGGGGACGGAATGCCAGCCTCTTGCCTTGTGATTATGGGCCCTGGCATTGGGGGGGGGGGGGGGGGGGGGGAACGGTGCTCTTTGAGCTGCATGTTAGTCATCCGGCTGTATATATTTGTGTGACATCTCAAATAAAGGAGGCCATTCCTGATGTTCTCCAAGACGGGTGTTGTCTGGTTCTTGGGGGTTACTATAGCCAGATCCATCGGTCTCGTGTTCCAGGACTTAGGAAGCGATATACTGAGGGAAGCCCTCAAGCCGAGTGTAGGACGTTCCGTCACAAAACACTACTTGGAAGAACCAATGGAATGGCAAAAATAATCTTTCTGATCAGCCAATACCATCCAGGGTTCCTCCAGAGGTTGCCAAGGGTTCCTCGTATTGTGGCTGCATTCATAGTTTCGGGGTCAACACCACTTGGAGAAACCAGTGGAATGGCACCAATAAATTGTTCTGACCAGCCATGGTTTCATGGAACCTTCCGCTTCCCCCAGAGGTGGCCTAGAGATCCCGTGACCTGTAGCTGCCTTAATAGTTCCCGGCTCAACACCACTTGGAGGAACCAATGGAATGGCACCAATCATCTTTCCGATCAGCCATTCCCAACCAGGGTTCCTCCAGAGGTGGCTCGGTGATCTGTGACCAATTGACCTCCTATCTGAAGGTGCCGCAAAGTCTCAGAGTCAACCCCACTTGGAAGAAGTAGTAGTATGGCACCAATAATCTCTCTGATCAGCCATTCCCAACCAAGATTCTGTGGATCCCTAGATTTCCTCCAGAGGTTGCCAAGGGTCCCTCGAGTTGTGGCTTCCTTTATAGTTTCGGGGTCAACCCCATTTGGAAGAACCAGTGGAATGGCACCAATCATCTTTCCGATCAGCCATTCCCAACCAGGGTTTCATGGACCCTCAGGGTTCCCCCAGACATTGCAGGTGCACACTGCTCACAGGTGAGTCGGCTCCGGGGGCGCGATCTCCTTACTCCGGGGGCGCTCGCCCCGTCACAGCTGGATCTCCTTACTCCGGGGGCGCTCGCCCCGTCACAGCTGGATCTCCTTACTCCGGGGGCGCTCGCCCCGTCACAGCTGGATCTCCTTACTCCGGGGGCGCTCGCCCCGTCACAGCTGGATCTCCTTACTCCGGGGGCGCTCGCCCCGTCACAGCTGGATCTCCTTACTCCGGGGGCGCTCGCCCCGTCACAGCTGAATCAATAATGAAAGGAACATCCGGATGGCGGCTCATCAAACTGAGATCCAAATGCTTTTATTCGTATAAAACCCACAAAGAACATAAAGAGCACTACATGTACAAGGGAAGAACATCTCACATGTTTCGCACACAAATTGTGCTTCATCAGAGCCCAGAGCTTCCTTGAGCTGCGACTAAATGGCCTCACATCTGAAAGTATCCACATAAATCTGGGGGCCAACACCACTGGGAAGAACCCGCCATTCCCAACCAGGGTTCCTCTTGGGTTGGTTTACAATTATTGTGAAATAGCAGAAGAAGTTCTTCATTATAGTAACACCTCCCCCCCCCCCATCCCCCTGTACCCCTCCCCCACCCCCCCATCCCCCTGTACCCCTCCCCCCTGCACCCCACCAGTCAGCATAGTTCCATGTCCCTCAATGCAGGAAGACTCTACCTTTTATCTGGAACTGATATCACTGGTGGGGGAGGGGAGAATATCCGACACGTCTCCCAGATCATTAGAGCCGTGTCAGGAAATGAAGAAGGGATTGGAAAATGTCCACCAATCCCTCCCGGACTTCTATGGCTGCAGCTGGGGGACATTTTTTATTTTTTTAGCCAGCGATGAAATTTCATCTAAAAGCAATCGTAGCAGGTGATCAGCCACTGGGGGAGGAGAAGGGAGGGGGAGGGACAGTGTATAAAAAAATAAAAAAAACACACACAACCACGCCCCGCCCCCCCCACACACACGTAATAAAATAAAAAATTAAAAAAACAATTGTTGGGCGCCGGTCCCTCGGTGGTGCGGCACATTATATATAAGATGTTTGTAACACATCTGGGGGATCGCTGTGAAGATTGTAGGGCGATCGATACTTCCGCCATTAGTACTGATATCAGATGGAATAAAACAGAAGGGGGTCACTACATGAGGGGGGGGAGGGGGGGGTCTCACCTTGCCCATAGTGACCGCTGTCTGCACTCTCGCCGCCACCGCGTCCACTCTGGCGCTCATCCGCAGGAAGTTGATGCCCTGATTCTTCTGGCGGATGGCGTTCTCGGCGTGAATGCGGGCGACTTCCGTGTTCCCCTTCTGAATCGCCTGCAGAGGGGAAGAGCGACAAAACTGAGGAAGAGCGG
>CM053033.1:240442285-240618486 GCA_028564925.1 Lithobates sylvaticus | reverse complement strand
AGGGGGAGGAGAGAAGTGGGTATGGGGGGAGGAGAGAAGTGGGTATGGGGGGAGGAGAGAAGTGGGTATGGGGGGGGGAGAGAGGAGAGTAGGTATGGGGGGGGGGATTGGGTATGGGGGGGGCAGTGGGTATGGGGGGTGGGAGAGAAGTGGGTATGGGGGGGGGAGTGGGTATGGGGGAGGAGAGAAGTGGGTATGGGGGGAGGACAGACGTGGGTATGGGGGGAGGAGAGAAGTGGGTATGGGGGGAGGAGAGAGGAGAGTAGGTATGGGGGGGGATTGGGTATGGGGGGTGGGAGAGAAGTGGGTATGGGGGGGGGAGTGGGTATGGGGGTTGGAGAGAACTGGGTATGGGGGGGAGAGTGGGTATGGGGGGGGGGAGGATAGAAGTGGGTATGGGGGGAGGAGAGAAGTGGTTATGGGGGGGGAGAAGTGGGTATGGGGGGCGAGAGTGGGTATGGGGGGAGGATAGAAGTGGGTATGGGGGGAGGAGAGAAGTGGTTATGGGGGGGAGGAGTGGGTATGGGGGGGGAGTGGGTATGGGGGGGGGATAGAAGTGGTTATGGGGGGGAGGAGTGGGTATGGGGGGGGAGGATAGAAGTGGGTATGGGGGGAGGAGAGAAGTGGGTATGGGGGGGAGTGGGTATGGGGGGGAGGATAGAAGTGGGTATGGGGGGAGGAGAGAAGTGGGTATGGGGGGGGAGGAGTGGGTATGGGGGGGGGGAGGATAGAAGTGGGTATGGGGGGGAGGATAGAAGTGGGTATGGGGGGAGGAGAGAAGTGGGTATGGGGGGGGAGGAGTGGGTATGGGGGGGGAGGATAGAAGTGGGTATGGGGGGGAGGATAGAAGTGGGTATGGGGGGGAGGAGAGAAGTGGGTATGGGGGGGAGGATAGAAGTGGGTATGGGGGGAGGAGAGAAGTGGGTATGGGGGGGGGAGGAGTGGGTATGGGGGGGGGGATAGAAGTGGGTATGGGGGTATTGAGGGGGGGGGAAGGTGGGGTGTGACGGAACCACTCAGGCACCCCAATTAGGTGCTTCCTGCCCTCTGCGCAGACCAAGAGCTACTTTATACCCCACAGGAGGACACCCCCTCTTGAGGATATTGGGGATGAAACAACGCCACCTAAGGTCTGTCCATGACAGGACCTCAAGGTTCCCTGGACGGGTGGGACAAGACAAAAAGGGACCTGCCCGGCCACAATAAAGGCACAATCTCTCCCTCCTCCTAAAGGTTCTCTCATCCGCAGAGAGACGGGTGAAGCCCAAGTGCATGGGTTCACCTTCACTGACCGACTCAGTACCAGGAGGCACGGGAGGCGAGGGAGGCATGGGAGGTGAGGGAGGCACGGGAGGCGAGGGAGGCATGGGAGGTGAGGGAGGCATGGGAGGTGAGGGAGGCACGGGAGGTGAGGGAGGCATGGGAGGTGAGGGAGGCATGGGAGGTGAGGGAGGCATGGGAGGCGAGGGAGGCACGGGAGGTGAGGGAGGCACGGGAGGCGAGGGAGGCATGGGAGGTGAGGGAGGTGAGGGAGGCACGGGAGGTGAGGGAGGCACGGGAGGCGAGGGAGGCATGGGAGGCGAGGGAGGCATGGGAGGTGAGGGAGGCATGGGAGGTGAGGGAGGCATGGGAGGCGAGGGAGGCATGGGAGGTGAGGGAGGCACGGGAGGCGAGGGAGGCATGGGAGGTGAGGGAGGCACGGGAGGCGAGGGAGGCACGGGAGGTGAGGGAGGCATGGGAGGCGAGGGAGGCATGGGAGGAGAGGGAGGCACGGGAGGCGAGGGAGGCATGGGAGGTGAGGGAGGCACGGGAGGCGAGGGAGGCATGGGAGGTGAGGGAGGCACGGGAGGCGAGGGAGGCACGGGAGGTGAGGGAGGCACGGGAGGTGAGGGAGGCACGGGAGGTGAGGGAGGCATGGGGGAGGTGAGGGAGGCACGGGAGGTGAGGGAGGCAAGGGAGGTGAGGGAGGCACGGGAGGTGTGGGAGGCAAGGGAGGTGAGGGAGGCACAGGAGGTGTGGGAGGCAAGGGAGGTGAGGGAGGCACGGGAGGTGAGGGAGGCATGGGAGGTGTGGGAGGCACGGGGGGGTGTGGGAGGCACGGGTGGGACTGCAAAGCTCGGAGACAAGCGTACAGGAGGCTCCCACAAGCGCTCCTTAAAAGAGAGTCTTTCTCTGAGTCTGGAGTCAATGAGGATGGCAAACATGACCAACTTCTCCAGCTCAGTGGGTATATCTCGGGCTGATATCTCATCCTTGATGGTATCCGAGAGACCATGAGAAAAAGCAGACATGAGGGCCTCATTGTTCCACGCAACCTCTGCTGCCAGAGTACGGAATTCAATGGCGTAGTCGGCAACAGTTCTCGTACTCTGTTTGATGGACATGAAGCACTTGGCAGCAGAAGTGTAGTGTGCGGGACGTCAAATACCCTTTTAAACGAAGCCACAAACTCAGGGTAACTTAAGACAACAGGTTTTTGCATCTCCCATAGAGGGTTTGCCCCGGCCAAGGCTCTCTCAGAAAGCAAAGATATCACAAAACCTACTTTGCTTCTGTCTGTGGGAAACGCCTGGGGCAGCATCTCAAAGTATATCTCAACCTGGTTGAGGAAACCCTCGCCATTGGACTGGATCGCCCCCAAATCACTGGGGAAGCGGAGCGGAACCAAACATACCTCTTATAGAAGTAATACTCGAGGCGGGTGCCGGCACAGAGACTGGAGCAGGGTCAGCCTGCAACACAGGTTGTACCGGGCAGCCACAGTGGGAGATTCCAGGTGAGCTGTGCGACTCGGGAGCATTTGTAACGCCATGGCAAACTAATCCATGTGGTGATCCTCCTCATCCAATCTGGATAAAATATTACCAACAAGTGGATTGACTGTATCTTCTGTATTCATGGCCTTCACCTACTGTACAGGTAAATCACACTTGTTTAATAATAAAGGTAAAAAGAACAAACATATTTAAAGCCAGAGTTCAGTAACCGGAACGGATAGTCAGACAAGCCAGAAGTCAGGGATCAATGTAGTGGAACAGCAAGCAGCGTCTGGAGCCAGAAGGGATGTCAGCAAAGCAAGTCTTGAACAGGATCGCAGGAGATCGTCTCTGTGATGTTGACCAAGGCGAAGGCAGAGATCCTCTGGACTGGATGGCTTAAGTAGGCAGGACTGACGAGCAGGATATCATCAACAGCTGAGTAACTGTGGAGAGAAAGGAGCTGACAATTAGCCGACAGCTGAGTGGCCATCTCAGAGAAGGAAGGGCGGAGCCCTGACAAGCAGTCTGATAATGTGGAATTAATTTATCTTCATAGATCTCCTGAGGATTATGGTTGATAAAAATTTAGAAGAGGAGAGCCAAGCTTTTCAGGTCCCTCCAGAAGAGGAGAGCCAAGCTTTTCAGGTCCCTCCAGAAGAGGAGATCCAAGCTTTTCAGGTCCCTCCAGAAGAGGAGAGCCAAGCTTTTCAGGACCCTCCAGAAGAGGAGAGCCAAGCTTTTCAGAGCCCAAGCTTTTTCAGGTCCCTCCAGAAGAGGAGAGCCAAGCTTTTCAGGTCCTCCAGAAGAGGAGAGCCAAGCTTTTCAGGTCCCCAGAAGAGGAGAGCCAAGCTTTTCAGGTCCCTCCAGAAGAGGAGAGCCAAGCTTTTCAGGACCCTCCAGAAGAGGAGATCCAGAATCCAGAGGAGAGCCAAGCTTTTCAGGTCCCTCCCAGACTGAAGAGGAGAGCCAAGCTTTTCAGGTCCATCCAGAAGAGGAGAGCCAAGCTTTTCAGGTCCATCCAGAAGAGGAGAGCCAAGCTTTTCAGGTCCGTCTCCAGAAGAGGAGATCCAAGCTTTTCAGGTCCAGAAGAGGAGAGCCAAGCTTTTCAGGTCCCTCCACAGAGGAGATCCAGCTTTTCAGGTCCATCCAGAAGAGGAGAGCCAAGCTTTTCAGGTCCCTCCAGAAGAGGAGAGCCAAGCTTTTCAGGTCCATTCAGAAGAGGAGAGCCAAGCTTTTCAGGTCCCTCCAGAAGAGGAGAGCCAAGCTTTTCAGGTCCCTCCAGAAGAGGAGAGCCAAGCTTTTCAGGTCCCTCCAGAAGAGGAGAGCCAAGCCAAGCTTTTCAGGTCCCTCCAGAAGAGGAGAGCCAAGCTTTTCAGGTCCCTCCAGAAGAGGAGAGCCAAGCTTTTCAGGTCCCGTCCAGAAGAGGAGAGCCAAGCTTTTCTAGGTCAGGAGAGACCAGAAGCTTTTTCCAGAAAGAGGAGAAGCCAAAAGAAAAATCCAAGCTTTTCAGGTCCATCCTTTTCAGAAGAGGAGATCCAAGCTTTTCAGGTTGCCCAGAAGAGGAGAGCCAAGCTTTTCAGGTCCCTCCGAGAGTCCCTCCAGAAGAGGAGAGCCAAGCTTTTCAGGTCCCTCCAGAAGAGGAGAGCCAAGCTTTTCAGGTCCCTCCAGAAGAGGAGAGCCAAGCTTTTCAGGTCATTTTTCAGGTCCCAGAAGAGGAGAGCCAAGCTTTTCAGGTCCATCCAGAAGAGGAGAGCCAAGCTTTTCAGGTCCCTCCAGAAGAGGAGAGCCAAGCTTTTCAGGTCCCCTCATCCAGAAGGTCCCTCCAGAGGAGAGCCAAGCTTTTCAGGTCCCTCCAGAAAGAGGAGAGCCAAAAGCTTTTCAGGTCCCCTCCAGAAGAGGAGAGCCAAGCTTTTCAGGTCCCCAGAAGAGGAGAGCCAAGCTTTTCAGGTCCCTCCAGAAGAGGAGAGCCAAGCTTTTCAGGTCCAGGTCCAGAAGAGGAGAGCCAAGCTTTTCAGGTCCCCTCCCAAGTCCCCTCCAGAAGAGGAGAGCCAAGCTTTTCAGGTCCCTCCAGAAGAGGAGAGCCAAGCTTTTCAGGTCCATCCAGAAGAGGAGATCCAAGCTTTTCAGGTCTGCCCAGAAGAGGAGAGCCAAGCTTTTCAGGTCTGCCCAGAAGAGGAGATCCAAGCTTTTCAGGTCCATCCAGAAGAGAAGAGCCAAGCTTTTCAGGTCCCTCCAGAAGAGGAGAGCCAAGCTTTTCAGGTCCGTCCAGAAGAGGAGAGCCAAGCTTTTCAGGTCCCTCCAGAAGAGGAGATCCAAGCTTTTCAGGACCCTCCAGAAGAGGAGAGCCAAGCTTTTCAGGTCCATCCAGAAGAGGAGATCCAAGCTTTTCAGGACCCTCCAGAAGAGGAGATCCAAGCTTTTCAGGTCTGCCCAGAAGAGGAGAGCCAAGCTTTTCAGGTCCCTCCAGAAGAGGAGAGCCAAGCTTTTCAGGACCCTCCAGAAGAGGAGATCCAAGCTTTTCAGGTCTGCCCAGAAGAGGAGAGCCAAGCTTTTCAGGTCTGCCCAGAAGAGGAGATCCAAGCTTTTCAGGTCCATCCAGAAGAGAAGAGCCAAGCTTTTCAGGTCCGTCCAGAAGAGGAGATCCAAGCTTTTCAGGTCTGCCCAGAAGAGGAGAGCCAAGCTTTTCAGGTCCATCCAGAAGAGGAGATCCAAGCTTTTCAGGTCCCTACAGAAGAGGAGAGCCAAGCTTTTCAGGTCCCTCCAGAAGAGGAGATCCAAGCTTTTAAGGTCCCTCCAGAAGAGGAGAGCCAAGCTTTTCAGGTCCCTCCAGAAGAGGAGAGCCAAGCTTTTCAGGTCCCTCCAGAAAGAGGGAGCCAAGCTTTTCAGGTCTGTCCAGAAGAGGAGAGCCAAGCTTTTCAGGTCAGAAGAGGAGAGCCAAGCTTTTCTGGTCCAGAAGAGGAGAGCCAAGCTTTTCAGGTCCCTCCAGAAGAGGAGAGCCAAGCTTTTCAGGTACCTCCAGAAGAGGAGAGCCACGCTTTTCAGGTCCCTCCAGAAGAGGAGAACCAAGCTTTTTCAGGTCCAGAAGAGGAGAGCCAAGCTTTTCAGGTCTGCCCAGAAGAGGAGATCCAAGCTTTTCAGGTCGTCCCAGAAGAGGAGAGCCAAGCTTTTTCAGGTCCCTCCAGAAGAGGAGAGGAGAGCCAAGCTTTTCAGGTCCGTCCAGAAGAGGAGAGCCAAGCTTTTTCAGGTCCAGAAGAGGAGAGCCAAGCTTTTCAGGTCCATCCAGAAGAGGAGAGCCAAGCTTTTCAGGTCCCTCCAGAAGAGGAGATCCACGCTTTTCAGGTCCCTCCAGAAGAGGAGAGCCAAGCTTTTCAGGTCTGCCCAGAAGAGGAGAGCCAAGCTTTTCAGGTCCATCCAGAAGAGGAGAGCCAAGCTTTTCAGGTCCATTCAGAAGAGGAGAGCCAAGCTTTTCAGGTACATTCAGAAGAGGAGAGCCAAGCTTTTTCAGGTCCCTCCAGAAGAGGAGAGCCAAGCTTTTCAGGTCCCTCCAGAAGAGGAGGTCAAGCTTTTCAGGTCCGTCCAGAAGAGGAGAGCCAAGCTTTTCAGGTCTGCCCAGAAGAGAGAGAAGAGAAGAGCCAAGCTTTTCAGAAGAGGAGAGCCAAGCTTTTCAGGTCCGTCCAGAAGAGGAGATCCAAGCTTTTCAGGTCTGCCCAGAAGAGGAGAGCCAAGCTTTTCAGGTCCATCCAGAAGAGGAGAGCCAAGCTTTTCAGGTCCCTCCAGAAGAGGAGAGCCAAGCTTTTCAGGTCCCTCCAGAAGAGGAGAGCCAAGCTTTTCAGGTCCCTCCAGAAGAGGAGATCCAAGCTTTTCAGGTCCCTCCAGAAGAGGAGAGCCAAGCTTTTCAGGTCCCTCCAGAAGAGGAGAGCCAAGCTTTTCAGGACCCTCCAGAAGAGGAGAGCCAAGCTTTTCAGGTCCCTCCAGAAGAGGAGAGCCAAGCTTTTCAGGTCCCTCCAGAAGAGGAGAGCGAGAGGAGAGGAGAGCCAAGCTTTTCAGGTCTGCCCAGAAGAGGAGATCCAAGCTTTTCAGGTCCCTCCAGAAGAGGAGAGCCAAGCTTTTCAGGTCCGTCCAGAAGAGGAGAGCCAAGCTTTTCAGGTCCATCCAGAAGAGGAGAGCCAAGCTTTTCAGGTCCGTCCAGAAGAGGAGATCCAAGCTTTTCAGGTCTGCCCAGAAGAGGAGATCCAAGCTTTTCAGGTCCATCCAGAAGAGGAGAGCCAAGCTTTTCAGGTCCCTCCAGAAGAGGAGAGCCAAGCTTTTCAGGTCCCTCCAGAAGAGGAGAGCCAAGCTTTTCAGGTCCCTCCAGAAGAGGAGAGCCAAGCTTTTCAGGTCCCTCCAGAAGAGGAGAGCCAAGCTTTTCAGGTCCCTCCAGAAGAGGAGAGCCAAGCTTTTCAGGTCCCTCCAGAAGAGGAGAGCCAAGCTTTTCAGGTCCTTCCAGAAGAGGAGAGCCAAGCTTTTCAGGTCCATCCAGAAGAGGAGATCCAAGCTTTTCTGGTCCCTCCAGAAGAGGAGAGCCAAGCTTTTCAGGTCCCTCCAGAAGAGGAGAGCCAAGCTTTTCAGGTCCCTCCAGAAGAGGAGAGCCAAGCTTTTCAGGTCTGCCCAGAAGAGGAGAGCCAAGCTTTTCAGGTCCCTCCAGAAGAGGAGAGCCAAGCTTTTCAGGTCCGTCCAGAAGAGGAGAGCCAAGCTTTTCAGGTCCCTCCAGAAGAGGAGAGCCAAGCTTTTCAGGTCCCTCCAGAAGAGGAGAGCCAAGCTTTTCAGGTCCCTCCAGAAGAGGAGAGCCAAGCTTTTCAGGTCCATCCAGAAGAGGAGATCCAAGCTTTTCAGGTCCCTCCAGAAGAGAAGAGCCAAGCTTTTCAGGTCCATTCAGAAGAGGAGAGCCAAGCTTTTCAGGTCCATCCAGAAGAGGAGATCCAAGCTTTTCAGGTCCCTCCAGAAGAGGAGAGCCAAGCTTTTCAGGTCCCTCCAGAAGAGGAGAGCCAAGCTTTTCAGGTCCCTCCAGAAGAGGAGAGCCAAGCTTTTCAGGTCCCTCCAGAAGAGGAGAGCCAAGCTTTTCAGGTCTGTCCTCCAGAAGAGGAGAGCCAAGCTTTTCAGGAGAGCCAAGCTTTTCAGGTCTGCCCAGAAGAGGAGAGCCAAGCTTTTCAGGTCCCTCCAGAAGAGGAGAGCCAAGCTTTTCAGGTCCCTCCAGAAGAGGAGAGCCAAGCTTTTCAGGTCCCTCCAGAAGAGGAGAGCCAAGCTTTTCAGGTCCCTCCAGAAGAGGAGAGCCAAGCTTTTCAGGTCTGCCCAGAAGAGGAGAGCCAAGCTTTTCAGGTCCATCCAGAAGAGGAGAGCCAAGCTTTTCAGGTCCCTCCAGAAGAGGAGAGCCAAGCTTTTCAGGTCTGTCCAGAAGAGGAGAGCCAAGCTTTTCAGGTCCATCCAGAAGAGGAGATCCAAGCTTTTCAGGTCCCTCCAGAAGAGGAGAGCCAAGCTTTTCAGGTCCCTCCAGAAGAGGAGAGCCAAGCTTTTCAGGTCCCTCCAGAAGAGGAGAGCCAAGCTTTTCAGGTCCCTCCAGAGGAGAGCCAAGCTTTTCAGGTCCCTCCAGAAGAGGAGAGCCAAGCTTTTCAGGTCCAGAAGAGGAGAGCCAAGCTTTTCTGGTCCGTCCAGAAGAGGAGATCCAAGCTTTTCAGGTCTGCCCAGAAGAGGAGAGCCAAGCTTTTCAGGTCCCTCCAGAAGAGGAGAGCCAAGCTTTTCAGGTCCCTCCAGAAGAGGAGATCCAAGCTTTTCAGGTCCCTCCAGAAGAGGAGAACCAAGCTTTTCAGGTCTGCCCAGAAGAGGAGAGCCAAGCTTTTCAGGTCTGCCCAGAAGAGGAGATCCAAGCTTTTCAGGTCCGTCCAGAAGAGGAGAGCCAAGCTTTTCAGGTCCGTCCAGAAGAGGAGATCCAAGCTTTTCAGGTCCCTCCAGAAGAGGAGAGCCAAGCTTTTCAGGACCCTCCAGAAGAGGAGAGCCAAGCTTTTCAGGTCCCTCCAGAAGAGGAGATCCAAGCTTTTCAGGACCCTCCAGAAGAGGAGATCCAAGCTTTTTCAGAGTTTTTCAGGTCCCTCCAGAAGAGGAGAGCCAAGCTTTTCAGGACCCTCCAGAAGAGGAGAGCCAAGCTTTTCAGGTCCTTTTGTCCAGAAGAGGAGAGCCAAGCTTTTCTGGTCTGCCCAGAAGAGGAGATCCAAGCTTTTCAGGTCCATCCAGAAGAGAAGAGCCAAGCTTTTCAGGTCCGTCCAGAAGAGGAGAGCCAAGCTTTTCAGGTCCTCCAGAAGAGGAGATCCAAGCTTTTCAGGTCCATCCAGAAGAGGAGAGCCAAGCTTTTCAGGTCCATCCAGAAGAGGAGAGCCAAGCTTTTCAGGTCCATCCAGAAGAGGAGAGCCAAGCTTTTCAGGTCCCTCCAGAAGAGGAGATCCAAGCTTTTCAGGTCCAGAAGAGGAGAGCCAAGCTTTTCAGGTCCCTCCAGAAGAGGAGAGCCAAGCTTTTCAGGTCCCTCCAGAAGAGGAGAGCCAAGCTTTTCAGGTCCCTCCAGAAGAGGAGATCCAAGCTTTTCAGGTCCCTCCAGAAGAGGAGATCCAAGCTTTTCAGGTCCCTCCAGAAGAGGAGAGCCAAAGAGGTCCCTCCAGAAGAGGAGAGCCAAGCTTTTCAGGTCCCTCCAGAAGAGGAGATCCAAGCTTTTCAGGTCCCTCCAGAAGAGGAGAGCCAAGCTTTTCAGGTCTGCCCAGAAGAGGAGAGCCAAGCTTTTCAGGTCTGCCCAGAAGAGGAGATCCAAGCTTTTCAGGTCCGCCCAGAAGAGGAGAGCCAAGCTTTTCAGGTCCCTCCAGAAGAGGAGAGCCAAGCTTTTCAGGTCCCCCCCCCTCCAGAAGAGGAGAGCCAAGCTTTTCAGGTCCTCCCAGAAGAGGAGATCCAAGCTTTTCAGGTCAGAAGAGGAGATCCAAGCTTTTCAGGACCCTCCAGAAGAGGAGAGCCAAGCTTTTCAGGTCCATCCAGAAGAGGAGATCCAAGCTTTTCAGGTCCCTCCAGAAGAGGAGAGCCCAGCTTTTCAGGTCCCTCCAGAAGAGGAGATCCAAGCTTTTCAGGTCCTCCCAGAAGAGGAGAGCCAAGCTTTTCAGGTCCCTCCAGAAGAGGAGAGCCAAGCTTTTCAGGTCCCTCCAGAAGAGGAGAGCCAAGCTTTTCAGGTCCCTCCAGAAGAGGAGAGCCAAGCTTTTCAGGTCCCTCCAGAAGAGGAGATCCAAGCTTTTCAGGTCCATCCAGAAGAGGAGAGCCAAGCTTTTCAGGTCCTCCAGAAGAGGAGAGCCAAGCTTTTCAGGTCCCTCCAGAAGAGGAGAGCCAAGCTTTTCAGGTCCATCCAGAAGAGGAGAGCCAAGCATTTCAGGTCCCTCCAGAAGAGGAGAGCCAAGCTTTTCAGGTCCCTCCAGAAGAGGAGAGCCAAGCTTTTCAGGTCCCTCCAGAAGAGGAGATCTTTTTCAGGTCCCTCCAGAAGAGGAGAGCCAAGCTTTTCAGGTCTGCCCAGAAGAGGAGAGCCAAGCTTTTCAGGTCCTTCCAGAAGAGGAGAGCCAAGCTTTTCAGGTCCATCCAGAAGAGGAGAGCCAAGCTTTTCAGGTCCCTCCAGAAGAGGAGATCCAAGCTTTTCAGGTCCCTCCAGAAGAGGAGCCAAGCTTTTCAGGTCCTGCCAGAAGAGGAGAGCCAAGCTTTTCAGGTCCTCCCAGAAGAGGAGAGCCAAGCTTTTCAGGTCCATCCAGAAGAGGAGAGCCAAGCTTTTCAGGTCCCTCCAGAAGAGGAGAGCCAAGCTTTTCAGGTCCCTCCAGAAGAGGAGAGCCAAGCTTTTCAGGTCCCAGAAGAGGAGAGCCAAGCTTTTCAGGTCCATCCAGAAGAGGAGATCCAAGCTTTTCAGGCCCTCCAGAAGAGGAGAGCCAAGCTTTTCAGGTCCCTCCAGAAGAGGAGAGCCAAGCTTTTCAGGTCCCTCCAGAAGAGGAGAGCCAAGCTTTTCAGGTCCATCCAGAAGAGGAGATCCAAGCTTTTCAGGTCCATCCAGAAGAGGAGATCCAAGCTTTTCAGGTCCCTCCAGAAGAGGAGAGCCAAGCTTTTCAGGTCCCTCCAGAAGAGGAGAGCCAAGCTTTTCAGGTCCATCCAGAAGAGGAGAGCCAAGCTTTTCAGGTCCCTCCAGAAGAGGAGAGCCAAGCTTTTCAGGTCCCTCCAGAAGAGGAGAGCCAAGCTTTTCAGGTCCGTCCAGAAGAGGAGAGCCAAGCTTTTCAGGTCCCTCCAGAAGAGAAGAGGAGAGCCAAGCTTTTCAGGTCCCTCCAGAAGAGGAGAGCCAAGCTTTTCAGGTCTGCCAGAAGAGGAGAGCCAAGCTTTTCAGGTCTGAGAGAGAGCCAAGCTTTTCAGGTCCATCCAGAAGAGGAGATCCAAGCTTTTCAGGTCTGTCCAGGAGAGGAGAGCCAAGCTTTTCAGGTCATCCCAGAAGAGGAGATCCAAGCTTTTCAGGTCCGTCCAGAAGAGGAGAGCCAAGCTTTTCAGAAGAGGAGAGCCAAGCTTTTCAGGTCCCTCCAGAAGAGGAGATCCAAGCTTTTCAGGTCCCTCCAGAAGAGGAGAACCAAGCTTTTCAGGTCCCTCCAGAAGAGGAGAGCCAAGCTTTTCAGGTCCGTCCAGAAGAGGAGATCCAAGCTTTTCAGGTCCCTCCAGAAGAGGAGAGCCAAGCTTTTCAGGTCCCTCCAGAAGAGGAGAGCCAAGCTTTTCAGGTCCCTCCAGAAGAGGAGATCCAAGCTTTTCAGGTCCCTCCAGAAGAGGAGATCCAAGCTTTTCAGGTCTGCCAGAGAGCCAAGCTTTTCAGGTCTGCCCAGAAGAGGAGATCCAAGCTTTTCAGGTCCCTCCAGAAGAGGAGAGCCAAGCTTTTCAGGTCCGTCCAGAAGAGGAGATCCAAGCTTTTCAGGTCCCTCCAGAAGAGGAGAGCCAAGCTTTTCAGGTCCCTCCAGAAGAGGAGAGCCAAGCTTTTCAGGTCCCTCCAGAAGAGGAGATCCAAGCTTTTCAGGTCCCTCCAGAAGAGGAGATCCAAGCTTTTCAGGTCCCTCCAGAAGAGGAGAGCCAAGCTTTTCAGGTCTGTCCAGAAGAGGAGATCCAAGCTTTTCAGGTCCATCCAGAAGAGGAGATCCAAGCTTTTCAGGTCCCTCCAGAAGAGGAGAGCCAAGCTTTTCAGGTCCCTCCAGAAGAGGAGAGCCAAGCTTTTCAGGTCCCTCCAGAAGAGGAGAGCAAAGCTTTTCAGGTCCCTCCAGAAGAGGAGAGCCAAGCTTTTCAGGTCCATCCAGAAGAGGAGAGCCAAGCTTTTCAGGTCTGTCCAGAAGAGGAGAGCCAAGCTTTTCTGGTCCATCCAGAAGAGGAGATCCAAGCTTTTCAGGTCCCTCCAGAAGAGGAGAGCCAAGCTTTTCAGGTCCCTCCAGAAGAGGAGAGCCAAGCTTTTCAGGTCTGCCCAGAAGAGGAGAGCCAAGCTTTTCAGGTCTGCCCAGAAGAGGAGAGCCAAGCTTTTCAGGTCCATCCAGAAGAGAAGAGCCAAGCTTTTCAGGTCCGTCCAGAAGAGGAGAGCCAAGCTTTTCAGGTCCCACCAGAAGAGGAGAGCCAAGCTTTTCAGGTCCGTCCAGAAGAGGAGAGCCAAGCTTTTCAGGTCTGCCCAGAAGAGGAGAGCCAAGCTTTTCAGGTCCATCCAGAAGAGGAGATCCAAGCTTTTCAGGTCCATCCAGAAGAGGAGAGCCAAGCTTTTCAGGTCCGTCCATCCAGAAGAGGAGATCCAAGCTTTTCAGGTCCCTCCAGAAGAAGAGAGCCAAGCTTTTCAGGTCCCTCCAGAAGAGGAGAGCCAAGCTTTTCAGGTCCCTCCAGAAGAGGAGAGCCAAGCTTTTCAGGTCCCTCCAGAAGAGGAGAGCCAAGCTTTTCAGGTCCCTCCAGAAGAGGAGAGCCAAGCTTTTCAGGTCTGTCCAGAAGAGGAGAGCCAAGCTTTTCTGGTCCATCCAGAAGAGGAGATCCAAGCTTTTCAGGTCCCTCCAGAAGAGGAGAGCCAAGCTTTTCAGGTCCCTCCAGAAGAGGAGAGCCAAGCTTTTCAGGTCCCTCCAGAAGAGGAGATCCAAGCTTTTCAGGTCCCTCCAGAAGAGGAGAACCAAGCTTTTCAGGTCTGCCCAGAAGAGGAGAGCCAAGCTTTTCAGGTCTGCCCAGAAGAGGAGATCCAAGCTTTTCAGGTCCGTCCAGAAGAGGAGAGCCAAGCTTTTCAGGTCCGTCCAGAAGAGGAGAGCCAAGCTTTTCAGGTCTGCCCAGAAGAGGAGATCCAAGCTTTTCAGGTCCCTCCAGAAGAGGAGAGCCAAGCTTTTCAGGTCCGTCCAGAAGAGGAGATCCAAGCTTTTCAGGTCCCTCCAGAAGAGGAGAGCCAAGCTTTTCAGGTCTGCCCAGAAGAGGAGAGCCAAGCTTTTCAGGTCCATCCAGACAGGGCCATCTTTAATACAGGGGGTCCCCGACTTATGAACGCCCGACCTACGAACAACCCCTACTTACGAACGGGGCGCTGCGGGGACCCTCAGCCATTTTTCGCTCGTTTTCGCCGTCTTTTGGCCGTTCTGCGCATGCACGGCCATACGGAGCCTCGGAAAATGCCGGAAATGTCCGTAATTTGCCGCGCATGCGGAGAGCGGCATTAGACGGAACATCGGAAATGTCCGGAAATCTCCGTATTTGTCGGTCTGCGCATGCGCAGCCGACTTACGAACATTTCCGACTTCCGTACAGGCGGCCAGTCCCTAACTAGTTCGTAACTCGGGGACCCCCTGTATTGATTGGACCCTGGGCAAAAATTTTCATGGGCCCCCCCCCCTCCATGCAGTTTCGCTCTCCATCTGCTCTGAGACATACAATAAATAGCAGCTAGACTAAAAATCCATTTACTGAATCAGATCAGGCAGCGATTGGTTGCCAGAGGTTACAGTGTATCATTACCGACTGACTGGTTGCTAGAGGTTACAGCACACATTACGGGTGACTGATTAGTTTCTAGAAATTACAGCACATGATTTCTGCTAACTGATTGGTTGCTAGAGGTTACAGCACATCATCTCCTCACTGCCTGTACACCATGGACTGGGGAGGTGAGGGGACTCATTAATAGACAGAAAACTCCTAGGGATCCTAGGACTCCTGGGATCAGTGGCAGTGCTGGGGGAGGGGAGGGTGTAATCAATGGCAATGCTGAATTATTATTTTATTTTTTTACCGACTACCAATATAAAGAGGAGTTTCAACACTGGCCACCAATGTAATAGGGGTTTACACTGGCCACCAATTTAATAGGGGTTTACACTGGCCACCGATGTAATAGGGGTTTACACTGGCCACCGATGTAATAGGGGTTTACACTGGCCACCGATGTAATAGGGGTTTACACTGGCCACCGATGTAATAGGGGTTTACACTGGCCACCGATGTAATAGGGGTTTACACTGGCCACCGATGTAATAGGGGTTTACACTGGCCACCGATGTAATAGGGGTTTACACTGGCCACCGATGTAATAGGGGTTTACACTGGCCACCAATGTAATAGGGGTTTACACTGTCCACCAATGTAATAGGGGTTTACACTGGCCACCTATTTAATAGGGGCTTACACTGGCCACCAATGTAATAGGGGTTTACACTGGCCAACGATGTAATAGGGGTTTACACTGGCCACCGATGTAATAGGGGTTTACTCTGGCCAATAATGTAATAGGGGTTTACACTGGCCACCAATGTAATAGGGAGTTTACACTGGCCACCAATGTAATAGGGGTTTACACTGGCCACCAATGTAATATGGGTTTACACTGGCCACCAATGTAATAGGAGTTTACACTGACCACTAATGTAATACATAGTTACATAGTTACATAGTTAGTAAGGTTGAATAAAGACCAGTCCATCCAGTTCAACCTGAATGAGTGTCACATTTGTAGTGCATAGAGCAGCCCATTGAAATTAATGTTTACATCTTTAGCCACCCTGTCACACCTTTGCATCCTTAAACCCCCGCTAACTTCTGCACCCCAAACCATCCCCATTCTCTCCACTCCAATCCGCCTCCCCTTTAACTCTACCTGCCTCCTCTGCTCATCTGTGCCCCCACCTTCCTTACCTCCATACATACCCTCCTTGCTCACATGTTCACCTGTAATTCCTTCTCTGACTACCTCTGCACACCCCACACAACCCTCCATCTCACTAATTTGCTTACATTTGCAGAACAGATGGTAGGCTTAATGACCACAGTTGTAGGCAGGACATTCAAGCATTCCCCTTTATCTCCCCAGTTGGCAGAATTCAGTATAGGTGATGGTGGATATAACCTCAGGGGGGGCATGATATACATATGAATACTGCCTCTATTTACATATGAATGCCAGTATTTACATGTAAACACAGGTCTGCATGTGAGTCATCTGTACACAACAATAGGGCAGAGCTGGGCAGCAATAGTAACATAACTTCACACTGAGATATCAGGACACAGCACAGGACTAAAACCTCAAGGGACAAGAGAATTTAAACTGGGATAGGTGGCAAGTATGAGGCAGCTGCTTTGGGCCCCACAACAATGACAGGGCCCAGGGCAGCTGCCCCTTTTGCCCTGCCTTAAAGACGGCCCTGCATCCAGAAGAGGAGAGCCAAGCTTTTCAGGCCTGCCCAGAAGAGGAGAGCCAAGCTTTTCAGGCCCCTCCAGAAGAGGAGAGCCAAGCTTTTCAGGCCCCTCCAGAAGAGGAGAGCCAAGCTTTTCAGGCCCCTCCAGAAGAGGAGAGCCAAGCTTTTCAGGCCCCTCCAGAAGAGAAGAGCCAAGCTCCCTGCTCTCTACTGCACCCGCATGCTCCCTCTAGCACCGCCTCCTGTCACACTGATGCTCGGACAAAGGGAGTCAATTCAGGGGCGGAGCCAAGGGGGGGATTAGGTTACGCCTGGGGATAATATAAAGGGGATAGGAGAGGAGTCCGGGGACATTATCGGGGGTAAGGTATAATATAAAGGGGTAGGAGAGGAGTCCGGGGACATTATCGGGGGAAGGGATAATATAAAGGGGAGAGGAGAGGAGTCCGGGGACATTATCGGGGGGAAGGGATAATATAAAGGGGTAGGAGAGGAGTCCGGGGACATTATCGGGGGTAGGGGATAATATAAAGGGGTTGGAGAGGAGTCCGGGGACATTATCCGGGGGAAGGGATAATATAAAGGGGTAGGAGAGGAGTCCGGGGACATTATCGGGGGTAGGGGATAATATAAAGGGGTAGGAGAGGAGTCCGGGGACATTATCGGGGGTAAGGGATAATATAAAGGGGTAGGAGAGGAGTCTGGGGACATTATCGGGGGTAAGGGGTAATATAAAGGGGTAGGAGAGGAGTCCGGGGACATTATCGGGGGGAAGGGATAATATAAAGGGGTAGGAGAGGAGTCCGGGGACATTATCGGGGGTAAGGGATAATAAAAAGGGGTAGGAGAGGAGTCCGGGGACATTATCGGGGGTAAGGGATAATATAAAGGGGTAGGAGAGGAGTCCATGCTCCTCATATAGAAGTCATGGTCTATAACATATGGTGCAGATATTTGCCCCGTTGGCTCCTCTCCACCCGGTAGGGTTCCTCTTCTATAGAATTGAAGTCGGAGATGAGAGCGGGGGTCTCTGGAAGTGAGTGTCCCTCACTGATGAGTTCTTGGGGCTCCTCTCCTTCTCATTCCTCATTCATTTTCTCTCACTGATCCTCTGTGAGTGAGTGACGTCACGTTGCCATGGAGATGTTATTACGCTACACGGGGTGGAGGGGGGGGGGGCTATTTCAGCACCACATCTCAGTGGAGAGCGCACTCTTCTCTCTCCAGCTTCCATGCTGGAGCTCCAGATAGCGAGACCCCTTCACCTGCCCCTCTGCTGGAGGACAGCCTGGGCTACAGAGGAGAACCCTGGCACTGGCCAAAGAGTATAGAAGATCACCGGCCACTGGTGGGAGATCACCGGCCACTGGTGGGAGAGTATAGAAGATCACCGGCCACTGGTGGGAGAGTATAGAAGATCACCGGCCACTGGTGGGGGAGTATAGAAGATCACCGGCCACTGGTGGGAGAGTATAGAAGATCACCGGCCACTGGTGGGAGAGTATAGAAGATCACCGGCCACTGGTGGGAGAGTATAGAAGATCACCGGCCACTGGTGGGAGAGTATAGAAGATCACCGGCCACTGGTGGGAGAGTATAGAAGATCACCGGCCACTGGACACCACTGGTTGGGAACACCACCAGCTTGAAGACCAGGATTATTGGATGCGGACTGAAGGAGAAGCCGGGACATCGGCTTAGAGGGGAGAAGATCGTTGGCCGAGGACATTACTGGCCACAGGGAGCGGAACCCACAGACCTCACAGGTAGGTGTCTGTATGTGACCATTCCTAGTATATGATTGAGGGCTCAGCACTCCTCACCGTCCTCCTCACTCTCTATGTGGGGAACTCCTACAAGCCTTCACCTGGAAATTCCCAGTCCTGTACTTACCTCTATATTGTATACTTACCTTTATATCCATTACTTACCTGTATATCATCTACTTACCTCTATATTACATAGTAAGGTTGTATAAAGACACCAGTCTATCCAGTTCAACCTGAGAGAGTGTCTACAATTTATGTAAGGCACCCATACAGAGCCCCACACATACATCGCACACTCGGTCCCTCCCCTCAAGGGGCCACAATCCGAGGTCCCCATTCATATACTGGGGCCAACTAACCTATCAGCATGTCTTCTAGTGTGGGAGGAAACCGGAGTACCCGGAGGAAAACCACACAGGCACAGGGAGAACATGCAAACTCCAGGCAGGTAGAGTCGTTGGGATTGTGTACTTACCTCTATATCATCTACTTACCTTTATATTCTGTACTTACCTCTATACGTCACACATCATTCCGTATACAATGTAACGTCACATAATTCTCTATACAATGTAACGTCACACATCATTCCGTATACAATGTAACGTCACATCATTCCGTATACAATGTAACGTCACATCATTCCGTATACAATGTAACGTCACACATCATTCCGTATACAATGTAACGTCACACATCACTCTGTATACAATGTAACGTCACACATCATTCTGTATACAATGTAACGTCACATCATTCTGTATACAATGTAACGTCACAGAGTATATAGCATGGTCAGTGTACACAGCACTTATGTTGTACATCAGTCTCTGCCCTCAGGAGCTTACACTCTAATGTAACCCACATTCATACACATACAGGAGCCAATCAGCTCCCAGCATGTCTTTGTAGAGTGGAAGGAGACTGGAGGAGCCCCACGCAGGCGCAGGGAGAACATGCAGACTCCAGGCAGGGGGCGCTGTGGTTGGGATTGGAACCGAGGACCCCGGTGCTGCCGGGTGGAAGAGCTAACCACTCCGCCACTGTGCTGATCTCAGACGGCGTGTCTGTCAGATCTCCGTCTCTCCACTACGGAATTACAGAGTGATCTGAGGACGGGGGAGGGGAGAATGATGTAAGGGGGAACTCTGATGGGGACACTGATGTAAAGGGGAACTCTGATGGGGACACTGATGTAAGGAGGAACTCTGATGGGGACACTGATGTAAGGGAGAACTCTGATGGGGACCCTGATGTAAGGAGGAACTCTGATGGGGACCCTGATGTAAGGGGGAACTCTGATGGGGACCCTGATGTAAGGGGGGACTCTGATGGGGACCCTGATGTAAGGGGGGACTCTGATGGGGACACTGATGTAAGGGGGGACTCTGATGGGGACCCTGATGTAAGGGAGAACTCTGATGGGGACACTGATGTAAGGAGGAACTCTGATGGGGACCCTGATGTAAGGAGGAACTCTGATGGGGATCCTGATGTAAGGGAGAACTCTGATGGGGACCCTGATGTAAGGAGGAACTCTGATGGGGACCCTGATGTAAGGGGGGAACTCTGATGGGGACCCTGATGTAAGGGGGGAACTCTGATGGGGACACTGATGTAAAGGGGAACTCTGATGGGGACACTGATGTAAGGGGGAACTCTGATGGGGACCCTGATGTAAGGGGGAACTCTGATGGGGACCCTGATGTAAGGGGGGACTCTGATGGGGACCCCTGATGTAAGGGGGGACTCTGATGGGGACCCTGATGTAAGGGGGGACTCTGATGGGGACCCTGATGTAAGGGGGACTCTGATGGGGACCCTGATGTAAGGGGAACTCTGATGGGGACACTGATGTAAGGGGAACTCTGATGGGGACCCTGATGTAAAGGGGAACTCTGATGGGACACTGATGTAAGGGAGAACTCTGATGGGGACCCTGATGTAAGGGGAACTCTGATGGGGACCCTGATGTAAAGGGGACTCTGATGGGGACCCTGATGTAAAGGGGAACTCTGATGGGGACCCTGATGTAAGGGGGAACTCTGATGGGGACCCTGATGTAAGGGGGAACTCTGATGGGGACCCTGATGTAAAGGGGAACTCTGATGGGGACACTGATGTAAGGGAGGAACTCTGATGGGGACACTGATGTAAGGGAGAACTCTGATGGGGACCCTGATGTAAAGGGGAACTCTGATGGGGACCCTGATGTAAGGGGGACTCTGATGGGGACCCTGATGTAAGGGAGAACTCTGATGGGGACCCTGATGTAAAGGGGAACTCTGATGGGGACCCTGATGTAAAGGGGAACTCTGATGGGGACCCTGATGTAAGGGAGAACTCTGATGGGGACACCTGATGTAAGGGGGAACTCTGATGAGGACACTGATGTAAGGGGGAAACTCTGATGGGGACACTGGTGTAAGGGAGAACTCTGATGGGGACCCTGATGTAAGGGGGAACTCTGATGGGGACACTGATGTAAGGGAGGAACTCTGATGGGGACACTGATGTAAGGGAGAACTCTGATGGGGACACTGGTGTAAGGGAGAACTCTGATGGGGACCCTGATGTAAGGGGGAACTCTGATGGGGACACTGATGTAAGGGGGACTCTGATGGGGACACTGATGTAAGGGAGAACTCTGATGGTGACACTGATGTAAGGGGGAACTCTGATGGGGACCCTGATGTAAGGGGGAACTCTGATGGGGACCCTGATGTAAGGGGGAACTCTGATGGGGACCCTGATGTAAGGGGGAACTCTGATGGGGACCCTGATGTAAGGAGGAACTCTGATGGGGACACTGATGTAAGGGGGAACTCTGATGGGGACACTGATGTAAGGAGGAACTCTGATGGGGACACTGATGTAAGGAGGAACTCTGATGGGGACACTGATGTAAAGGGGGGACTCTGATGGGGACACTGATGTAAGGAGGAACTCTGATGGGGACACTGATGTAAGGGAGGACTCTGATGGGGACCCTGATGTAAGGGGACTCTGATGGGGACACTGATGTAAGGAGGAACTCGGATGGGGACACTGATGTAAAGGGGAACTCTGATGGGACACTGATGTAAGGAGGAACTCTGATGGGGACCCTGATGTAAGGGGGAACTCTGATGAGGACACTGATGTAAGGGAGAACTCTGATGGGGACCCTGATGTAAAGGGGACTCTGATGGGGACCCTGATGTAAAGGGGACTCTGATGGGGACCCTGATGTAAGGGAGAACTCTGATGGGGACCCTGATGTAAGGGGGAACTCTGATGGGGACCCTGATGTAAAGGGGAACTCTGATGGGGACCCTGATGTAAGGGGAACTCTGATGGGGACCCTGATGTAAGGGGGAACTCTGATGGGGACCCTGATGTAAGGGGGAACTCTGATGGGGACCCTGATGTAAGGGGGAACTCTGATGGGGACACTGATGTAAGGAGGAACTCTGATGGGGACCCTGATGTAAGGGAGAACTCTGATGGGGACCCTGATGTAAGGGGGACTCTGATGGGGACCCTGATGTAAGGGGGAACTCTGATGGGGACCCTGATGTAAGGGAGGACTCTGATGGGGACCCTGATGTAAAGGGGACTCTGATGGGGACCCTGATGTAAAGGGGACTCTGATGGGGACCCTGATGTAAAGGGGACTCTGATGGGGACCCTGATGTAAGGGGGACTCTGATGGGGACCCTGATGTAAGGAGGGACTCTGATGGGGACCCTGATGTAAGGGGGAACTCTGATGGGGACCCTGATGTAAGGGGGGACTCTGATGGGGACCCTGATGTAAGGGGGACTCTGATGGGGACCTGATGTAAGGGGGGACTCTGATGGGGACCCTGATGTAAGGGAGGAACTCTGATGGGGACCCTGATGTAAGGGGGACTCTGATGGGGACCCTGATGTAAGGGGGAACTCTGATGGGGACCCTGATGTAAGGAGGAACTCTGATGGGGATCCTGATGTAAGGGAGGACTCTGATGGGGACCCTGATGTAAGGAGGACTCTGATGGGGACCCTGATGTAAGGGGGGACTCTGATGGGGACCCTGATGTAAGGGGGGACTCTGATGGGGACCCTGATGTAAGGGGGACTCTGATGGGGACCTGATGTAAGGGGGACTCTGATGGGGACCCTGATGTAAGGGGGAACTCTGATGGGGACCCTGATGTAAGGGGGACTCTGATGGGGACCTGATGTAAGGGGGGACTCTGATGGGGACCCTGATGTAAGGGGGACTCTGATGGGGACCCTGATGTAAGGGAGGACTCTGATGGGGACCCTGATGTAAGGGAGAACTCTGATGGGGACCCTGATGTAAAGGGGGGTCTGATGAGGACCCTGATGTAAGGGAGGACTCTGATGGGGACCCTGATGTAAGGGGGGGAACTCTGATGGGGACCCTGATGTAAGGGAACTCTGATGGGGACCCTGATGTAAGGGAGAACTCTGATGGGGACCCTGATGTAAGGGGGACTCTGATGGGGACCCTGATGTAAGGGGGACTCTGATGGGGGGACCCTGATGTAAGGGGGACTCTGATGGGGACCCTGATGTAAGGGGGACTCTGATGGGGACCCTGATGTAAGGGGGAACTCTGATGGGGACCCTGATGTAAGGGGGACTCTGATGGGGACCCTGATGTAAGGGAGGAACTCTGATGGGGACCCTGATGTAAGGGAGAACTCTGATGGGGACCCTGATGTAAGGGGGACTCTGATGGGGACCCTGATGTAAGGGGACTCTGATGGGGACCCTGATGTAAGGGGGACTCTGATGGGGACCCTGATGTAAGGGGGACTCTGATGGGGACCCTGATGTAAAGGGGGACTCTGATGGGGACCCTGATGTAAGGGGGAACTCTGATGGGGACACTGATGTAAGGGGGAACTCTGATGGGGACCTGATGTAAGGGGGGGACTCTGATGGGGACCCTGATGTAAGGGAGAACTCTGATGGGGACCCTGATGTAAGGGGGACTCTGATGGGGACCCTGATGTAAGGGGAGGACTCTGATGGGGACCCTGATGTAAGGGGGAACTCTGATGGGGACCTGATGTAAGGGAGAACTCTGATGGGGACCCTGATGTAAGGGGGACTCTGATGGGGACCCTGATGTAAGGGGGACTCTGATGGGGACCCTGATGTAAGGGGGGACTCTGATGGGGACCCTGATGTAAGGGGGGGACTCTGATGGGGACCTGATGTAAGGGGGAACTCTGATGGGGACCTGATGTAAGGGAGGAACTCTGATGGGGACCCTGATGTAAGGGGGACTCTGATGGGGACCCTGATGTAAGGGGGGACTCTGATGGGGACCCTGATGTAAGGGGAACTCTGATGGGGACACTGATGTAAGGGAGAACTCTGATGGGGACTCTGATGGGGACCTGATGTAAGGAGGAACTCTGATGGGGACCCTGATGTAAGGGGGAGGAACTCTGATGGGGACCTGATGTAAGGGGGGACTCTGATGGGGACCCTGATGTAAGGGGGAACTCTGATGGGGACCCTGATGTAAGGGGGGACTCTGATGGGGACCCTGATGTAAGGGGGACTCTGATGGGGACCCTGATGTAAGGGGGACTCTGATGGGGACCCTGATGTAAGGGGGGACTCTGATGGGGACCCTGATGTAAAGGGGGGGGACTCTGATGGGGACCCTGATGTAAAGGGGAACTCTGATGGGGGACCCTGATGTAAGGGGGAGGGGGGGGACTCTGATGGGGACCCTGATGTAAGGGGGACTCTGATGGGGACCCTGATGTAAAGGGGAACTCTGATGGGGACCTGATGTAAGGGGGAACTCTGATGGGGACCTGATGTAAGGGAGAACTCTGATGGGGACCCTGATGTAAGGGGGACTCTGATGGGGACCCTGATGTAAGGGGGAACTCTGATGGGGACCCTGATGTAAGGGAGAACTCTGATGGGGACCCTGATGTAAGGGGGAACTCTGATGGGGACCCTGATGTAAGGGGAAACTCTGATGGGGACCCTGATGTAAGGGGGAACTCTGATGGGGACCCTGATGTAAGGGGACTCTGATGGGGACCTGATGTAAGGGGGACTCTGATGGGGACACTGATGTAAGGGAGACTCTGATGGGGACCCTGATGTAAGGGGGAACTCTGATGGGGACACTGATGTAAGGAGGAACTCTGATGGGGACACTGATGTAAGGGAGAACTCTGATGGTGACACTGATGTAAGGGGGAACTCTGATGGGGGACCCTGATGTAAGGGGGAACTCTGATGGGGACCCTGATGTAAGGGGGACTCTGATGGGGACCCTGATGTAAGGAGGAACTCTGATGGGGACACTGATGTAAGGGGGAACTCTGATGGGGACCTGATGTAAGGGGAACTCTGATGGGGACACTGATGTAAGGGGGAACTCTGATGGGGACCCTGATGTAAGGGGGAACTCTGATGGGGACACTGATGTAAGGGGGACTCTGATGGGGACACTGATGTAAGGGGGGGACTCTGATGGGGACACTGATGTAAGGCGGAACTCTGATGGGGACCCTGATGTAAAGGGGAACTCTGATGGGGACCCTGATGTAAGGGAGGAACTCTGATGGGGACACTGATGTAAGGGGGAACTCTGATGGGGACACTGATGTAAGGGGGAACTCTGATGGGGACCCTGATGTAAGGAGGAACTCTGATGGGGACCCTGATGTAAAAGGGGGAACTCTGATGGGGACCCTGATGTAAGGGGAACTCTGATGGGGACACTGATGTAAGGGGAACTCTGATGGGGACCCTGATGTAAGGAGGAACTCTGATGGGGACACCTGATGTAAAAAGGGGAACTCTGATGGGGACCCTGATGTAAGGGGACTCTGATGGGGACACTGATGTAAGGGGGAACTCTGATGGGGACCCTGATGTAAGGGGAACTCTGATGGGGACACCTGATGTAAGGGGGGAACTCTGATGAGGACACACTGATGTAAAGGGGAACTCTGATGGGGACACTGATGTAAGGGGAACTCTGATGGGGACACTGATGTAAGGGGGAACTCTGATGGGGACACTGATGTAAAGGGGAACTCTGATGGGGACACTGATGTAAGGAGGAACTCTGATGGGGACACTGATGTAAAGGGGAACTCTGATGGGGACCCTGATGTAAGGGGGAACTCTGATGGGGACACTGATGTAAGGGGAACTCTGATGGGGACACTGATGTAAGGGGGAACTCTGATGGGGACCCTGATGTAAGGGGAACTCTGATGGGACACTGATGTAAGGGGGGAACTCTGATGGGGACCCTGATGTAAAGGGGAACTCTGATGGGGACCCTGATGTAAAGGGGAACTCTGATGGGGACCCTGATGTAAGGGGGGAACTCTGATGGGGACACTGATGTAAGGGGAGGAACTCTGATGGGGACCCTGATGTAAGGGGGAACTCTGATGGGGACCCTGATGTAAAGGGGAACTCTGATGGGGACCTGATGTAAAGGGGAACTCTGATGGGGACCCTGATGTAAAGGGGAACTCTGATGGGGACCCTGATGTAAAGGGGAACTCTGATGGGGACACTGATGTAAGGGAGAACTCTGATGAGGACACTGATGTAAGGGGAACTCTGATGAGGACACTGATGTAAGGGGGAACTCTGATGAGGACACTGATGTAAGGAGGAACTCTGATGAGGACACTGATGTAAGGGGGAACTCTGATGGGGACACTGATGTAAGGAGGAACTCTGATGGGGACACTGATGTAAAGGGGAACTCTGATGGATGGAGACATGGATGGATGGATGGATGGATGGGGACATGGATGGATGGATGGATGGGGGAGGGGGGGGGGGGGGGGGGGGGGGGGGGGGGGGGGGGGGGGGGGGGGGGGGGGGGGGGGGGGGGGGGGGGGGGGGGGGGGGGGGGGGGGGGGGGGGGGGGGGGGGGGGATGGGGGGGGGGGGGGGGGGGGGGGGGGGGGGGGGGGGGGGGGGGGGGGGGGGGGGGGGGGGGGGGGGGGGGGGGGGGGGGGGGGGGGGGGGGGGGGGGGGGGGGGGGGGGGGGGGGGGGGGGGGGGGGGGGGGGGGGAGGGGGGGGGGGGGGGGGGGGGGGGGGGGGGGGGGGGGGGGGGGGGGGGGGGGGGGGGGGGGGGGGGGGGGGGGGGGGGGGGGGGGGGGGGGGGGGGGGGGGGGGGGGGGGGGGGGGGGGGGGGGGGGGGGGGGGGGGGGGGGGGGGGGGGAGGGGGATGGGGGGAGGGGGGGGGGGGGGGGGGGGGGGGGGGGGGGGGGGGGGGGGGGGGGGGGGGGGGGGGGGGGGGGGGGGGGGGGGGGGGGGGGGGGGGGGGGGGGGGGGGGGGGGGGGGGGGGGGGGGGGGGGGGGGGGGGGAGGGGGGGGGGGGGGGGGGGGGGGGGGGGGGGGGGGGGGGGGGGGGGGGGGGGGGGGGGGGGGGGGGGGGGGGGGGGGGGGGGGGGGGGGGGGGGAGGGGGGGGGGGGGGGGGGGGGGGGGGGGGGGGGGGGGGGGGGGGGGGGGGGGGGGGGGGGGGGGGGGGGGGGGGGGGGGGGGGGGGGGGGGGGGGGGGGGGGGGGGGGGGGGGGGATGGGGGGGGGGGGGGGGGGGGGGGGGGGGGGGGGGGGGGGGGGGGGGGGGGGGGGGGGGGGGGGGGATGGGGGGGGGGGGGGGGGGGGGGGGGGGGGGGGGGGGGGGGGGGGGGGGGGGGGGGGGGGGGGGGGGGGGAGGCGGGGGGGGGGGGGGGGGGGGGGGGGGGGGGGGGGGGGGGGGGGGGGGGGGGGGGGGGGGGGGGGGGATGGGGGGGGGGGGGGGGGGGGGGGGGGGGGGGGGGGGGGGGGGGGGGGGGGGGGGGGGGGGGGGGGGGGGGGGGGGGGGGGGGGGGGGGGGGGGGGGGGGGGGGGGGGGGGGGGGGGGGGGGGGGGGATGGGGGGGGGGGGGGGGGGGGGGGGGGGGGGGGGGGGGGGGGGGGGGGGGGGGGGGGGGGGGGGGGGGGGGGGGGGGGGGGGGGGGGGGGGGGGGGGGGGGGGGGGGGGGGGGGGGGGGGGGGGGGGGGGGGGGGGGGGGGGGGGGGGGGGGGGGGGGGGGGGGGGGGGGGGGGGGGGGGGGGGGGGGGGGGGGGGGGGGGGGGGGGGGGGGGGGGGGGGGGGGGGGGGGGGGGGGGGGGGGGGGGGGGGGGGGGGGGGGGGGGGGGGGGGGGGGGGGGGGGGGGGAGGGGGGGGGGGGGGGGGGGGGGGGGGGGGGGGGGGGGGGGGGGGGGGGGGGGGGGGGGGGGGGGGGGGGGGGGGGGGGGGGGGGGGGGGGGGGGGGGGGGGGGGGGGGGGGGGGGGGGGGGGGGGGGGGGGGGGGGGGGGGGGGGGGATGGGGGGGGGGGGGGGGGGGGGGGGGGGGGGGGGGGGGGGGGGGGGGGGGGGGGGGGGGGGGGGGGGGGGGGGGGGGGGGGGGGGGGGGGGGGGGGGGGGGGGGGGGGGGGGGGGGGGGGGGGGGGGGGGGGGGGGGGGGGGGGGATGGGGGGGGGGGGGGGGGGGGGGGGGGGGGGGGGGGGGGGGGGGGGGGGGGGGGGGGGGGGGGGGGGGGGGGGGGGGGGGGGGGGGGGGGGGGGGGGGGGGGGGGGGGGGGGGGGGGGGGGGGGGGGGGGGGGGGGGGGGGGGGGGGGGGGGGGGGTGGGGGGGGGGGGGGGGGGGGGGGGGGGGGGGGGGGGGGGGGGGGGGGGGGGGGGGGGGGGGGGGGGGGGGGGGGGGGGGGGGGGGGGGGGGGGGGGGGGGGGGGGGGGGGGGGGGGGGGGGGGGGGGGGGGGGGGGGGGGGGGGGGGGGGGGGGGGGGGGGGGGGGGGGGGGGGGGGGGGGGGGGGGGGGGGGGGGGGGGGGGGGGGGGGGGGGGGGGGGGGGGGGGGGGGGGGGGGGGGGGGGGGGGGGGGGGGGGGGGGGGGAGGGGGGGGGGGGGGGGGGGGGGATGGGGGGGGGGGATGGGGGGGGGGGGGGGGGGGGGGGGGGGGGGGGGGGGGGGGGGGGGGGGGAGGGGGGGGGGGGGGGGGGGGGGGGGGGGGGGGGGGGGGGGGGGGGGGGGGGGGGGGGGGGGGGGGGGGGGGGGGGGGGGGGGGGGGGGGGGGGGGGGGGGGGGGGGGGGGGGGGGGGGGGGGGGGGGGGGGGGGGGGGGGGGGGGGGGGGGGGGGGGGGGGGGGGGGGGGGGGGGGGGATGGGGGGGGGGGGGGGGGGGGGGATGGGGGGGGGGGGGGGGGGGGGGGGGGGGGGGGGGGGGGGGGGGGGGGGGGGGGGGGGGGGGGGGGGGGGGGGGGGGGGGGGGGGGGGGGGGGGGGGGGGGGGGGGGGGGGGGGGGGGGGGGGGGGGGGGGGGGGGGGGGGGGGGGGGGGGGGGGGGGGGGGGGGGGGGGGGGATGGGGGGGGGGGGGGGGGGGGGGGGGGGGGGGGGGGGGGGGGGGGGGGGGGGGGGGGGGGGGGGGGGGGGGGGGGGGGGGGGGGGGGGGGGGGGGGGGGGGGGGGGGGGGGGGGGGGGGGGGGGGGGGGGGGGATGGGGGGGGGGGGGGGGGGGGGGGGGGGGGGGGGGGGGGGGGGGGGGGGGGGGGGGGGGGGGGGGGGGGGGGGGGGGGGGGGGGGGGGGGGATTGGATGGGGGGGGGGGGGGGGGGGGGGGGGGGGGGGGGGGGGGGGGGGGGGGGGGGGGGGGGGGGGGGGGGGGGGGGGGGGGGGGGGGGGGGGGGGGGGGGGGGGGGGGGGGGGGGGGGGGGGGGGGGGGGGGGGGGGGGGGGGGGGGGGGGGGGGGGGGGGGGGGGGGGGGGGGGGGGGGGGGGGGGGGGGGGGGGGGGGGGGGGGGGGGGGGGGGGGGGGGGGGGGGGGGGGGGGGGGGGGGGGGGGGGGGGGGGGGGGGGGGGGGGGGGGGGGGGGGGGGGGGGGGGGGGGGGGGGGGGGGGGGATGGGGGGGGGGGGGGGGGGGGGGGGGGGGGGGGGGGGGGGGGGGGGGGGGGGGGGGGGGGGGGGGGGGGGGGGGGGGGGGGGGGGGGGGGGGGGGGGGGGGGGGGGGGGGGGGGGGGGGGGGGGGGGGGGGGGGGGGGAGGGGGGGGGGGGGGGGGGGGGGGGGGGGGATGGGGGGGGGGGGGGGGGGGGGGGGGGGGGGGGGGGGGGGGGGGGGGGGGGGGGGGGGGGGGGGGGGGGGGGGGGGGGGGGGGGGGGGGGGGGGGGGGGGGGGGGGGGGGGGGGGGGGGGGGGGGGGGGGGGGGGGGGGGGGGGGGGGGGGGGGGGGGGGGGGGGGGGGGGGGGGGGGGGGGGGGGGGGGGGGGGGGGGGGGGGGGGGGGGGGGGGGGGGGGGGGGGGGGGGGGGGGGGGGGGGGGGGGGGGGGGGGGGGGGGGGGGGGGGGGGGGGGGGGGGGGGGGGGGGGGGGGGGGGGGGGGGGGGGGGGGGGGGGGGGGGGGGGGGGGGGGGGGGGGGGGGGGGGGGGGGGGGGGGGGGGGGGGGGGGGGGGGGGGGGGGGGGGGGGGGGGGGGGGGGGGGGGGGGGGGGGGGGGGAGGGGGGATGGGGGGGGGGGGGGGGGGGGGGGGGGGGGGGGGGGGGGGGGGGGGGGGGGGGGGGGGGGGGGGGGGGGGGGGGGGGGGGGGGGGGGGGGGGGGGGGGGGGGGGGGGGGGGGGGGGGGGGGGGGGGGGGGGGGGGGGGGGGGGGGGGGGGGGGGGGGGGGGGGGGGGGGGGGGGGGGGGGGGGGGGGGGGGGGGGATGGGGGGGGGGGGGGATGGGGGGGGGGGGGGGGGGGGGGGGGGGGGGGGGGGGGGGGGGGGGGGGGGGGGGGGGGGGGGGGGGGGGGGGGGGGGGGGGGGGGGGGGGGGGGGGGGGGGGGGGGGGGGGGGGGGGGGGGGGGGGGGGGGGGGGGGGATGGGGGGGGGGGGGGGGGGGGGGGGGGGGGGGGGGGGGGGGGGGGGGGGGGGGGGGGGGGGGGGGGGGGGGGGGGGGGGGGGGGGGGGGGGGGGGGGGGGGGGGGGGGGGGGGGGGGGGGGGGGGGGGGGGGGGGGGGGGGGGGGGGGGGGGGGGGGGGGGGGGGGGGGGGGGGGGGGGGGGGGGGGGGGGGGGGATGGGGGGGAGGGGGGGGGGGGGGGGGGGGGGGGGGGGGGGGGGGGGGGGGGGGGGGGGGGGGGGGGGGGGGGGGGGGGGGGGGGGGGGGGGGGGGGGGGGGGGGGGGGGGGGGGGGGGGGGGGGGGGGGGGGGGGGGGGGGGGGGGGGGGGGGGGGGGGGGGGGGGGGGGGGGGGGGGGGGGGGGGGGGGGGGGGGGGGGGGGGGATGGGGGGGGGGGGGGGGGGGGGGGGGGGGGGGGGGGGGGGGGGGGGGGGGGGGGGGGGGGGGGGGGGGGGGGGGGGGGGGGGGGGGGGGGGGGGGGGGGGGGGGGGGGGGGGGTGGGATGGGGGGGGGGGGGGGGGGGGGAGGGGGGGGGGGGGGGGGGGGGGGGGGGGGGGGGGGGGGGGGGGGGGGGGGGGGGGGGGGGGGGGGGGGGGGGGGGGGGGGGGGGGGGGGGGGGGGGGGGGGGGGGGGGGGGGGGGGGGGGGGGGGGGGGGGGATGGGGGGGGGGGGGGGGGGGGGGGGGGGGGGGGGGGGGGGGGGGGGGGGGGGGGGGGGGGGGGGGGGGGGGGGGGGGGGGGGGGGGGGGGGGGGGGGGGGGGGGGGGGGGGGGGGGGGGGGGGGGGATGGGGGGGGGGGGGGGGGGGGGGGGGGGGGGGGGGGGGGGGGGGGGGGGGGGGGGGGGGGGGGGGGGGGGGGGGGGGGGGGGGGGGGGGGGGGGGGGGGGGGGGGGGGGGGGGGGGGGGGGGGGGGGGGGGGGGGGGGGGGGGGGGGGGGGGGGGGGGGGGGGGGGGGGGGGGGGGGGGGGGGGGGGGGGGGGGGGGGGGGGGGGGGGGGGGGGGGGGGGGGGGGGGGGGGGGGGGGGGGGGGGGGGGGGGGGGGGGGGGGGGGGGGGGGGGGGGGGGGGGGGGGGGGGGGGGGGGGGGGGGGGGGGGGGGGGGGGGGGGGGGGGGGGGGGGGGGGGGGGGGGGGGGGGGGGGGGGGGGGGGGGGGGGGGAGGGGATGGGGGGGGGGGGGGGGATGGGGGGGGGGGGGGGGGGGGGGGGGGGGGGGGGGGGGGGGGGGGGGGGGGGGGGGGGGGGGGGGGGGGGGGGGGGGGGGGGGGGGGGGGGGGGGGGGGGGGGGGGGGGGGGGGGGGGGGGGGGGGGGGGGGGGGGGGGGGGGGGGGGGGGGGGGGGGGGGGGGGGGGGGGGGGGGGGGGGGGGGGGGGGGGGGGGGGGGGGGGGGGGGGGGGGGGGGGGGGGGGGGGGGGGGGGGGGGGGGGGGGGGGGGGGGGGGGGGGGGGGGGGGGGGGGGGGGGGGGGGGGGGGGGGGGGGGGGGGGGGGGGGGGGGGGGGGGGGGGGGGGGGGGGGGGGGGGGGGGGGGGGGGGGGGGGGGGGGGGGGGGGGGGGGGGGGGGGGGGGGGGGGGGGGGGGGGGGGGGGGGGGGGGGGGGGGGGGGGGGGGGGGGGGGGGGGGGGGGGGGGGGGGGGGGGGGGGGGGGGGGGGGGGGGGGGGGGGGATGGGGGGGGGGGGGGGGGGGGGGGGGGGGGGGGGGGGGGGGGGGGGGGGGGGGGGGGGGGGGGGGGGGGGGGGGGGGGGGGGGGGGGGGGGGGGGGGGGGGGGGGGGGGGGGGGGGGGGGGGGGGGGGGGGGGGGGGGGGGGGGGGGGGGGGGGGGGGGGGGGGGGGGGGGGGGGGGGGGGGGGGGGGGGGGGGGGGGGGGGGGGGGGGGGGGGGGGGGGGGGGGGGGGGGGGGGGGGGGGGAGGGGGAGGGGGGGGGGGGGGGGGGGGGGGGGGGGGGGGGGGGGGGGGGGGGGGGGGGGGGGGGGGGGGGGGGGGGGGGGGGGGGGGGGGGGGGGGGGGGGGGGGGGGGGGGGGGGGGGGGGGGGGGGGGGGGGGGGGGGGGGGGGGGGGGGGGGGGGGGGGGGGGGGGGGGGGGGGGGGGGGGGGAGGGGGGGGGGGGGGGGGGGGGGGGGGGGGGGGGATGGGGGGGGGGGGGGGGGGGGGGGGGGGGGGGGGGGGGGGGGGGGGGGGGGGGGGGGGGGGGGGGGGGATGGGGGGGGGGGGGGGGGGGGGGGGGGGGGGGGGGGGGGGGGGGGGGGGGGGGGGGGGGGGGGGGGGGGGGGGGGGGGGGGGGGGGGGGGGGGGGGGGGGGGGGGGGGGGGGGGGGGGGGGGGGGGGGGGGGGGGGGGGGGGGGGGGGGGGGGGGGGGGGGGGGGGGGGGGGGGAGGGGGGGGGGGGGGGGGGGGGGGGGGGGGGGGGGGGGGGGGGGGGGGGGGGGGGGGGGGGGGGGGGGGGGGGGGGGGGGGGGGGGGGGGGGGGGGGGGGGGGGGGGGGGGGGGGGGGGGGGGGGGGGGGGGGGGGATGGGGGGGGGGGGGGGGGGGGGGGGGGGGGGGGGGGGGGGGGGGGGGGGGGGGGGGGGGGGGGGGGGGGGGGGGGGGGGGGGGGGGGGGGGGGGGGGGGGGGGGGGGGGGGGGGGGGGGGGGGGGGGGGGGGGGGGGGGGGGGGGGGGGGGGGGGGGGGGGGGGGGGGGGGGGGGGGGGGGGGGGGGGGGGGGGGGGGGGGGGGGGGGGGGGGGGGGGGGGGGGTGGGGATGGGGGGGGGGGGGGGGGGGGGGGGGGGGGGGGGGGGGGGGGGGGGGGGGAGGGGGGGGGGGGGGGGGGGGGGGGGGGGGGGGGGGGGGGGGGGGGGGGGGGGGGGGGGGGGGGGGGGGGGGGGGGGGGGGGGGGGGGGGGGGGGGGGGGGGGGGGGGGGGGGGGGGGGGGGGGGGGGGGGGGGGGGGGGGGGGGGGGGGGGGGGGGGGGGGGGGGGGGGGGGGGGGGGGGGGGGGGGGGGGGGATGGGGGGGGGGGGGGGGGGGGGGGGGATGGGGGGGGGGGGGGGGGGGGGGGGGGGGGGGGGGGGGGGGGGGGGGGGGGGGGGGGGGGGGGGGGGGGGGGGGGGGGGGGGGGGGGGGGGGGGGGGGGGGGGGGGGGGGGGGGGGGGGGGGGGGGGGGGGGGGGGGGGGGGGGGGGGGGGGGGGGGGGGGGGGGGGGGGGGGGGGGGGGGGGGAGGGGGGGGGGGATGGGGGGGGGGGGGGGGGGGGGGGGGGGGGGGGGGGGGGGGGGGGGGGGGGGGGGGGGGGGGGGGGGGGGGGGGGGGGGGGGGGGGGGGGGGGGGGGGGGGGGGGGGGGGGGGGGGGGGGGGGGGGGGGGGGGGGGGGGGGGGGGGGGGGGGGGGGGGGGGGGGGGGGGGGGGGGGGGGGGGGGGGGGGGGGGGGGGGGGGGGGGGGGGGGGGGGGGGGGGGGGGGGGGGGGGGGGGGGGGGGGGGGGGGGGGGGGGGGGGGGGGGGGGGGGGGGGGGGGGGGGGGGGGGGGGGGGGGGGGGGGGGGGGGGGGGGGGGGGGATGGGGGGGGGGGGGGGGGGGGGGGGGGGGGGGGGGGGGGGGGGGGGGGGGGGGGGGGGGGGGGGGGGGGGGGGGGGGGGGGGGGGGGGGGGGGGGGGGGGGGGGGGGGGGGGGGGGGGGGGGGGGGGGGGGGGGGGGGGGGGGGGGGGGGGGGGGGGGGGGGGGGGGGGGGGGGGGGGGGGGGATGGGGGGGGGGGGGGGAGGGGGGGGGGGGGGGGGGGGGGGGGGGGGGGGGGGGGGGGGGGGGGGGGGGGGGGGGGGGGGGGGGGGGGGGGGGGGGGGGGGGGGGGGGGGGGGGGGGGGGGGGGGGGGGGGGGGGGGGGGGGGGGGGGGGGATGGGGGGGGGGGGGGGGGGGGGGGGGGGGGGGGGGGGGGGGGGGGGGGGATGGGGGGGGGGGGGGGGGGGGGGGGGGGGGGGGGGGGGGGGGGGGGGGGGGGGGGGGGGGGGGGGGGGGGGGGGGGGGGGGGGGGGGGGGGGGGGGGGGGGGGGGGGGGGGGGGGGGGGGGGGGGGGGGGGGGGGGGGGGGGGGGGGGGGGGGGGGGGGGGGGGGGGGGGGGGGGGGGGGGGGGGGGGGGGGGGGGGGGGGGGGGGGGGGGGGGGGGGGGGGGGGGGGGGGGGGGGGGGGGGGGGGGGGGGGGGGGGGGGGGGGGGGGGGGGGGGGGGGGGGGGGGGGGGGGGGGGGGGGGGGGGGGGGGGGGGGGGGGGGGGGGGGGGGGGGGGGGGGGGGGGGGGGGGGGGGGGGGGGGGGGGGGGGGGGGGGGGGGGGGGGGGGGGGGGGGGGGGGGGGGGGGGGGGGGGGGAGGGGGGGGGGGGGGGGGGGGGGGGGGGGGGGGGGGGGGGGGGATGGGGGGGGGGGGGGGGGGGGGGGGGGGGGGGGGGGGGGGGGGGGGGGGGGGGGGGGGGGGGGGGGGGGGGGGGGGGGGGGGGGGGGGGGGGGGGGGGGGGGGGGGGGGGGGGGGGGGGGGGGGGGGGGGGGGGGGGGGGGGGGGGGGGGGGGGGGGGGGGGGGGGGGGGGGGGGGGGGGGGGGGGGGGGGGGGGGGGGGGGGGGGGGGGGGGGGGGGGGGGGGGGGGGGGGGGGGGGGGGGGGGGGGGGGGGGGGGGGGGGGGGGGGGGGGGGGGGGGGGGGGGGGGGGGGGGGGGGGGGGGGGGGGGGGGGGGGGGGGGGGGGGGGGGGGGGGGGGGGGGGATGGGGGGGGGGGGGGGGGGGGGGGGGGGGGGGGGGGGGGGGGGGGGGGGGGGGGGGGGGGGGGGGGGGGGGGGGGGGGGGGGGGGGGGGGGGGGGGGGGGGGGGGGGGGGGGGGGGGGGGGGGGGGGGGGGGGGGGGGGGGGGGGGGGGGGGGGGGGGGGGGGGGGGGGGGGGGGGGGGGGGGGGGGGGGGGGGGGGGGGGGGGGGGGGGGGGGGGGGGGGGGGGGGGGGGGGGGGGGGGGGGGGGGGGGGGGGGGGGGGGGGGGGGGGGGGGGGGGGGGGGGGGGGGGGGGGGGGGGAGGGGGGGGGGGGGGGGGGGGGGGGGGGGGGGGGGGGGGGGGGGGGGGGGGGGGGGGGGGGGGGGGGGGGGGGGGGGGGGGGGGGGGGGGGGGGGGGGGGGGGGGGGGGGGGGGGGGGGGGGGGGGGGGGGGGGGGGGGGGGGGGGGGGGGGGGGGGGGGGGGGGGGGGGGGGGGGGGGGGGGGGGGGGGGGGGGGGGGGGGGGGGGGGGGGGGGGGGGGGGGGGGGGGGGGGGGGGGGGGGGGGGGGGGGAGGGGGGGGGGGGGGGGGGGGGGGGGGGAGGGAGGGGGGGGGGGGGGGGGGGGGGGGGGGGGGGGGGGGGGGGGGGGGGGGGGGGGGGGGGGGGGGGGGGGGGGGGGGGGGGGGGGGGGGGGGGGGGGGGGGGGGGGGGGGGGGGGGGGGGGGGGGGGGGGGGGGGGGGGGGGGGGGGGGGGGGGGGGGGGGGGGGGGGGGGGGGGGGGGGGGGGGGGGGGGGGGGGGGGGGGGGGGGGGGGGGGGGGGGGGGGGGGGGGGGGGGGGGGGGGGGGGGGGGGGGGGGGGGGGGGGGGGGGGGGGGGGGGGGGGGGGGGGGGGGGGGGGGGGGGGGGGGGGGGGGGGGGGGGGGGGGGGGGGGGGGGGGGGGGGGGGGGGGGGGGGGGGGGGGGGGGGGGGGGGGGGGGGGGGGGGGGGGGGGGGGGGGGGGGGGGGGGGGGGGGGGGGGGGGGGGGGGGGGGGGGGGGGGGGGGGATGGGGGGGGGGGGGGGGGGGGGGGGGGGGGGGGGGGGGGGGGGGGGGGGGGGGGGGGGGGGGGGGATGGGGGGGGGGGGGGGGGGGGGGGGGGGGGGGGGGGGGGGGGGGGGGGGGGGGGGGGGGGGGGGGGGGGGGGGGGGGGGGGGGGGGGGGGGGGGGGGGGGGGGGGGGGGGGGGGGGGGGGGGGGGGGGGGGGGGGGGGGGGGGGGGGGGGGGGGGGGGGGGGGGGGGGGGGGGGGGGGGGGGGGGGGGGGGGGGGGGGGGGGGGGGGGGGGGGGGGGGGGGGGGGGGGGGGGGGGGGGGGGGGGGGGGGGGGGGGGGGGGGGGGGGGGGGGGGGGGGGGGGGGGGGGGGGGGGGGGGGGGGGGGGGGGGGGGGGGGGGGGGGGGGGGGGGGGGGGGGGGGGGGGGGGGGGGGGGGGGGGGGGGGGGGGGGGGGGGGGGGGGGGGGGGGGGGGGGGGGGGGGGGGGGGGGGGGGGGGGGGGGGGGGGGGGGGGGGGGGGGGGGGGGGGGGGGGGGGGGGGGGGGGGGGGGGGGGGGGGGGGGGGGGGGGGGGGGATGGGGGGGGGGGGGGGGGGGGGGGGGGGGGGGGGGGGGGGGGGGGGGGGGGGGGGGGGGGGGGGGGGGGGGGGGGGGGGGGGGGGGGGGGGGGGGGGGGATGGGGGGGGGGGGGGGGGAGGGGGGGGGGGGGGGGGGGGGGGGGGGGGGGGGGGGGGGGGGGGGGGGGGGGGGGGGGGGGGGGGGGGGGGGGGGGGGGGGGGGGGGGGGGGGGGGGGGGGGGGGGGGGGGGGGGGGGGGGGGGGGGGGGGGGGGGGGGGGGGGGGGGGGGGGGGGGGGGGGGGGGGGGGGGGGGGGGGGGGGGGGGGGGGGGGGGGGGGGGGGGGGGGGGGGGGGGGGGGGGATGGGGGGGGGGGGGGGGGGGGGGGGGGGGGGGGGGGGGGGGGGGGGGGGGGGGGGGGGGGGGGGGGGGGGGGGGGGGGGGGGGGGGGGGGGGGGGGGGGGGGGGGGGGGGGGGGGGGGGGGGGGGGGGGGGGGGGGGGGGCGATGGGGGGGGGGGGGGGGGGGGGGGGGGGGGGGGGGGGGGGGGGGGGGGGGGGGGGGGGGGGGGGGGGGGGGGGGGGGGGGGGGGGGGGGGGGGGGGGGGGGGGGGGGGGGGGGGGGGGGGGGGGGGGGGGGGGGGGGGGGGGGGGGGATGGGGGGGGGGGGGGGGGGGGGGGGGGGGGGGGGGGGGGGGGGGGGGGGGGGGGGGGGGGGGGGGGGGGGGGGGGGGGGGGGGGGGGGGGGGGGGGGGGGGGGGGGGGGGGGGGGGGGGGGGGGGGGGGGGGGGGGGGGGGGGGGGGGGGGGGGGATGGGGGGGGGGGGGGGGGGGGGGGGGGGGGGGGGGGGGGGGGGGGGGGGGGGGGGGGGGGGGGGGGGGGGGGGGGGGGGGGGGGGGGGGGGGGGGGGGGGGGGGGGGGGGGGGGGGGGGGGGGGGGGGGGGGGGGGGGGGGGGGGGGGGGGGGGGGGGGGGGGGGGGGGGGGGGGGGGGGGGGGGGGGGGGGGGGGGGGGGGGGGGGGGGGGGGGGGGGGGGGGATGGGGGGGGGGGGGGGGGGGGGGGGGGGGGGGGGGGGGGGGGGGGGGGGGGGGGGGGATGGGGGGGGGGGGGGGGGGGGGGGGGGGGGGGGGGGGGGGGGGGGGGGGGGGGGGGGGGGGGGGGGGGGGGGGGGGGGGGGGGGGGGGGGGGGGGGGGGGGGGGGGGGGGGGGGGGGGGGGGGGATGGGGGGGGGGGGGGGGGGGGGGGGGGGGGGGGGGGGGGGGGGGGGAGGGGGGGGGGGGGGGGGGGGGGGGGGGGGGGGGGGGGGGGGGGGGGGGGGGGGGGGGGGGGGGGGGGGGGGGGGGGGGATGGGGGGGGGGGGGGGGGGGGGGGGGGGGGGGGGGGGGGGGGGGGGGGGGGGGGGGGGGGGGGGGGGGGGGGGGGGGGGGGGGGGGGGATGGAGGGGGGGGGGTTGGGGGGGGGGGGGGGGGGGGGGGGGGGGGGGGGGGGGGGGGGGGGGGGGGGGGGGGGGGGGGGGGGGGGGGGGGGGGGGGGGGGGGGGGGGGGGGGGGGGGGGGGGGGGGGGGGGGGGGGGGGGGGAGGGGGGGGGGGGGGGATGGGGGGGGGGGGGGGGGGGGGGGGGGGGGGGGGGGGGGGGGGGGGGGGGGGGGGGGGGGGGGGGGGGGGGGGGGGGGGGGGGGGGGGGGGGGGGGGGGGGGGGGGGGGGGGGGGGGGGGGGGGGGGGGGGGGGATGGGGGGGGGGGGGGGGGGGGGGGGGGGGGGAGGGGGGGGGGGGGGGGGGGGGGGGGGGGGGGGGGGGGGGGGGGGGGGGGGGGGGGGGGGGGGGGGGGGGGGGGGGGGGGGGGGGGGGGGGGGGGGGGGGGGGGGGGGGGGGGGGGGGGATGGGGGGGGGGGGGGGGGGGGGGGGGGGGGGGGGGGGGGGGGGGGGGGGGGGGGGGGGGGGGGGGGGGGGGGGGAGGGGAGGGGGGGGGGGGGGGGGGGGGGGGGGGGGGGGGGGGGGGGGGGGGGGGGGGGGGGGGGGGGGGGGGGGGGGGGGGGGGGGGGGGGGGGGGGGGGATGGGGGGGGGGGGGGGGGGGGGGGGGGGGGGGGGGGGGGGGAGGGGGGGGGGGGGGGGGGGGGGGGGGGGGGGGGGGGGGGGGGGGGGGGGGGGGGGGGGGGGGGGGGGGGGGGGGGGGGGGGGGGGGGGGGGGGGGGGGGGGGGGGGGGGGGGGGAGGGGGGGGGGGGGGGGGGGGGGGGGGGGGGGGAGGGGGGGGGGGGGGGGGGGGGGGGGGGGGGATGGGGGGGGGGGGGGGGGGGGGGGGGGGGGGGGGGGGGGGGGGGGGGGGGGGGGGGGGGGGGGGGGGGGGGGGGGGGATGGGGGGGGGGGGGGGGGGGGGGGGGGGGGGGGGGGGGGGGGGGGGGGGGGGGGGGGGGGGGGGGGGGGGGGGGGGGGGGGGGGATGGGGGGGGGGGGGGGGGGGGGGGGGGGGGGGGGGGGGATGGGGGGGGGGGGGGGGGGGGGGGGGGGGGGGGGGGGGGGGGGGGGGGGGGGGGGGGGGGGGGGGGGGGGGGGGGGGGGGGGGGGGGGGGGGGGGGGGGGGGGGGGGGGGGGGGGGGATGGGGGGGGGGGGAGGGGGGGGGGGGGGGGGGGGGGGGGGGGGGGGGGGGGGGGGGGGGGGGGGGGGGGGGGGGGGGGGGGGGGGGGGGGGGGGGGGGGGGGGGGGGGGGGGGGGGGGGCGGATGGGGGGATGGGGGGGGGGGGGGGGGGGGGGGGGGGGGGGGGGGGGGGGGGGGGGGGGGGGGGGGGGGGGGGGGGGGGGGGGGGGGGGGGGGGGGGGGGGGGGGGGGGGGGGGGGGGGGGGGGGGGGGGGGGGGGGGGGGGGGGGGGGGGGGGGGGGGGGGGGGGGGGGGGGGGTGGGGGGGGGGGGGATGGGGGGGGGGGGGGGGGGGGGGGGGGGGGGGGGGGGGGGGGGGGGGGGGGGGGGGGGGGGGGGGGGGGGGGGGGGGGGGGGGGGGGGGGGGGGGGGGGGGGGGGGGGGGGGGGGGGGGGGGGGGGGGGGGGGGGGGGGGGGGGGGGGGGGAGTTGGGGGGGGGGGGGGGGGGGGGGGGGGGGGGGGGGGGGGGGGGGGGGATGGATGGGGGATGGGGGGATGGGGGGGGGGGGGGGGGGGGGGGGGGGGGGGGGGGGGGGGGGGGGGGGGGGAGGGGGGGGGGGGGGGGGGGGGGGGGGGGGGGGGGGGGGGGGGGGGGGGGGGGGGGGAGGGGGGGGGGGGGGGGGGGGGGGGGGGGGGGGGGGGTTGGGGGGGGGGGGGGGGGGGGGGGGGGGGGGGGGTGGTGGGGGGGGGGGGGATGGGGAGGGAGGGGGGAGTGGGGGTGGGGGATGGATATGGGGGAGAAAGTTGGAGAGGAGAAGTAGCATGGTATAACGATAAAGGATGAATTGGATGTAGCTGATGGAGATACCAGCGAAGATGTAGACATGATGCATATTCATATGAGATTATGATGAGGATGATGATGGAGATGGAATATGGATTGTCGAGATGATGAGATTTTAGATGGATGGAGGATCGATTCGAATCCGAGTGATAACGATGGATGGAATGTACCGGAATTAGAAACAACGTATGATACGAATGAAGAAGGATCCGATGAGAATGTTAAACTGGAATGGAGGGATAATGAAAATGGAGGATGGATGATGGTACATGGGGGACTGGATGGATCTTTTGTTGAATGATGGGAATTGTCCGTGATCTATGATAGGTAAATGATTGCATACATTGTCATAAACATTATGAATTATGGTTCGATTACCAAGCTACGAATGGGAGGATATCAGTTGAAATAGGAACGAGTAGATTGAAACTAACGGAATATACGAATCAACGAACATTAACTTGGACGACAGATACGAAGAGGAACGGAAGTACGAGAAGTCACGAAACGAAAATCAACGGAGCAGTTTTGGATAAGTAGGAGGAGAACCAGCGAAGAGTACAGTCACTGAGTTTTTTGAGGAGGGGGAGGGGTTGTCAACCGTATCAAAGGCAGCAGAGAGGTCCAGGAGGACAGAATAGTGTCGATTGGTTTTGGCTGTTTAGTAGATCGTTTGTTAGTTTTAGGAGAGCAGATTCTGTGGAGTGTTGAGGAGGAAATCCAGACTGAAGGGGATCGAGAAGTCTATGAAATGGGTGCTGCTTGGCAGAGAAGAGGCTGGAATTGTTTTTTTTTGGAGGGCAGATTTATATTGGTTGAAATCGCTCTTATACGTATGCCGCGTACACACGGTCGGACTTTCCGACGGCAAATGTGCGATTGGAGCTTGTTGTCGGGAAATTCCGATGGTGTGTCGGCTCCATCGGACTTTCTCCATCGGAATTTCCAACACACAAAATTTTAGAGCTGGATCTCAAATTTTCCGACAACAAAATCCGTTCTCGTGAATTCCGATGGTGTGTAGACAATTCCGACGCACAAAGTGCCACGCATGCTCGGAATCAAGCAGAAGAGCCGCACTGGCTATTGAACGTCATTTTTCTCGGCTCGTCGTGCGTCTTGTACGTCACCGTGTTCGTGACGCTCGGAATTTCTGACCAACTTTGTGTGACCGCGTGTCTGCAAGACAAGTTTGAGCCGACATCCGTCAGAAAATGGATTTTGTTGTCGGAATGTCCGATCGTGTGTTTGGGGCATTAGTTTTGCGCCACAGGCGCTCATAAGCACAGATATGTTTTTTCAGACTTCTAGTATCATCTGTTTGCCGGGGTGGAAGAGGTCGGGGCCGGATTCTGTGTGTAGTGCGGGGGGGGGGGGGCAGTGAGTCCAGTGAAGCTAGAAGTGAAGTGTTGTAGACGGAAGTAGTTCGGTCGGTGCAGGATAGGGGGTGAGATTTTGTTGTAGAGGTTGTCGGTATCGGAGTAGAGAAGAGAAGGGTTGAGATGACAAAGGTTTCTGCGGGTAACTTTTAGGCGGTTGGAGGGAGAGGAGGTGGAGGAGAGGGATAGAGGAGGTGGAGGTGGAGGAGAAGAAGGTGGAGGAGAAGAAGAGAGGAGGTGGAGGAGAGGGAGAGAGGAGGTGGAGGAGAGGGAGAGAGGCGGTGGAGAGGGAGAGAGGAGGTGGAGGAGAGGGAGAGAGGAGGTGGAGGAGAGGGAGAGAGGAGAGGTGGAGAGGGAGAGAGGAGGTGGAGGAGAGGGAGAGAGGAGGTGGAGGAGAGGAGAGGAGGTGGAGGAGAGGGAGAGAGGAGGTGGAGGAGAGGGAGAGAGGAGGTGGAGGAGAGGGAGAGAGGAGGTGGAGGAGAGGGAGAGAGGCGGTGGAGGAGAGGGAGAGAGGGGGTGGAGAGAGGGGTGAGGAGGAGGGAGAGAGGAGTGAGGAGAGTGGAGGAGAGGGAGAGAGGAGGTGGAGGGAGAGGGAGAGAGGAGGTGGAGGAGAGGGAGAGAGGCGGTGGAGGAGGAGAGGAGGGGGAGGAGAGGAGGCGGGAGGAGAGGAGAGAGAGAGGAGGCGGTGAGAGGGAGAGAGGAGGTGGTGGAGGGAGAGAGGCGGTGAAGAGGGAGAGAGGAGGGGAGAGAGGGAGAGGGGCGGTGAGAGGGAGGAGAGGAGGTGGAGGAAAGGACGGTGGAGGAGAGGGAGAGAGGCGTGGTGGAGGTGAGGGAGGAGGTAGAGGGAGAGAGAGAGGTGGAGGAGGAGGCGGTGGAGGAGAGAGAGGGAGAGAGGAGGTGTGGAGGGAGAGAGAGAGGCGGGTGGTGGAGAGGGAGAGGGAGGTGGAGTGGTGAGAGGAGGGGAGAGGAGGTGGAGGAGAGGAGAGAGGGTGGAGGAGAGAGAGGGAGAGAGGAGGTGGAGGAGAGGGAGAGAGAGAGGGTGAGAGGAGGGTGGAGGAGAGGAGAGAGGAGGCAGGTGGAGAGAGAGAGGCGTGTTGGAGAGGGAGAGAGGAGGTGGATTGAGGGAGAGAGAGGATGGAGCAGATGCGGAGAGTGGTGGATGAGGGAGAGAGGAGGTGGAGGAGGAAGAGTGTAGAGGGCTAAATGGAGGAGAGAGGAGAGAGAGAGTAGGTGGATGAGGTCCGAGAGGAGGTGGAGGAGAGGGAGAGAGGAGGTGGAGGAGAGGAGAGAGAGGTGGTGGAGGAGAGGGTGAGAGGCGGTGGAGGAGAGGGAGAGAGGCGGTGGTGGAGAGGGAGAGAGGAGGTGGAGAGGGAGAGAGGAGGTGGAGGAGTGGGAGAGAGGCGGTGGAGAGGGAGAGAGGTGGAGGAGAGGGAGAGAGGAGGTGGAGGAGAGGGAGAGAGGAGGTGGAGGAGAGGGAGAGAGGCGGTGGAGGAGAGGGAGAGAGGCGGTGGAGGAGAGGGAGAGAGGCGGTGGAGGAGAGGAAGAGAGTGAAACTAATAAGGTGGTGATCAGAGAGGGAATGGATAGTTAGAGAGGTTGCATGGAGTGCAAAGGTGAGAGAAAACGAGGTCAAGGATATTGCTTTCAGAGTGTGTAGAAGCGGGTATCCACTGCTTCAGGTCAAAGGCTGAGAAGTTTGGAAGTGGCAGGACTGTTAGTATTAATAGGGATGTTGAATTCCCTGAGAATGATTGTGGGGATTTCAGAAGAAAGAAGTAGGGTAGCCAGGCAGAGAAGTCATAAAGAAAGGTTGATACTGGTCCAGGGGGCCTGTAGATAACGGCTATCCTTAGAGAAATTGGTAGTGAAAAGACGAATGCAGTGTGCTTCCAAAGAGAGTGACTGAGAGGGAGGTGGGAGAAGTACCTGGAAGGTGCTATGTGGGGCTATGAAGAATTCCGACACCTCTTCCCTTACTTCCATTTGATCTGGGGTAGTGAGTCCAGAGAAGACCACTGTGGGATAGGGCAGCAGAAGAAGCGGTGTCGGAGTCATGAAACCAGGTTTCAGTAATGGCGAGTAGATTAAATGGGTTGGCAATAAAGAGGTCGTGGAGAGAGGGGAATTTATTGTAGACAGAGCGGGAGTTCCAATGGGCTCAAGAGAAAGGGAGTCGGGTCTTGAGAAGAATAGAAATGGGAACTGAATTGTGTTGATTGCTGCTGGCAGAGGGTGTAGGGGGGTGGGTGCATGGGGTACAGTTAAATGATGGAGGCCCGGGGTCCAGAGATTAGGAGGAGGGTGAGGGAGGTAATATGGGATTTATATGAAGGGACATGGCCAGGGTCCTGGAGATTTTTAGTGTGTGTGAATTTAGAATTAGTGGGTGTTGGTGGGTGCAGTAATAAGGAGAGGCCAGAAGTGAGGGTGATATATATATATATGCTGTAGGGGGGGGGATAGATTAAGGATAGAGGACAGAGCTGTCAGGACTGGTAGAGAGTGCAGGGTACAAGGGGAAAGAGCTGGAGGGGTAAACAAGGTCCCCTGATGTCTGTCTGGTGTTTTTCCAAGTATATTCTTGTGTTCATTCGCTGTGTTCATTCGCTGTGTTCATTCGCTGTGTTCATTCGCTGAAGTGCTCCCACTTATAGAAAGAGCCCCAGTTGCAAATGTGCCCCCTGCAAGTGCTTCCCCCAAACAATATTTATACTGATAGGATGGGGGATGGGTGCATTTCAATTATCAATCAGGAGGTAATAAGTGTTGGCTGGTTAACAGGGCAAAATTCTTACTTCAGAAACAGACTAGGAAGAGGGCACTAAAGTTAATGGGCCATCATTTGGGGTAACTTCATATTCTCCATTCTGTGTCTCCCTCCAGGTGGCTCCTCACTGTTCCCTCTACAATGACATTTTCCATTCTGTGAGAGATTCGTGAGTCATTGGATTCCCATCTGTACCTTCGAGGTGAGCAACATCTCCCCTCCCCCTCCCAATCATTGACATTATTGCACTCAGGTGAGGTCCAGGCACTCCCCAGATAACAACAAGCTGTGAGGTACAGAGCGCCCCGTGCCACCGCACAACCTAGAGAAGGTATGAGCTCGGCCCTGACCTGAGATATGGATCCAACCCATGAAATGGTGACCTTACAGATAGAGTTCTCCTTAAGAGTTGGATCAACATTTGGAGCTTGTAGTTGTATGAGGGTGTGAGTGATGAGGCCCTCATAAAGGAGTCAACATGAAGCCGTCCAATAGAAGCATTATATGTCCAAAAGTATGTGACCCCCCCCCCCCCCAATGATGGAGTTCAGGTGTTTCCAGTGAGGGGTCCTGGTAATAATCCATCACACAAAGGCATTGTAGACAATTGTGTTCTTCCAACCTTGTGGTAACAGTTTGGTGAAGACCCTTTTCTGTTCCAGCATGACTGTTCCCCACTGACCATAAAGACATGGGGTGACCAGCTCCATAAAGACATGGGGTGACCAGTTTGGACCGGCTCCATAAAGACATGGGGTGACCAGTTTGGACCAGCTCCATAAAGACATGGGGTGACCAGTTTGGACCAGCTCCATAAAGACATGGGGCGACTAGCTCCATAAAGACATGGGGTGACCAGTTTGGACCGGCTCCATAAAGACATGGGAGGACCAGCTCCATAAAGACATGGGGCGACCGGCTCCATAAAGACATGGGGTGACCAGTTTGGACCGGCTCCATAAAGACATGGGGTGACCAGTTTGGACCAGCTCCATAAAGACATGGGGCGACCAGCTCCATAAAGACATGGGGCGACCAGCTCCATAAAGACATGGGGTGACCGGCTCCATAAAGACATGGGGTGACCAGTTTGGACCATCTCCATAAAGACATGGGGGGACCAGCTCCATAAAGACATGGGGGGACCAGCTCCATAAAGACATGGGGTGACCATAAAGACATGGGGTGACCAGTTTGGACCGGCTCCATAAAGACATGGGGTGACCAGTTTGGACCGGCTCCATAAAGACATGGGAGGACCAGCTCCATAAAGACATGGGGCGACCGGCTCCATAAAGACATGGGGTGACCAGTTTGGACCGGCTCCATAAAGACATGGGGTGACCAGTTTGTACCAGCTCCATAAAGACATGGGGCGACCAGCTCCATAAAGACATGGGGCGACCAGGTCCATAAAGACATGGGGTGACCATCTCCATAAAGACATGGGGGGACCAGTTTGGACCAGCTCCATAAAGACATGGGGGGACCAGCTCCATAAAGACATGGGGGGACCAGCTCCATAAAGACATGGGGTGACCGTCTCCATAAAGACATGGGGTGACCAGTTTGGACCGGATCCATAAAGACATGGGGTGACCAGTTTGGACCGGATCCATAAAGACATGGGGTGACCAGTTTGGACCAGATCCATAAAGACATGGGGTGACCAGTTTGGACCGGCTCCATAAAGACATGGGGTTACCAGTTTGGACCAGCTCCATAAAGACATGGGTTTACCAGTTTGGACCGGCTCCATAAAGACATGGGGTGGCCAGTTTGGAGATTAATTAGAGCACTGATGGTGAGCCAGGTCTTCTCATCCAACATCAGTACCTGACCTCACAAATGGGCACAATTTCCCACAGATACCCTCCAAAATCTTGTGGAACCTTCCCAGAAGAGTGGGGGATGTTATAGCCACATAGAGGGGCCGCTTTATTTTAATGGCCATGGGGGGAGAGGCAGGGGCGTATCTGCCGCAAGGCAAACAAGGCTATAGCTAAATGACAGCTACAGCGCTGTTGTCCAGTTCTGGGAGGGCGTATATTCAGACTCAGCTCCTCACAGATCAGGGTAAAGAACCAATCACAGCTGATTACCATCTAATAGCACTTGCCGTTTATCGGATTTCCTTTCCTTGTGCTGTCACAGTGTGAGGAGAGGAGAGCAGTATAAAGGGAGAGGAGAGCAAGTGTAAAAGGGGACATCTGATAATCAGTGCAGCTCCAACAGTACCCATCAGTGCCGCCTATCAGTGCTGCCCATCAGTGCCGCCTATCAGTGCTTTGTATTACTGTGGCCAGGGTGGGACACATTTAGATTGGGAGGGGGGAGTGGGGGGCACAAAACCAAAACACACCCCTGCTGGTTAGAAATGAAGAAATGCATTGCATTTTAACCACTTCAGCCCCGGACCAATTTGCAGCCAAAGGACCAGGCCCCTTTTTGCGATTCGGTACTGCGTCGCTTTAACTGACAAAATTGCGCGGTCGTGCGACGCGGCTCCCAAACAAAATTGACGTCCTTTTTTTCCCACAAATAGAGCTTTCTTTTGGTGGTATTTGATCGCCTCTGCGGTTTTTTTTATTTTTTGCACTATAAACAAAAAATAGAGCGACAATTTTGAAAAAAAATTCAATATTTTTAAACTTTTTGCTATAATAAATATCCCCAAAAAATATATAAAAAAAATTTTTGTTCCCTCAGTTTAGGCCGATACGCTGGTCCCGCGGCCGTGGTCACGGAGCTCCCGACCAGGTCGCGAGCGCGCCGCTGGCGGCACGAGCGCGACCCACGGCTGGCCTCTTAAAAGGACCACGTACCTGTACGTGTTTTGCCTAGCCGTGCCATTCTGCCGATGTATATCGGCGTGAGGCGGTTGGGAAGCGGTTAACGAATGAAAGCCAATGGCAATATGTACAGATAGGAAGAAGCAGAGTGCAGGTCATACAGCTCTATAGATAAAGGAGTTACTTATAGCAGATTAGAATATAATCTATAAGGTTAGAGCAATCTATATCTGATAACCTGCTAATCAGCATTAATCAATGGCATAGATTACAGTAGCGGCAATGATGATCAGAACTGTAATGACTTTCCTGGGACCAGTAGGCTGCACTCTGTATGAATGGCTACGGCATGACCCGACCTTCCTACAGACATACATCTTACTATGGACAACAAGTAAAGTTCTTATAGAAGACAGTCCTTTGCCCTAGTTCTTCTGCCGGCAAGCGTTGGGGCCCAGTCTTTACGGTGGTGCACATAATGACAGAGCCCAGTAAAGTCTACATATAGTTGTAAAGGCTGCTAGTTAGATATCTGGTGTGTAGGTGCTCGTCTCTACTATCAGCGACGGGTCAATGGCGGCAGTTCCCTCTTACCAGTCCAGGCGATATAGCCGCTTTAATTCCTCTGCCCAGGTCATGGTCTGCTTCTGTACCCCTTCCGCTCTCTAGTTTAGGCCGCAGGCTTGTATCAGGTGGGCACACACTCAAGAAGAGTATGTCCGCCATATATGCCTCCCTTGTCTGGTACCAGCGCGATCCAAGGTTCCTTAGCCCACCCAGTCACAGGGTATGGTAAACTTTACCTCCTCCAGTAACAGGACACACTGGTATATTGAACTATCCAGCAGTAGAGCATCTTTAGGAGGGCCCGCTAGAGACCCCCCCCCCGTAGCATCGAATCCACATACACATATACATCCCATAATACTTTGCTACCAAGGCAGACAGAAACAATAGAACAATGGGATACAGGCACTTAACAAACACATAACAAGCACACACACACCTCAAATTGTCTAGCAATGGTCTGAGACGAAAGGTGGACTTTATCTTCATATATTCTTGATAACACGGGTAAAAGGAAACGCTGAGTCCAATGTGGTTGTACGGTGAATCTGATTAGTGCAGACCCGACTGGGGTTCTCGTCACCCTGTGCCCCTAATAGACACAGGGTAACTTACACATAGGAGGGGTCGGGGGAATAGGACAAGGAGATTCCAGAGCTCTCCAAGGTAAGCTGATTATGTGCAGACCCGACTGGGGTTCTCGGTCACCCTGTGCCCCTGGGAATTGTAGTTCCCCCTGTCCATTCATTGTCATGGCAGGGTTCCCTTCTTAAACGACATTTCCCATGGTTCACTGCTAACAACAATAAAGTCTCTTGAGCTCCTTGCGCTTGTCAGCTCCCCCTGGTGGACGGAGGTGAGGTAGTGTTAGCCCATTCAGCCAGGAATGCAATGCAGCTCAGTGACCTGAATCGCGTTTCTGTCTCTAGCCAATCACTTGACTACATTTTTATTATAATATATATTTAAATATTATTATTCATGATTTATACAGTGCCAAAATATAAAGGGAGACGTTACGGCTACAATAAGGGAAACACAGGTGTCTACAACCTTCCCACAAGGCAGCAGTTCAATATATTTATATGCAGTTTTAGCTTTGAATTCACTCTAAAACATTCATTTTAGTGAATTGTCCCTCCTGTGTTCACCGGTCCTGGCTCCGCCCCCTCATCAGAGGTTTTATGCGTGGGGTTTATTGTATGGGGTTTTGTGATGGACTCACCCGGGACAGAGGCTTTTGGAGGAGACTGAATGCTGGCCTCTTGCCTACTGATTATGGGCCCTGGATTTTGGGGGTACGGTGCTCTTTGTAAGGTGTATGTCTGGGGACCCTCGAGGTGTTACTTTGGGGATTCAGGTCCCCCCAATACACACAGACTCTGGGAACCCTTTATATGCCATATTAGAAATAGTGACAGTTTCATAGTGTTAGAAGATGTCATCACCTCCACCTGTCTGTCTGTCTGTTGTCTGCGATGATGTAAATAAGTCTGGTGTGGCTTCTAAGAGTCTTTCCCCCGTTGTTTGTAATAATTATCCCTCCAATTGTATGAAGGAGTTCTGTGTTGATATTTATGATAATATGTATTGTAGCGTCAGTGAGCTAGAAGACGTCAAGACTACCCTGAAAGGTCATGTCTCTGAGTCACCTGTCAGGGTAAATGATTAGATAATTAGCTCATATTAATTAGGTTTCTGGTTACAGTTTGTATTGTCATCCTGGTGTATATATTTGTGAGAGATCTCAAATAAAGGAGGCTATTCCTGATGTACTCCAAGACTGGTGTTGTCTGGTTCTTGGGGGTTACTATAGCCAGATCCATCGGTCTCGTGTTCCAGGACTTAGCAAGCGATATACTGAGGGAAGCCCTCAAGCCGAGTGTGGGACGCTCCGTTGCAGGTTTAATGTATGGGGGTTTTACAGTGTTTTGAAAAAGTATTCATACCCCTTGATATTCTCCACATTTTGTCATGTTACAAACAAAAACATAAATGTATTTTATTGGGATTTATGTGATGGACCAACACAAAGTGTCACATAATTGTGAAGTGGAAGGAAAATGATAAATTATACAAATAAATCTGTGAAAAGTGTGGGGGGGGAGGGGGATTTGTATTCAGCCCCCTTTACTATGATAACTAAAATCTAGAGGAACCAATTGCCTTCAGAAGTCACCTAATTAGTAACTAGAGTCCTCCTGTGTGTAATTTAATCTCGGTATAAATACAGCTGTTCTGTGAAGCCCTCAGAGGTTTGTTAGAGAGCCTTAGTGAACAAACAGCATCATGAAGGCCAAGGAACACCCCAGACAGGTCAGGGATAAAGTTGTGGAGAAGTATAAAGCAGGGTCAGGTTATAAAATAATATCCCAAGCTTTGACCATCTCACGGAGCTCTGTTCAATCCATCATCGGAAAATGGAAAGAGTATGGAACAACTGCAAACCTACCAAGACACGGCCGTCCACCTAAACTGACCGGGCCGGGCAAGGAGAGCATTCATCAGAGAAGCAGCCAAGAGGTCCATGGTAACTCTGGAGGAGCTGCAGAGATCCACAGCCCTCAGGGGGGAGAGTCTGTCCACAGGACAACTATTAGTCAGGTTCTCCACAAATCTGCCCTTTATGAAGAGTGACAAGAAGAAGGACATTGGAGAAAGAAAGTCATAAGAAGTCCTGTTTGTAGTTTGTGAGAAGCCATGTGGGGGAGGGGAGCAAACATGTGGAAGAAGGTGATCTGCTCACATGAGACCAAAATTCAACTTTATGGGCCTAAAAGTAAAACGCTATGTGTGGGGGAAACTAACACTGCCCATCCCCCTGAACACACCATCCCCACCGTGAGACATGTGGTGGCAGCTTCATGTGGTGGGGATGGTTTTCTTCAGCAGGGACAGGGAAGATGGTCAGAGTTGATGGGAAGATGGATGGAGACAAATACAGGACAATCTTAGAAGAAAACCTGTTAGAGTCTCCAAAAGACTTGAGACTGGGGGGGGGAGGGGTCACCTTCCAGCAGGACAACGACCCGAAACATACCGCCAGAGCTACCCATGGAATGGTTTAGATCAAAGCGTATTCATGTGTTAGAATGGCCCAGTCACAGTCCAGACCTAAATCACATCGAGAATCTGTGGCAAGACTTGAAAATTGCTGGTCACAGACGCTCTCCATCCAATCTGACAGAGCTTGAGATATTTTACCAAGAAGAAGAATGGGCAGAAATGTCCTCTCTAGATGTGCAAAGCTGGTAGAGACACCCCCAAAAAGACTTGTAGAGAAAAGGGGGTTCTACAAAGTATTGACTCCGGGGGGCGCCATACAAATGCCCCTCCCCCCCACACTTTTCACATATTTATTTGTATCATTTATCATTTTCCTTCCACTTCACAATTATGTGACACTTTGTGTTGGTCCATCACAGAAAATCCCAATAAAATACATTTATGGTTTTGGTTGTAACAAAATGTGGGGAATTTCATGGGGTATCAATACTTATTCAAGGTACTGTGTGTATGGGTTTTTTTTGTAAAGGATCGAATATCTGAGTTTTTTTGTATGGGATTGTATAGGATTGTATGTATGGGATTGTATTGATGGGATTGTATGTATTGTATTGATGGGAATGTATGGGATTGTATGGGAATGTATGTATGGGATTGTATTGATGGGATTGTATGTATTGTATGTATGGGATTGTATGGGAATGTATTGATGGGATTGTATGGGATTGTATGGGATTGTATGGGAATGTATGTATGGGATTGTATTGATGGGATTGTATGTATTGTATGTATGGGATTGTATTGATGGGATTGTATGTATTGTATGTATGGGATTGTATGGGAATGTATTGATGGGATTGTATGGGATTGTATGGGATTGTATGGGAATGTATGTATGGGAATGTATGTATTGTATGTATGGGATTGTATGGGATTGTATGGGATTGTATGGGAATGTATGTATTGTATGTATGGGATTGTATGGGAATGTACGGGATTTTTCTATGTATTCCCTCTTATGCATTGTTGTGATGTGTTTCTCTCGATCGGTTGTCAGTTGGCGGATCTCGTCTCGAAGGTTCTCAGGCCGCCTACACGGCACGCTGATCATTATGTGTATTTCCATCGTCTCCAGGGCCCGAGGGGCCCCCGAAGCCCCGAGGTCTGACAGATTTCTCATTAACATGTAATTATCCAGGTAACAAGGCTGCGCACATCTGGAAGACGATCGTGTTGTTTCTATACTGTCGCTCGTCCCTGCGGGCGGACGCAGATATTATTACCGTTCTCCGAGCGGCGGGTCGCTTCTTATCGATCTCACTATGGAGGCTTCAGGACTGTCTGTTGGCTGAAAGGATTTGCAGCTCCTGTGTGTCACCTGGCGGGATCCATTCCACTTCCTGTCCCTGGTAACCACACAGGAAGTGAGGGGGAATCTTATCAATGGGGTCACCGATTATAGAAACCCAAAAGGACTTCCACCCTTTTCTGCTCCTTAAAGGACAGACACAACGTTTTGGGTGGAGCTGGGATCAGAGGAAAATAATAGAATTGCTAGATAAGTAACTCAGAGATGTGTGCTACATTCCATCCACAGCTGCCAATCACTGGGCTCACCAATGACGGATAGGGGATCTGACTGCATGCATCCAGTTCATTCTGTGTTTAGATCTTGATTGGTTGAGTACAGGGCGGAGTATTTCATGTATAATGTCGTATGTATGCAGTGTTGGTCGTCTTACTTTAAAAAAGTAATTAGTTACGTTACAAATTACTTCTTCCAAAAAGTAATTGCGTTAGTAACTCAGTTACTACATTGGAAAAGTAATTAGTTACGCAACAAAGTAACTGACTTTTTTTTTAATATTCTTTACGTGTAACTAAGGGGCGGGTCTAGTATTATTATATCGTGTAAGGGGCGGGTCTATTATTATTATATCGTGTAAGGGGCGGGTCTATTATTTTTATATGGTGTAAGGGGCGGGTCTATTATTATTATATCGTGTAAGGGACGGGTCTATTATTATTATTATATGGTGTAAGGGGCGGGTCTATTATTATTATATGGTGTAAGGGGCGGGTCTATTATTATTATATGGTGTAAGGGGCGGGTCTATTATTATTATATGGTGTAAGGGGCGGGTCTATTATTATTATATTGTGTAGGGGCGGGTCTATTATTATTATATTGTGTAAGGGGCGGGGTCTATTATTATTATATGATGTAAGGGGCGGGTCTATTATTATTATATCGTGTAAGGGGCGGGTCTATTATTAGTATATCGTGCAAGGGGCGGGTCTTTTATTATTATATCGTGTAAGGGGCGGGTCTATTATTAGTATATCGTGCAAGGGGCGGGTCTATTATTATTATATCGTGTAATGGGGCGGGTCTATTATTATTATATCGTTTAAGGGACGGGTCTATTATTATTATTATAAGGTGTAAGGGGCGGGTCTATTATTATTATAGGGTGTAAGGGGCGGGTCTATTATTATTATATGGTGTACGGGGCGGGTCTATTATTTTTATATCGTGTAAGGGGCGGGTCTATTATTATTATATTGTGTAAGGGGCGGGTCTATTATTATTATATCGTGTAAGGGGCGGGTCTATTATTATTATATGATGTAAGGGGCGGGTCTATTATTATTATATCGTGTAAGGGGCGGGTCTATTCTATCGTATATCGTGCAAGGGGCGGGTCTATTATTATTATATCGTGTAAGGGGCGGGTCTATTATTAGTATATCGTGCAAGGGGCGGGTCTATTATTATTATATCGTGTAAGGGGCGGGTCTATTATTATTATATCGTGTAATGGGCGGGTCTATTATTATTATTCTATTGTGTAAGGGGCGGGTCTATTATTTTTATATCTTGTAAGGGGCGGGTCTATTATTTGTATATGGTGTAAGGGGCGGGTCTATATATTATTATATCGTGTAAGGGGCGGGTCTATTATTAATATATTGTGTAAGGGGCGGGTCTGTTATTATTATTATATTGTGTAAGGGGCGGGTCTATTATTATTATATGTTGTAAGGGGCGGGTCTATTATTATTATATCGTGTAAGGGGCGGGTCTATTATTAGTATATCGTGTAAGGGGCGGGTCTATTCTTATTATATCGTGTAAGGGCGGGTCTATTATTAGTATATCGTGTAAGGGGCGGGTCTATTATTATTATTTGTGTAAGGGGCGGGTCTATTATTATTATATCGTGTAAGGGCGGGTCTATTATTAGTATATTGTGTAAGGGGGGGGTCTATTATTATTATATCGTGTAAGGGGCGGGATGTATATCGTAGAAGGGGCGGGTCTATTATTTTTATATCGTGTAAGGGGCAGAGCTCGATATATAACAATAATAATAAAAGCGCCCCTTGGTTACATTAATACTAGACCCGCCCCTTAGTTACACGATAGACGCCCCTTGCAGAGTAGCACGAGCATCGGGAGCGTGCGCCATCGCCTCGTACAATTACATGGTAACTGCGCCTGCGCGGTGTAGAGTTCACTCAGAGCTGTTTAGGTTCGGCAATTTTCGGAAGCTCCGTAGTCCTTCATACTGCACAAGCCCTGCGCCTGCGCAGTACAGGGGGGTCCTTATCCGTCGGGGGAACTTTTTCGGCAGGACACCGGAATTACACTACTGCCATCTAGTGGCGGTAGATGTAATTGGGGTAACTAAGCCAAAGTAATGGGAACTGAGTTACCATGAGGGGAAAAGTAATCAGTTAGATACTCGTTACCCTCTAAAGTAACTGCGTTTATTTGAACTCCGTTACTTACATCACTGTATGTTAGACTTTTATACTAACAGCTTCATGATTTTAGAACGTTTCCTTTACTTATTCTTAACCCAATATTTTTGTTTCCCGCAGTTGACCCGCTGACCGCACACCATGACCGACAAATCCGAGTGCAGATTCAGCAACCTGACGGAGGATCAGATCACGATCCTTGACCAGGTCCTGTCGGAGGTGACCCCAATCCACGGACGGGGCAACTTCCCCACCATGGAAGTCAAGCCCAAGGACATCATCCGCCTGGTGAAGGACCAACTGGCCCAAAAAGACATCTCCATACGGGACATCCGCCTGAACGGATCTACGGCCAGCCACATCCTCATGCAGCAAAGCGGCACCAGCTGCAAAGACCTGGATATTATCTTCGGCGTGGAGCTTCCGGGGGAACCGGCCTTCCAGACGGTGAAGGACATCGTTTTGGATTCTCTCTTGGATTTCCTTCCAAAGTGCGTCAACAAGGAGAAGATCACGGCTCTGACCATGAATGAGGCCTATGTCCAGAAGATGGTGAAGGTCTACACCGACCAGGACCGCTGGAGCCTCATTTCCTTGTCCAACAACAGCGGGAAGAACGTGGAGCTGAAGTTTGTCCACTGTTTGCGGAGACAGTTTGAGTTCAGCGTCGACTCTTTTCAGATCGTCCTCGATACCATCCTGGACATTTACGCAGAAAAGGACGGCGAGCTGAGCTCGGATTCCTACCCCACCGTCCTGGCGGAGAGCATGTACGGCGACTTCACCGAGTCCATGGAGCACCTAAAAGGTAAACTGATAGCGACCAGGAACCCAGAGGAGATCCGCGGGGGCGGGCTTCTGAAATACTCCAACCTCCTAGTACGGGACTACAAACCGACCAGCGAGACGGAGCTGAAATCCTTGGAGCGCTACATGTGTTCCCGCTTCTTCATCGACTTCCCCGACGTGGCGGAACAGCAACGGAAAATCGAGTCTTACCTGCGCAACCACTTTATTGGCGAGGAGAAAAGCAAGTACGACTATCTGATGACTCTGCGCTCGGTGGTGAATGAAAGCACAGTCTGCCTTATGGGACACGAGCGCAGGCAGACGCTGAACATGATCACCATCCTGGCGCTGAAAGTCCTCGGGGAGCAAAACATCATCCCCAACGCCGCAAACGTTACTTGTTACTACCAACCGGCCCCTTACATGAGCGACAGGAACTTCAGTAACTACTACATCCCCCAGGGCCACACCATCTACTACCAGCCCTTCCAGTTCCACATACACATGCAGAGTGGCCTCGTGTAGCGCCCCCTGGTGGCACATGGTGGTGAAGCAAAGGCCTCTGCGGGAGAAAACTCCGAACTCTCCCGTGACGTGACGATTTGTTGTACAAAGTATCGACTCGTGTAAATACTTAAGTATTTATTAATCTGATTGTGGCGTTTGTCGCTAATCTCCATTTCTCCTGTACGAGATGTTAATGTCGTTACCGCGCAGAAATGCGGCTATTCATACTGTGACCAGAGCGCAAAAAAATGATTGGTATTTGATTGTCCTATGAGTAACATAGTACCAAGGTTAAGGGGCCATAAAAAGGGACACGAGGGATATATGACGTTATATGAAGGGGTGTCTCTGGCAGTCTTTGGCTCTCCGGCATTACAACTGTCTTGTAAAAATGCCGACCGGTAAAAACCAGCCAGAGACTTAGGGGTGACTCTACCTTGGGGGGGGGGGGACTTTATGTCAGAGCAGAGACCAAGGAAGGGCAGCAACCAGTACCCTCCAATCACAAGCAGGATTTCAGAAGTACAGTACTGGAAGCTGCTCTGTGATTGGTGCTTATAAAATCCTTCATACCATTGCTTTGTGCTGAACTCTATTTACTTAGGAACTTTGTTTTATATTGGTTGGAGTGAGGCAAGATTTGGTCCCTTGTTGGGTCTACTTCAGATTGTGAGTTTTCTCAGTACCAGTTCCACCAGAACAGACGAGGTCCTCATACACTGAACGTCTGGGGTCCCCTCTCTATTCTCCATGTAATCATTGATGGGCTCCAACCAGGACAGACGGGCTCCTCCATACACTGATTGTCTGGTGTCCCCTCTCTGATTGTCTGGTGTCCCCTCTCTGATTGTCTGGTGTCCCCTCTCTGATTGTCTGGTGCCCCCTCTCTGTTCTCCATGTAATCATTGAGGGGCTCCAACCAGGACAGACGGGCTCCTCCATACACTGATTGTCTGGTGTCCCCTCTCTGTTCTCCATGTAATCATTGAGGGGCTCCAACCAGGACAGACGGGCTCCTCCATACACTGATTGTCTGGTGTCCCCTCTCTGTTCTCCATGTAATCATTGAGGGGCTCCAATCAGGACAGACGGGCTTCTCCATACACTGATTGTCTGGTGTCCCCTCTCTGTTCTCCATGTAATCATTGAGGGGCTCCAACCAGGACAGACGGGCTCCTCCATACACTGAACGTCTGGTGTCCCCTCTCTGTTCTCCATGTAATCATTGAGGGGCTCCAACCAGGACAGACGGGCTCCTCCATACACTGATTGTCTGGTGTCCCCTCTCTGTTATCCATGTAATCATTGAGGGGCTCCAACCAGGACAGACGGGCTCCTCCATACACTGAACGTCTGGTGTCCCCTCTCTGATTGTCTGGTGTCCCCTCTCTATTCTCCGTGTAATCATTGAGGGGCTCCAACCAGGACAGACGGGCTCCTCCATACACTGATTGTCTGGTGTCCCCTCTCTGTTCTCCATGTAATCATTGAGGGGCTCCAATCAGGACAGACGGGCTCCTCCATACACTGAACGTCTGGTGTCCCCTCTCTGATTGTCTGGTGTCCCCTCTCTGATTGTCTGGTGTCCCCTCTCTGTTCTCCATGTAATTATTGAGGGGCTCCAACCAGGACAGACGGGCTCCTCCATACACTGATTGTCTGGTGTCCCCTCTCTGTTCTCCATGTAATTATTGAGGGGCTCCAACCAGGACAGACGGACTCCTCCATACACTGATTGTCTGGTGTCCCCTCTCTGTTCTCCATGTAATCATTGAGGGGCTCCAACCAGGACAGACGGGCTCCTCCATACACTGATTGTCTGGTGTCCCCTCTCTGTTCTCCATGTAATCATTGAGGGGCTCCAACCAGGACAGACGGGCTCCTCCATACACTGATTGTCTGGTGTCCCCTCTCTGTTCTCCATGTAATCATTGAGGGGCTCCAACCAGGACAGACGGGCTCCTCCATACACTGATTGTCTGGTGTCCCCTCTCTGTTCTCCATGTAATCATTGATGGGCTCCAACCAGGACAGACGGGCTCCTCCATACACTGATTGTCTGGTGTCCCCTCTCTATTCTCCATGTAATCATTGAGGGGCTCCTCCATACATTAATTGTGGCCCCACCAGGGGTCAGATGATGGCATAATAATGGATCCAACCTTGTCACACTCCACCCAAAGCGAATACATAAGTTCCAGGTAACATTCCATGCCGAGTCTGAGGTCGGGAATGGTTACTCTCTGCATTCCTATGTGGGAAGGTTCCCCCGGAGGATCAATAATTATAAAGAACAAATTATTTAGAAAAATTGATTCTTTATTGAAAAGTTGACATCTATAAAAGTTGCTCATATTTGAATTGCCATGTGAATATTTCATGTCAACTTTTCAATAAAGAATACATTTTTCTAAATAATTTATTCTTTATAATCATTGATCTTGCTGCTAAAAGCCCCTCTGGGGGAACCGTCCCGCATTGTACTATTTGGGGTGTGCAGCATCATTACCCCCCATATGTGTCTTTCCAGTACTCTATGCATTCCTTGGCTGTCTTCTACCACTCAACCTATACAGGCTCTTAAAGTGTCCACAGTGTCCAGTGACATGAGAAGCTTGTGCAGGCAAAATGGAGCAAGAGAAGTAATAAATCTATTTCCAGAGTTAAGGAATTTGTTGTCCTGAACAGAGAAGTGCAGAGTAATTGCCCCAGCAGAGAGCACTATGACCAGTAATTGTTCCAGCAGAGAGCACTATGACCGGTAATTGTCCCAGCAGAGAGCACTATGACCGGTAATTGCCCCAGCAGAGAGCACTATAACCAGTAATTGCCCCAGCAGAGAGCACTATAACCAGTAATTGCCCCAGCAGAGAGCACTATAACCAGTAATTGCCACAGCAGAGAGCACTATGACCAGTAAGAGTCCCAAGAGAGTGCACTATGACCAGTAATTGTCCCAGCAGAGCACAATATGATCAATAAGAGTGCCAGCAGAGAGCACTATGACCAGTAAGAGAACCAGCAGAGAACACTATAACCAGTAAGAGAACCAGCAGAGTGGACTATGACCAGTAAAAGAGCCAGCAGAGAGCACTATGGCCAGTAAGAGTGCCAGCAGAGCGCACTATGACCAGTAATTGTCCCAGCAGAGAGTATGATGACCAGTAATTGTCCCAGCAGAGCGGACTATGACCAGTAATTGTCCCAGCAGAGAGTATGATGACCAGTAATTGTCCCAGCAGAGCGGACTATGACCAGTAATTGTCCCAGCAAAGTGCACTATGACCAGTAAAAGAGCCAGCAGAGAGCACTATGACCAGTTATTGTCCCAGCAGAGTGAACTATGAGTGTGGAGTCTCTTCACAGGTCACAAACGTGATCTTGTGGTTGGTGGCCGTCTTGTCATCCATCATTTTGTAGCTTTTACCCCCATAAATACACCCCCATCGAGCTCCCAGCATGCTTTGTAAGCTCCCTAACTCCCTGACTGTACGGCACTGTAGAGTATGTCACTGCTATCATTGCTGGAGACTAGGATTGGGGTTCACTTTCATATCAGAAGTTTCCATTTTAAAGGTTTATTGATTTTTTTTTTTTATAACAAACCCCCTTATAGAATTTCCTTTTTTTTGTTTGTTTACCAAAGACGATTCCCTTCACTAAAGTGCCTCATGTGATCATCGTATTCCAAGAACAAACCAATTATTTCGGAAGAGCCCCCCCCCCCCCCCCCCGAAGAATGAACTCCAATGGTGTCTCCTTGTGTCCAAGTGCCTGGTTCACATGCAGAAATATGGATCTCAGCTCCTTCTCCATCAGAATAGTAATCAGATTAGGAAGTCCACCCTTTATTCTGGTCTTTCTTGACCTTCAAACCCCAGAAAAACCCTTGAAAGAACTCTCAGGTCTCAAGAAACCCCCGCTAAATCCAATTTATTGGGGGCCAATGGGAAAAATACCCCTTACGTTGGTAGCCAGCGGGAAGAATGTACGACTTTCTGACACCAAGGATGGGATGATGTACCTAGAACAGAGGGGGGGTCCACAATTTTTACACCCCCCCTCATCCTGGTCTTGGACCGCCATCATCTGCTCATTCCATGGGGATTGGATGAAGGTGTCTTATTGTATGTATATACAGTAAATATTGGCTTGGAGAAGCTGCAAAGTGTCTTCAATATTACAGAAAAAGCCCAGCTGATGGTGACCACCTAATAGTCCAGCTGATGGTGACCTCCTAATAGTCCAGCTGATGGTAACCACCTAATAGTCCAGCTGATGGTGGTGACCACCTAATAGTCCAGCTGATGGTGGTGACCACCTAATAGTCCAGCTGATGGTGGTGACCACCTAATAGTCCAGCTGATGGTGGTGACCACCTAATAGTCCAGCTGATGGTAACCACCTAATAGTCCAGCTGACGGTGACCTCCTAATAGTCCAGCTGACGGTGACCTCCTAATAGTCCAGCTGATGGTGACCACCTAATAGTCCAGCTGACGGTGACCTCCTAATAGTCCAGCTGACGGTGACCTCCTAATAGTCCAGCTGACGGTGACCTCCTAATAGTCCAGCTGATGGTGACCACCTAATAGTCCAGCTGACGGTGACCTCCTAATAGTCCAGCTGACGGTGACCTCCTAATAGTCCAGCTGACGGTGACCACCTAATAGTCCAGCTGACGGTGACCACCTAATAGTCCAGCTGATGGTGACCACCTAATAGTCCAGCTGATGGTGACCACCTAATAGTCCAGCAGACGGTGACCACCTAATAGTCCAGCAGACGGTGACCACCTAATAGTCCAGCAGACGGTGACCACCTAATAGTCCAGCTGACGGTGACCACCTAATAGTCCAGCAGACGGTGACCACCTGATAGTCCAGCTGACGGTGACCACCTAATAGTCCAGCTGACGGTGACCTCCTAATAGTCCAGCTGACGATGACCACCTAATAGTCCAGCAGACGGTGACCACCTAATAGTCCAGCAGACGGTGACCTCCTAATAGTCCAGCTGATGGTGACCACCTAATAGTCCAGCTGATGGTGACCTCCTAATAGTCCAGCTGATGGTGACCACCTAATAGTCCAGCTGATGGTGACCTCCTAATAGTCCAGCTGATGGTGACCTCCTAATAGTCCAGCAGACGGTGACCACCTGATAGTCCAGCTGACGGTGACCACCTAATAGTCCAGCTGATGGTGACCTCCTAATAGTCCAGCTGATGGTGACCACCTAATAGTCCAGCTGACGGTGACCACCTAATAGTCCAGCTGACGGTGACCTCCTAATAGTCCAGCTGACGGTGACCTCCTAATAGTCCAGCTGATGGTGACCTCCTAATAGTCCAGCTGATGGTGACCTCCTAATAGTCCAGCTGATGGTGACCACCTAATAGTCCAGCTGATGGTGACCTCCTAATAGTCCAGCTGACGGTGACCTCCTAATAGTCCAGCTGACGGTGACCTCCTAATAGTCCAGCTGACGGTGACCACCTAATAGTCCAGCTGACGGTGACCACCTAATAGTCCAGCTGACGGTGACCACCTAATAGTCCAGCTGATGGTGACCTCCTAATAGTCCAGCTGATGGTGACCACCTAATAGTCCAGCTGATGGTGACCTCCTAATAGTCCAGCTGACGGTGACCACCTAATAGTCCAGCTGACGGTGACCACCTAATAGTCCAGCTGACGGTGACCTCCTAATAGTCCAGCTGACGGTGACCTCCTAATAGTCCAGCTGACGGTGACCACCTAATAGTCCAGCTGACGGTGACCACCTAATAGTCCAGCTGATGGTGACCTCCTAATAGTCCAGCTGATGGTGACCACCTAATAGTCCAGCTGATGGTGACCTCCTAATAGTCCAGCTGATGGTGACCTCCTAATAGTCCAGCTGATGGTGACCACCTAATAGTCCAGCTGATGGTGACCTCCTAATAGTCCAGCTGACTGTGACGGTGACCTCCTAATAGTCCAGCTGACGGTGACCTCCTAATAGTCCAGCTGACGGTGACCTCCTAATAGTCCAGCTGACGGTGACCTCCTAATAGTCCAGCTGATGGTGACCTCCTAATAGTCCAGCTGATGGTGACCTCCTAATAGTCCAGCTGCTGGTGACCACCTAATAGTCCAGCTGATGATGACCACCCAATAGTCCAGCTGACGGTGACCTCCTAATAGTCCAGCTGATGGTGACCACCTAATAGTCCAGCTGATGGTGACCACCTAATAGTCCAGCTGATGGTCCAGCTGATGGTGAACACCTAATAGTCCAGCTGATGGTGACCACCTAATAGTCCAGCTGATGGTCCAGCTGATGGTGAACACCTAATAGTCCAGCTGATGGTGACCTCCTAATAGTCCAGCTGATGGTGAACACCTAATAGTCCAGCTGATGATGACCACCTAATAGTCCAGCTGATGGTGACCTCCTAATAGTCCAGCTGATGGTGACCACCTAATAGTCCAGCTGATGGTCCAGCTGATGGTGAACACCTAATAGTCCAGCTGATGGTGACCTCCTAATAGTCCAGCTGATGGTGAACACCTAATAGTCCAGCTGATGGTGACCACCTAATAGTCCAGCTGATGGTCCAGCTGCTGGTGATCACCTACTACTAGTCGCCTCATCTAATTCCCGCACTCAGAAGTTTCTTCTTCTAAAACAAAATATTGATATTTTTCTTGAACCTGGAGTTCTAGTTGCATTTTCCTTTGAATGTATCCTTTCTCATGATAAAACAATTCAATGGTGTCACTTGATGGTCTCACCTCATCTGTCTGGAGCAAGGGGAGGCAACCTCGGCACTCCCGCTGTGGTGGAACTACAAATCCCACCATGCCCCTGCCTGTAGGAGTCATGCCTGTGATTGTCAGGGTCTTGGAATGTCTTATGGGACTTGTAGTTTCACCACAGCTGAAGGGCCGCCGAGGTTGCCCACCCCTGGTGGAGGATTCTCTTCCTTTAGACCTCATGAAGATCGCTGATTTTTTATTGTGTTCCCATCCTAGTCTGTGAACTCAGAAAATTCAAACTGCTGTGATAGAACCCTTCGTCGTTTCTCTGTAAATGTCAGTTTTCAGGTTACATTGTTAGTCAGGTTGAAAAAAGACACAAGTCCAAGTAGATCAACCAAAAATAATAATACAATCCCATATACACAATCCTTATCTCACAGTTGATCCAGAGGAATTTGAAAACCCCCAGCAGAGCCATGCTCCAATTTCCTCCAGCAGGGAAAATATTCCTTCCTGATCCCCCCCCCCCCCCCGAGAGGCGATCGGATTTTCCCGGATCACCTTTACCTATAAATGTAGCTCTCCGGTTATATTCTGTACATTTAGGAAAGTATCCAGGACTTTCTTATAGCAATCTTCTGAGCCGGCCAGATCCAAAACCGCCCCCCCCCCCCACCCGTCTTTGTGTTCAGATCCAAGTAATAATATTCCTGTATGGAGATCCACCAAGATAAGAGATTGCTAATTCCTTATATTGTCTGTATATACCAGGAATATGTAGACTACATACCTCCGTTCTGGGTGGGGCGCCTTCGTTCTGGGTGGGGCACCTCCGTTCTGGGTGGGGCACCTCCGTTCTGGGTGGGGCGCCTCCGTTCTGGGTGGGGCACCTCCGTTCTGGGTGGGGCGCCTCCGCTCTGGGTGGGGCGCCTCCGTTCTGGGTGGGGCGCCTCCGCTCTGGGTGGGACACCTCCGTTCTGGGTGGGGCGCCTCCGTTCTGGGTGGGGCGCCTCCGTTCTGGGTGGGGCGCCTTCATTGTGGGTGGGGCACCTCCGTTCTGGGTGGGGCGCCTTCGTTCTGGGTGGGGCGCCTTCATTGTGGGTGGGGCGCCTTCATTGTGGGTGGGGCGCCTCCGTTCTGGGTGGGGCACCTCCGTTCTGGGTGGGGCACCTCCGTTCTGGGTGGGGCGCCTTCGTACCGCCCCCTGTTGTGTGACTATGAGGGGTTCAGGAGACGTTTTTGTTCTGAGATTTCTTACAATTTGCTGTAATGCCAAAATGTTCTTCAATGTTGGATGTGACAATGCAGGAAAATGGGAGCTGAAATGATGGGGCCCCCCGTGACCCTTGAAGGTCCTTCAGAGCTCGTCAGGTTGGAATATAGGAGGTGCTGGTCTGATACGTGTCTGGAGCAGTCATCTTCGTCCTTCCTACATGGTGAGACTCTTCCTGAAACATGAAGCTATCAGACGTCTGGAGAAGTGATATGGCACTTCTTTGTTTCGGGTCAATGACTCGCTACATGGGGAAGTAAGCATGAGGATGATGATGACAGCCCAGAGATTCGGCAATAACAACTCCAATAATCCTATTCTGACAGGTTCTCTTTAGACGTTTCTCGTACTTCTTGGACGTTTTGTGGTTGTGATGATATGTCTGTACTGTGTGAAGGGCTCATCTCAGGAAAATGCCGACCGCTTGGGTTTGTTTTGAGGTGCGAATCGTTTACCAAAACTGTGCCAATGTTTGCCTGGACACACCCAGGCAGGAAAATGACCCACGTCATTCCATTGTGAAAGATGCCCGTCAATGTGAGAACTATGTACTGTATATGAGGAATTCTAGACTTCTGAAGGCCACAGAGTCCACCCTAAAATGCTGAGATCTAGTAGATCAGGAAGACAGGCCTAGTGTATTCGGCAACCTAAGAACCAGATTGTTAGACAACGAGATCCCGGAGGATCATTCCATTGGGTAGATTGGGAATGAATATCTTCAGGAGACGATAAGATCCAGTGGATCAGGTACTGGCTGGATGATTAGGTGATGAAAGATTAGGGAATAATGAGATCCAATGGTTCAGATAAGGTGGGACCCAGTAGAAGAAGAAATGATGGGTTCAGGTAGGTATTGGGTTGGATACATCTGGTGGGTTAAGTATGAAATCCAGTAGATTTGGTAAGGATGAAACCCAGTAGATCTAAAATGTGTCGTGTTGATTTGGCAAAGTATGAAGGACATCTAGTAGGACAGGATGGGATGTAGTGGATCCAGCATGGACTATGGGAGCACTGAGGGGGGAGTTGGATTCTTGGAATGGTCAGAATGATACAAAAATTCCCAATGTTTTATGTAGCAGCACCACAGGCAGCACTTTACCCCCTGTACTGGGATTTTATGATTTACTCCCTGTACTGGGAATTTATGGTTTACTCCCTGTACTGGGATTTTATGGTTTACCCCCTATACTGGGATTTTATGATTTACTCCCTGTACTGGGAATTTATGGTTTACTCCCTGTACTGGGATTTTATGGTTTACTCCCTATACTGGGATTTTATGGTTTACCCCCTATACTGGGATTTTATGGTTTACTCCCTGTACTGGGATTTTATGATTTACTCCCTGTACTGGGATTTTATGGTTTACCCCCTGTACTGGGATTTTATGATTTACCCCCTGTACTGGGATTTTATGATTTACCCCCTGTACTGGGATTTTATGATTTACTCCCTGTACTGGGATTTTATGGTTTACCCCCTGTACTGGGATTTTATGATTTACCCCCTGTACTGGGATTTTATGATTTACCCCCTGTACTGGGATTTTATGGTTTACCCCCTGTACTGGGAACTTATCTTTTACCCCCTATACTGGGATTGTATGGTTTACTCCCTATACTGGGATTTTATGGTTTACCCCCTATACTGGGATTTTATGGTTTACTCCCTGTACTGGGATTTTATGGTTTACCCCCTATACTGGGATTTTATGGTTTACTCCCAGTACTGGGAACTTATCTTCTACCCCCGTATTGGGAACTTACGTTGTATCTTCTGTGTAATGTGAACATTTCTGTCATTTGTCAAATTTTGAAATGAAAATGATTTATATGGATTGGAAATAAACCTTTACAATGAAAGTCGATCTCTTGTGTTCCTGGACTCTACATCGATGGTTAGGGAAGTGGCTGGAGACCACAAATGGCTGATTGTGGCCCTCAGCTTTGCATCCTGAGGCCACGCCCGGGCGGAGATTGTGGGCCACCCTACAGGAAGGTGTATTGTGTGTATCCAACCTCCCGAGGTTCTGCCAACCAAGAAAAGTCCAGTTGGCTGACAGCTCACTGGATTCTCCAGACCCTGAACATCGCCCACCCTATGAAGTCCATGGGAGACAAATCTTTTATTTAGGGGTAAATCGCAACCTTTTGGGGAAAAAAAGAGCAGAAGGATCTGGCCACTGCCACGGGGGACATGGACCCGGCTTCTGTCTGTAAACAAAGTGGGAATCCTGTGTGACGTCATTGACCATATTTAGTCATGACCATTTTAGGTCAATGATGTCACCCAGGGTTCTCAGTCCCCTCCCCCCCCCCTCCCCTTGCAAATTACCCTAAAAAAAAAAAAACGGGTGTGGGGTCTCCCTCAAAGTTCGGCCATCCAGAGGATGAGAGTCTAGTATGGATTCTGAGGGGGACCCCGTGCACGGTGTTTTTCTTTGCAATAATCTGTTGTGTCAGAACAAAAAATATGAGACCCCAATCTAAGCAATGCAGCCTGGCTGGCAAGGTTGGGGTGGGGGAGGTGGAGCAAGCATGAGCCCCCCTCCCCCCAACTATACCAGGCCAACTAACCTCAGCATTGACAGGGTACCTTGCAGGGGGGGGGCAGGGGGCAACAAAGCCGGGCACATTGTCCAGATTTTGATGTAGACAAGGACCTCATCCCAACATATGATGCCCTAAGAGGGGCACTTATTGGAATGTGGGATTCCCAGAATAAGAGAGGGCCCAGATATGTTGGATGAGAAGGCCTGGCTCGCAGTCTCCGCTCTAATTCATCCCAAAGGTGTTCTATCGGGTTGAGGTCAGGACTCTGTGCACTGGTCCCAATCATTTGGTGGAGGAGGGATTATGGTGTGGGGGTGGAGGGGGATTATGGTGTGGGGGTGGAGGGGGATTATGGTGTGGGGGTTGTTCCTCAGGGGTTGGGTTTGGCCCCTTAGTTCCAGTGAAGGGAACTCTTAAGGCGTCGGCATACCAAGACATTTTGGACAATTTCATGCTCCCAACTTTGTGGGAGGAGTTTGGGGACGGGCCCTTCCTGTCCCAACATGACTGCCCACCAGTGCACAAAGCAAGGTCCATGAAGACACGGATGAGCGAGTTTTTGGGGTGGAGGAACTTGACCTGCACAGAGTCCTGACCTCAACCCGATAGAACACCTTTAGGATGAATTAGAGCAGAGACCGCGAGCCAGGCCTTCTCATCCAACATCAGTGCCTGACCTCACAAATGCTCTTCTGGAAGAATGGTCAAACATTCCCATAGACACCCTCCTAAACCTTGTGGACGGCCTTCCCAGAAGAGGTGAAGCTGTTATATCTCAATACTGAACCCTCCGGACTAAGACTGGGATGTCATTAAAGTTCAGGTGTGTGTAAAGGCAGGCGTCCCAATACTTTTGGTAATATAGTGTATATATAGAGGAGGGGGAGGGTGTGTATATATATATATATATATATAACATGGGGGAGGGGAGGTGTGTAAACACAGGTGTCCCAATACTTTTGGGAATATCGAGTATCTCTGTAGAGTAGATCAGACTTGTAGCGTGACACATTTTGAAGAAGACAATAGATGAATACATCGGGGGATGTAATTAGAGCCGGCGTGCTCAGACTTGTGCCGGTCCCGGAGGTCCCGGAGGTCCCGGAGGTCCCCGCAGTCCTGCTCTCAGTCTGCACCCTCCAGATACCCGAAGATTACAGACAATTCACTTTCCTCCAAAGACTCCGAGTCCAAATCCTTCCCACAGATCCTTCTAGAAGATATTCCGACATGAGTGCGGATCACCGGATACCCCCCCAATCATCTACTACCGGGGGGATCACCGGATACCCCCCCAATCATCTACTACCGGGGGGATCACCGGATACCCAACCAATCCTCTACTATCGGGGGGATCACCGGATACCCCACCAATCATCTACTACCGGGGGGATCACCGGATACCCAACCAATCCTCTACTATCGGGGGGATCACCGGATACCCCACCAATCATCTACTACCGGGGGGATCACCGGATACCCAACCAATCATCTACTACCGGGGGGATCACCGGATACCCACCAATCATCTACTACCGGGGGGATCACCGGATACCCAACCAATCATCTACTACCGTGGGGATCACCGGATACCCCCCAATCATCTACTACCGGGGGGATCACCGGATACCCAACCAATCATCTACTACCGGGGGGATCACCGGATACCCAACCAATCATCTACTACCGGGGGGATCACCGGATACCCCACCAATCATCTACTACCGGGGGGATCACCGGATACCCCACCAATCATCTACTACCGGGGGATCACCGGATACCCCACCAATCATCTACTACCGGGGGATCACCGGATACCCCACCAATCATCTACTACCGGGGGGATCACCGGATACCCCACCAATCATCTACTACCGGGGGGATCACCGGATACCCCACCAATCATCTACTACCGGGGGATCACCGGATACCCCCCCAATCATCTACTACCGTGGGGATCACCGGATACCCCACCAATCATCTACTACCGGGGGATCACCGGATACCCCACCAATCATCTACTATCGGGGGGATCACCGGATACCCACCAATCATCTACTACCGGGGGGATCACCGGATACCCCACCAATCATCTACTATCGGGGGGATCACCGGATACCCCACCAATCATCTACTACCGGGGGATCACCGGATACCCAACCAATCATCTACTACCGGGGGATCACCGGATACCCCACCAATCATCTACTACCGTGGGGATCACCGGATACCCAACCAATCATCTACTACCGTGGGGATCACCGGATACCCAACCAATCATCTACTACCGTGGGGATCACCGGATACCCCACCAATCATCTACTACCGGGGGGATCACCGGATACCCAACCAATCATCTACTACCGTGGGGATCACCGGATACCCCACAATCATCTACTACCGGGGGGATCACCGGATACCCCACCAATCATCTACTACCGGGGGGATCACCGGATACCCCACCAATCATCTACTACCGGGGGGATCACCGGATACCCAACCAATCATCTACTACCGGGGGGATCACCGGATACCCCACCAATCATCTACTACCGGGGGGATCACCGGATACCCCACCAATCATCTACTACCGGAGGGATCACCGGATACCCCACCAATCATCTACTACCGGGGGGATCACCGGATACCCCACCAATCATCTACTACCGGGGGGATCACCGGATACCCCACCAATCATCTACTACCGGGGGGATCACCGGATACCCAACCAATCATCTACTACCGTGGGGATCACCGGATACCCCACCAATCATCTACTACCGGGGGGATCACCGGATACCCCACCAATCATCTACTACCGGGGGGATCACCGGATACCCCACCAATCATCTACTACCGGGGGGATCACCGGATACCCAACCAATCATCTACTACCGGGGGGATCACCGGATACCCCACCAATCATCTACTACCGGGGGATCACCGGATACCCCACCAATCATCTACTACCGGGGGGATCACCGGATACCCACCAATCATCTACTACCGGGGGATCACCGGATACCCCACCAATCATCTACTACCGGGGGGATCACCGGATACCCACCAATCATCTACTACCGTGGGGATCACCGGATACCCCACCAATCATCTACTACCGTGGGGATCACCGGATACCCAACCAATCATCTACTACCGGGGGATCACCGGATACCCCACCAATCATCTACTACCGGGGGGATCACCGGATACCCAACCAATCATCTACTACCGTGGGGATCACCGGATACCCCACCAATCATCTACTACCCGGGGGATCACCGGATACCCAACCAATCATCTACTACCGGGGGATCACCGGATACCCACCAATCATCTACTACCGGGGGATCACCGGATACCCAACCAATCATCTACTACCGGGGGGATCACCGGATACCCACCAATCATCTACTACCGGGGGGATCACCGGATACCCCACCAATCATCTACTATCGGGGGGATCACCGGATACCCCACCAATCCTCTACTACCGGGGGGATCACCGGATACCCCCCAATCATCTACTACCGGGGGGATCACCGGATACCCCCCCAATCATCTACTACCGGGGGGATCACCGGATACCCAACCAATCATCTACTACCGGGGGGATCACCGGATACCCCCCAATCATCTACTACCGGGGGGATCACCGGATACCCCCCAATCATCTACTACCGGGGGGATCACCGGATACCCAATCAATCATCTACTACCGGGGGGATCACCGGATACCCCACCAATCATCTACTACCGGGGGGATCACCGGATACCCCACCAATCATCTACTACCGGGGGGATCACCGTATACCCAACCAATCATCTACTACCGGGGGGATCACCGGATACCCCACCAATCATCTACTACCGTGGGGATCACCGGATACCCAACCAATCATCTACTACCGTGGGGATCACCGGATACCCCACCAATCATCTACTACCGGGGGGATCACCGGATACCCAACCAATCATCTACTACCGTGGGGATCACCGGATACCCCACCAATCATCTACTACTGGGGGGATCACCGGATACCCCACCAATCATCTACTACCGGGGGGATCACCGGATACCCCACCAATCATCTACTATCGGGGGGATCACCGGATACCCCACCAATCATCTACTACCGGGGGGATCACCGGATACCCAACCAATCCTCTACTATCGGGGGGATCACCGGATACCCCACCAATCATCTACTACCGGGGGGATCACCGGATACCCAACCAATCATCTACTACCGTGGGGATCACCGGATACCCCACCAATCATCTACTACCGTGGGGATCACCGGATACCCAACCAATCATCTACTACCGTGGGGATCACCGGATACCCCACCAATCATCTACTACCGTGGGGATCACCGGATACCCCACCAATCATCTACTACTGGGGGGATCACCGGATACCCAACCAATCATCTACTACCGTGGGGATCACCGGATACCCCACCAATCATCTACTACTGGGGGGATCACCGGATACCCCACCAATCATCTACTACCGGGGGGATCACCGGATACCCCACCAATCATCTACTACCGGGGGGATCACCGGATACCCAACCAATCATCTACTACCGGGGGGATCACCGGATACCCCACCAATCATCTACTACCGGGGGGATCACCGGATACCCCACCAATCCTCTACTATCGGGGGGATCACCGGATACCCAACCAATCATCTACTACCGGGGGGATCACCGGATACCCCACCAATCCTCTACTATCGGGGGGATCACCGGATACCCCACCAATCATCTACTACCGTGGGGATCACCGGATACCCAACCAATCATCTACTACCGTGGGGATCACCGGATACCCCACCAATCATCTACTACCGGGGGGATCACCGGATACCCCACCAATCATCTACTACCGGGGGGGATCACCGGATACCCAACCAATCATCTACTACCGGGGGGATCACCGGATACCCCACCAATCATCTACTACCGGGGGGATCACCGGATACCCCACCAATCATCTACTACCGGGGGGATCACCGGATACCCAACCAATCATCTACTACCGTGGGGATCACCGGATACCCCACCAATCATCTACTACCGTGGGGATCACCGGATACCCAACCAATCATCTACTACCGTGGGGATCACCGGATACCCCACCAATCATCTACTACCGTGGGGATCACCGGATACCCAACCAATCATCTACTACCGTGGGGATCACCGGATACCCCACCAATCATCTACTACCGGGGGGATCACCGGATACCCAACCAATCATCTACTACCGGGGGGATCACCGGATACCCCACCAATCCTCTACTATCGGGGGGATCACCGGATACCCAACCAATCATCTACTACCGGGGGGATCACCGGATACCCCACCAATCATCTACTACCGGGGGGATCACCGGATACCCCACCAATCCTCTACTATCGGGGGGATCACCGGATACCCAACCAATCATCTACTACCGGGGGGATCACCGGATACCCCACCAATCCTCTACTATCGGGGGGATCACAGGATACCCAACCAATCATCTACTACCGGGGGGATCACCGGATACCCCCCCAATCATCTACTACCGGGGGGATCACCGGATACCCCCCCAATCATCTACTACCGGGGGGATCACCGGATACCCAACCAATCATCTACTACCGGGGGGATCACCGGATACCCCCCAATCATCTACTACCGGGGGGATCACCGGATACCCCCCCAATCATCTACTACCGGGGGGATCACCGGATACCCAACCAATCATCTACTACCGGGGGGATCACCGGATACCCCACGAATCATCTACTACCGGGGGGATCACCGGATACCCCACCAATCATCTACTACCGGGGGGATCACCGGATACCCAACCAATCATCTACTACCGGGGGGGATCACCGGATACCCCACCAATCCTCTACTATCGGGGGGATCACCGGATACCCAACCAATCATCTACTACCGGGGGGATCACCGGATACCCAACCAATCATCTACTACCGGGGGGATCACCGGATACCCCACCAATCCTCTACTATCGGGGGGATCACCGGATACCCAACCAATCATCTACTACCGGGGGGATCACCGGATACCCCACCAATCCTCTACTATCGGGGGGATCACCGGATACCCAACCAATCATCTACTACCGGGGGGATCACCGGATACCCCACCAATCAACTACTACCGGGGGGATCACCGGATACCCAACCAATCATCTACTACCGGGGGGATCACCGGATACCCCACCAATCATCTACTACCGGGGGGATCACCGGATACCCCACCAATCATCTACTACGGGGGGGATCACCGGATACCCCACCAATCATCTACTACCGGGGGGATCACCGGATACCCCATCAATCATCTACTACCGGGGGGATCACCGGATACCCCACCAATCATCTACTACCGGGGGGATCACCGGATACCCCACCAATCATCTACTACCGGGGGGATCACCGGATACCCCACCAATCATTTACTACCGGGGGGATCACCGGATACCCCATCAATCATCTACTACCGGGGGGATCACCAGATACCCCACCAATCATCTACTACCGGGGGATCACCGGATACCCCATCAATCCTCTACTATCGGGGGGATCACCGGATACCCAACCAATCATCTACTACCGTGGGGATCACCGGATACCCAACCAATCATCTACTACCGGGGGGATCACCGGATACCCAACCAATCATCTACTACCGGGGGGATCACCGGATACCCCACCAATCCTCTACTATCGGGGGGATCACCGGATACCCCACCAATCATCTACTACCGGGGGGATCACCGGATACCCCACCAATCATCTACTACCGGGGGGATCACCGGATACCCCACCAAACCTCTACTATCGGGGGGATCACCGGATACCCAACCAATCATCTACTACCGGGGGATCACCGGATACCCCCCCAATCATCTACTACCGGGGGGATCACCGGATACCCCCCCAATCATCTACTACCGGGGGGATCACCGGATACCCAACCAATCATCTACTACCGGGGGGATCACCGGATACCCCCCAATCATCTACTACCGGGGGGATCACCGGATACCCCCCCAATCATCTACTACCGGGGGGATCACCGGATACCCAACCAATCATCTACTACCGGGGGGATCACCGGATACCCCACGAATCATCTACTACCGGGGGGATCACCGGATACCCCACCAATCATCTACTACCGGGGGGATCACCGGATACCCAACCAATCATCTACTACCGGGGGGATCACCGGATACCCCACCAATCCTCTACTATCGGGGGGATCACCGGATACCCAACCAATCATCTACTACTGGGGGGATCACCGGATACCCCACCAATCCTCTACTATCGGGGGGATCACCGGATACCCAACCAATCATCTACTACCGGGGGGATCACCGGATACCCCACCAATCATCTACTACCGGGGGGATCACCGGATACCCAACCAATCATCTACTACCGGGGGGATCACCGGATACCCACCAATCATCTACTACCGGGGGGATCACCGGATACCCCACCAATCATCTACTACGGGGGGGATCACCGGATACCCCACCAATCATCTACTACCGGGGGGATCACCGGATACCCCATCAATCATCTACTACCGGGGGGATCACCGGATACCCCCCCAATCATCTACTACCGGGGGGATCACCGGATACCCCACAAATCATCTACTGCCGGGGGGATCTCCGGATACCCCACCAATCATCTACTAATGGGGGGATCACCGGATACCCCACCAATCATCTACTGCCGGGGGGATCTCCGGATACCCCACCAATCATCTACTAATGGGGGGATCACCGGATACCCCACCAATCATCTACTACCGGGGGGATCACCGGATACCCCACAAATCATCTACTGCCGGGGGGATCTCCGGATACCCCACCAATCATCTACTAATGGGGGGATCACCGGATACCCCACCAATCATCTACTGCCGGGGGGATCTCCGGATACCCCACCAATCATCTACTAATGGGGGGATCACCGGATACCCAACCAATCATCTACTACCGGGGGGATCACCGGATACCCCACCAATCCTCTACTATCGGGGGGATCACCGGATACCCAACCAATCATCTACTACTGGGGGGATCACCGGATACCCCACCAATCCTCTACTATCGGGGGGATCACCGGATACCCAACCAATCATCTACTACCGGGGGGATCACCGGATACCCAACCAATCATCTACTACCGGGGGGATCACCGGATACCCCACCAATCATCTACTACCGGGGGGATCACCGGATACCCCACCAATCATCTACTACGGGGGGGATCACCGGATACCCCACCAATCATCTACTACCGGGGGGATCACCGGATACCCCAGCAATCATCTACTACCGGGGGGATCACCGGATACCCCACCAATCATCTACTACCGGGGGGATCACCGGATACCCCACCAATCATCTACTACCGGGGGGATCACCGGATACCCCACCAATCATCTACTACCGGGGGGATCACCGGATACCCCATCAATCATCTACTACCGGGGGGATCACCAGATACCCCACCAATCATCTACTACCGGGGGATCACCGGATACCCCACAAATCATCTACTGCCGGGGGGATCTCCGGATACCCCACCAATCATCTACTAATGGGGGGATCACCGGATACCCCACCAATCATCTACTGCCGGGGGGATCTCCGGATACCCCACCAATCATCTACTAATGGGGGGATCACCGGATACCCACCAATCATCTACTACCGGGGGGATCACCGGGGGGATCACCGGATACCCCACCAATCATCTACTACCGGGGGGATCACCGGATACCCAACCAATCATCTACTACCGGGGGGATCACCGGGGGGATCACCGGATACCCACCAATCATCTACTACCGGGGGGATCACCGGATACCCAACCAATCATCTACTACCGGGGGGATCACCGGATACCCCACCAATCATCTACTACCGGGGGGATCACCGGATACCCACCAATCATCTACTACCGGGGGGATCACCGGATACCCCACCAATCATCTACTACCGGGGGGATCACCGGATACCCCACCAATCATCTACTACCGGGGGGATCACCGGATACCCAACCAATCATCTACTACCGGGGGGATCACCGGATACCCCCCAATCATCTACTACCGGGGGGATCACCGGATACCCCCCCAATCATCTACTACCGGGGGATCACCGGATACCCCACCAATCATCTACTACCGGGGGGATCACCGGATACCCCCCAATCATCTACTACCGGGGGGATCACCGGATACCCAACCAATCATCTACTACCGGGGGGATCACCGGATACCCCACCAATCATCTACTACCGGGGGGATCACCGGATACCCCCCAATCATCTACTACCGGGGGGATCACCGGATACCCAACCAATCATCTACTACCGGGGGGATCACCGGATACCCCACCAATCATCTACTACCGGGGGGATCACCGGATACCCCACCAATCATCTACTACCGGGGGGATCACCGGATACCCCACCAATCATCTACTACCGGGGGGATCACCGGATACCCCACCAATCATCTACTACCGGGGGGATCACCGGATACCCCAACAATCATCTACTACCGCGGGGGATCACCAGATACCCCACCAATCCTCTACTCCCGGGGGGATCACCGGATACCCCACAAATCATCTACTACCGGGGGGATCTCCGGATACCCCACCAATCATCTACTAATGGGGGGATCACCGGATACCCCACCAATCATCTACTACCGGGGGGATCACCGGATACCCCACCAATCATCTACTACCGGGGGATCACCGGATACCCAACCAATCATCTACTACCGGGGGGATCACCGGGGGGATCACCGGATACCCCACCAATCATCTACTACCGGGGGGATCACCGGATACCCAACCAATCATCTACTACCGGGGGGATCACCGGGGGGATCACCGGATACCCCACCAATCATCTACTACCGGGGGGATCACCGGATACCCCAACAATCATCTACTACCGGGGGGATCACCGGATACCCCACCAATCATCTACTACCGGGGGGATCACCGGATACCCCACCAATCATCTACTACCGGGGGGATCACCGGATACCCCACCAATCATTTACTACCGGGGGGATCACCGGATACCCCATCAATCATCTACTACCGGGGGGATCACCAGATACCCCACCAATCATCTACTACCGGGGGGATCACCGGATACCCCATCAATCCTCTACTATCGGGGGGATCACCGGATACCCAACCAATCATCTACTACCGTGGGGATCACCGGATACCCAACCAATCATCTACTACCGGGGGGATCACCGGATACCCAACCAATCATCTACTACCGGGGGGATCACCGGATACCCCACCAATCCTCTACTACCGGGGGGATCACCGGATACCCCACCAATCATCTACTACCGGGGGGATCACCGGATACCCCACCAATCCTCTACTATCGGGGGGATCACCGGATACCCAACCAATCATCTACTACCGGGGGATCACCGGATACCCCCCAATCATCTACTACCGGGGGGATCACCGGATACCCCCCCAATCATCTACTACCGGGGGGATCACCGGATACCCAACCAATCATCTACTACCGGGGGATCACCGGATACCCCCCAATCATCTACTACCGGGGGGATCACCGGATACCCCCCCAATCATCTACTACCGGGGGGATCACCGGATACCCAACCAATCATCTACTACCGGGGGGATCACCGGATACCCCACGAATCATCTACTACCGGGGGGATCACCGGATACCCCACCAATCATCTACTACCGGGGGGATCACCGGATACCCAACCAATAATCTACTACCGGGGGGATCACCGGATACCCCACCAATCCTCTACTATCGGGGGGATCACCGGATACCCAACCAATCATCTACTACTGGGGGGATCACCGGATACCCCACCAATCCTCTACTATCGGGGGGATCACCGGATACCCAACCAATCATCTACTACCGGGGGGATCACCGGATACCCCACCAATCATTTACTACCGGGGGGATCACCGGATACCCAACCAATCATCTACTACCGGGGGGATCACCGGATACCCCACCAATCATCTACTACCGGGGGGATCACCGGATACCCCACCAATCATCTACTACGGGGGGGATCACCGGATACCCCACCAATCATCTACTACCGGGGGGATCACCGGATACCCCATCAATCATCTACTACCGGGGGGATCACCGGATACCCCCCCAATCATCTACTACCGGGGGGATCACCGGATACCCCACAAATCATCTACTGCCGGGGGGATCTCCGGATACCCCACCAATCATCTACTAATGGGGGGATCACCGGATACCCCACCAATCATCTACTGCCGGGGGGATCTCCGGATACCCCACCAATCATCTACTAATGGGGGGATCACCGGATACCCCACCAATCATCTACTACCGGCGGGATCACCGGATACCCCACAAATCATCTACTGCCGGGGGGATCTCCGGATACCCCACCAATCATCTACTAATGGGGGGATCACCGGATACCCCACCAATCATCTACTGCCGGGGGGATCTCCGGATACCCCACCAATCATCTACTAATGGGGGGATCACCGGATACCCAACCAATCATCTACTACCGGGGGGATCACCGGATACCCCACCAATCCTCTACTATCGGGGGGATCACCGGATACCCAACCAATCATCTACTACTGGGGGGATCACCGGATACCCCACCAATCCTCTACTATCGGGGGGATCACCGGATACCCAACCAATCATCTACTACCGGGGGGATCACCGGATACCCAACCAATCATCTACTACCGGGGGGATCACCGGATACCCCACCAATCATCTACTACCGGGGGGATCACCGGATACCCCACCAATCATCTACTACGGGGGGGATCACCGGATACCCCACCAATCATCTACTACCGGGGGGATCACCGGATACCCCATCAATCATCTACTACCGGGGGGATCACCGGATACCCCACCAATCATCTACTACCGGGGGGATCACCGGATACCCCACCAATCATCTACTACCGGGGGGATCACCGGATACCCCACCAATCATCTACTACCGGGGGGATCACCGGATACCCCATCAATCATCTACTACCGGGGGGATCACCAGATACCCCACCAATCATCTACTACCGGGGGGATCACCGGATACCCCACAAATCATCTACTGCCGGGGGGATCTCCGGATACCCCACCAATCATCTACTAATGGGGGGATCACCGGATACCCCACCAATCATCTACTGCCGGGGGGATCTCCGGATACCCCACCAATCATCTACTAATGGGGGGATCACCGGATACCCAACCAATCATCTACTACCGGGGGGATCACCGGGGGGATCACCGGATACCCCACCAATCATCTACTACCGGGGGGATCACCGGATACCCAACCAATCATCTACTACCGGGGGGATCACCGGGGGGATCACCGGATACCCCACCAATCATCTACTACCGGGGGGATCACCGGATACCCAACTAATCATCTACTACCGGGGGGATCACCGGATACCCCACCAATCATCTACTACCGGGGGATCACCGGATACCCCACCAATCATCTACTACCGGGGGGATCACCGGATACCCCACCAATCAGCTACTACCGGGGGGATCACCGGATACCCCATCAATCATCTACTACCGGGGGGATCACCAGATACCCCACCAATCATCTACTACAGGGGGGATCACCGGATACCCACCAATCATCTACTACCGGGGGGATCACCGGATACCCCACCAATCATCTACTACCGGGGGGATCACCGGATACCCCACCAATCATCTACTACCGGGGGGATCACCGGATACCCACCAATCATCTACTACCGGGGGGATCACCGGATACCCAACCAATCATCTACTACCGGGGGGATCACCGGATACCCCACCAATCATCTACTACCGGGGGGATCACCGGATACCCCACCAATCATCTACTACGGGGGGGATCACCGGATACCCAACCAATCATCTACTACCGGGGGGATCACCGGATACCCCACCAATCATCTATTACCGGGGGGATCACCGGATACCCCACCAATCATCTACTACCGGGGGGATCACCGGATACCCCACCAATCATCTACTACCGGGGGGATCACCGGATACCCCACCAATCATCTACTACCGGGGGGATCACCGGATACCCCATCAATCATCTACTACCGCGGGGGATCACCAGATACCCCACCAATCATCTACTACCGGGGGGATCACCGGATACCCCACAAATCATCTACTGCCGGGGGGATCTCCGGATACCCCACCAATCATCTACTAATGGGGGGATCACCGGATACCCCACCAATCATCTACTGCCGGGGGGATCTCCGGATACCCCACCAATCATCTACTAATGGGGGGATCACCGGATACCCAACCAATCATCTACTACCGGGGGGATCACCGGGGGGATCACCGGATACCCCACCAATCATCTACTACCGGGGGGATCACCGGATACCCAACCAATCATCTACTACCGGGGGGATCACCGGGGGGATCACCGGATACCCCACCAATCATCTACTACCGGGGGGATCACCGGATACCCAACTAATCATCTACTACCGGGGGGATCACCGGATACCCCACCAATCATCTACTACCGGGGGGATCACCGGATACCCCACCAATCATCTACTACCGGGGGGATCACCGGATACCCCACCAATCATCTACTACCGGGGGGATCACCGGATACCCCATCAATCATCTACTACCGGGGGGATCACCAGATACCCCACCAATCATCTACTACCGGGGGGATCACCGGATACCCCACCAATCATCTACTACCGGGGGGATCACCGGATACCCCACCAATCATCTACTACCGGGGGGATCACCGGATACCCCACCAATCATCTACTACCGGGGGATCACCGGATACCCCACCAATCATCTACTACCGGGGGGATCACCGGATACCCAACCAATCATCTACTACCGGGGGGATCACCGGATACCCCACCAATCATCTACTACCGGGGGGATCACCGGATACCCCACCAATCATCTACTACGGGGGGGATCACCGGATACCCAACCAATCATCTACTACCGGGGGATCACCGGATACCCCACCAATCATCTATTACCGGGGGGATCACCGGATACCCCACCAATCATCTACTACCGGGGGGATCACCGGATACCCCACCAATCATCTACTACCGGGGGGATCACCGGATACCCCACCAATCATCTACTACCGGGGGAATCACCGGATACCCCACCAATCATCTACTACCGGGGGGATCACCGGATACCCCACCAATCATCTACTACCGGGGGGATCACCGGATACCCCACCAATCATCTACTACCGGGGGGATCACCAGATACCCCACCAATCATCTATTACCGGGGGGGATCACCGGATACCCCACCAACCACATCCCCCATAACTGAGATCCTCCATCTACATAACTGAACTCCTCCACCCCCCCATTACTGAACATCTCCACCCCCCATAACTGATCTCCTCCAATCTCCTTATTAGGTTTGTTGCCCTTCTCTGGATTGTCTCCAGTTCCAACACATCCTTCCTGAGGACTGGTGACCAGAACTGGACGGAATACTCCAGGTGTGGCTGGACCAGAGTCATATGAAGTGATTGAATTATAGTTGTTTCTTTTGAGTAAATCTCTTTCTTTTTCATGCACATTAATAGACGTGAATGTCCGATATATAGAGTATGTAAAGCACTGTATAAAATGACGCCACTATAAGAGTACCTGTAATAAATACATGAAATATTCTGTTTGCTTTACTTGCAGCAGCCTGGCATTGCCATCGATGGGTCTGTCACCTTCTAGGACCCCCAGGTCCTCTCCGTTCTCCCCCTAGTCTGTAATTTGCATTCATATTTTTAGCCCCCAAGTTAATGACATCACATTTATCAATATTAAACCTCATTTTCCATGATGATGCCCATTTCTCCGTCTGTCTTATCGTAGCACGTCCCCCTAGAGGACTGCTGAGAATTACCTGCTCATCTGCACGGCCATGACCAAGTGAACCTTCCAACCCACCTGACACTCTGGGTTCAGACATCCCTGTAGCACTGTGTGGTAATAATCAAACAACTCAATGTGAATAGGTTCTGAAATATTTTACTTGAAAAAATAAGAGAAGTTATTTTAGAGAGGGAGGTGATAATCTACTGAGCCAAAATAACAGCGCCAATCAGCAAACCAGCCCCTTCCGAAGGCACAAAACAACGTTCAGCAACAACACTATTATATACATATATATATATATATATATATATATATATATATATATATATATACTCTCCCTAAAGGAGGTTTCAGTTAAGTACTTATGCGGCCACACAGAGAAAGATGTAATCTGGCCAATCTTCGCTTTACCGAAGGATAAAAGCAGGTCTATCAAAGTATAGGGGGCCCTCTAAGTAATGGCAAAGAAAGTTCCACGTTGCAGATCTGATGTTCTTCGCTAGCTAGTTGGAGCTCGTAAACTGTAATCTGTTAGGGGTTATGATGAAGTAAGTTCCTAGTAAGGAAGATCTAATGCCGCGTACACACGATGGGAAATGTTGGATGTGAGCTTGTTGGCTGAAAGTCCGACCGTGTCTATGCTCCATCGAACATTTGTTGACGGACTTTCCGCCAACAAATGTTGGCTGGCAGGTTCTCAAATTTTCAGCCAACAAATCTTTGTTGTTGGACTTTCTGATAGTGTGTACACAAGTCCGTCACACAAAAGTTCACACATGCTCAGAATGAAGTACAAGCCGGAAGCGCTTGGACTTCTAAAACTAATGGAGATATCACATGACTATTGAACTTCCTTTTTATTGGCTCGCCGTACGTCTTGTACATCACTACGTTCGTAATTGTTGGCCAACTTTGGGTGACCGTGTGTATGCAAGACAAGTTGGAGCCAACACTCTTCGAACAAAATTCCACGGTTTTGTTGTCAGAAAGTCGGATTGTGTGTACGTGGCATACAGATGTGTGAGCACAGTGTTCAAGCAATGCAATAAGGTGTTCTTGGGGTAAAGATGTCTGTGCCCAGTGTCTCTGTAATAATGGCAATGAATAGATAAAGATTGAGCTATCCGCCCTCTCACCAGTGACCAGATCGCTCTGATGTCTTGGTCTTCCGAGATGAAGCTTGTCACACGCTCCCACACCGACAGGCAGGTGACCCCAGTAGTGTTGATGACAGGGGGTCCAACAGCGGATAACAGAGCTAGGCCCTTTAGGCCTCGGGTTGGAAGTGAGACTCCGCGTGGGAGGCCGCAACCTCTCTCCCTGTGGCAGAGAGAGAGGTCCGTCTTGTGTCACCCCCAGGAGGAAGAGACCCTGCGCCGGCTTTCGGCCCCCTTTATAGCCACTCCCAGCAATCTTCATGTTACAGCAAAGAACCCTGGGATGTGTAGTCCTAGGGTACTGTCAGGAACCATGGAATCAGACCGAGACAGAAGTAAAGATAAATCACACTTGTTTAATAATAAAAGTAAAAAGAACAAACGCAGTCAAAACATAGCCAGAGTTCAGGAACTGGAACGGATAGTCAGCCAAGCCAGAAGTCAGGGATCAATGAAGTGGAACAGCAAGCAGGATCTGGAGCCAGAAGGGATGTCAGCAAAGCAAGTCTTGAACAAGATCGCAGGAGATCGTCTCTGTAATGTTGACTAAGGCGAAGGCAGAGCTCCTCTTGACTGAACGGCTCAAGTAGGCAGGACTGACGAGCAGGATATCATCAACAGGTAAGTAACTGTGGAGAGAAAGGAGCTGACAATTAGCTGACAGCTGAGCGGCAGCTCAGAGAAGGAAGGGCTGAGCCCTGACAGTACCACCTCCTCAATGACCCCTCCCCCTCGGAGGACCACCAGGATTGAGGCTATGGAAATCACGGAGGAGGAGAGGGGCGTGTACATCCGAGGATGAGACCCAAGAGGGCTCCTCCGGACCGCACCCTTTCCAATGCACCAGGTACTGAGCCCAGCCCTGACAGGTACATCATTACAAAGCACCTATCTGAAGAAGAACGATTCCCACCACACAGATAAGAGGTCACTGACTCCCCAATGGACAACCAATGTCTAGAAACACCCAAAGGTACGTCGCCCATAGCGCTACATTATTATCACCCTCGGGAGACGCCCACTTTATGATATATGTGATTGGTAAGTGTATATAAAGCCAAACCTTTTTTTTATTAGTTTTGGATGGAAGAGGGGAGGACTAGAACCCCGGCCAGGTGATTTTTTGCTCTCTATGGGGAAATTTCTCTTCACTTCCTGTCCCGGAGACACAAGAGGAAGTTAGAGGAAATTTCTCAAATTGAGAGGGAATTCCTCCCTAGATTGCTGTTCCGGGAACAGGTGTCCCCATTGGAAGATTTCCCTGCAGAGACACCTCGAAAATCTTACATTTCTCATCACTTCCTTCCTGCCCAGGCCATTTTTCAGCTTTCAGCGCTGTCATTTTGAATGACAATTGCGCGGTCATGCAACGCTGTACCCAAATAAAATTTTATCATTTTTTCCCCACAGATTGAGCTTTATTTTGGTGGTATTTGATCACCTCTGCAGTTTTTATTTCTTGCGCTATAAACAAAAGAAGAGCGACAAGTTTGAAAAAAAAACATAATATTTTTTACTATTTATTATAATAAATATCCAATTTTTTTTTTTTTTTTTTAAACAAATTTTTTCCTCAGTTTAGGCGATACGTATTCTTCTACATATTTTTGGTAAAAAAAAATCGCAATAAGCGTCTATTGATTGGTTTGCGCAAAAGTTATAGCGTCTACAAAATAGGGGATAGATTTATAGCATTTTTATTATTATTTTTTTTTTTACTAGTAATGGCGGCGATTTGCGATTTTTATCGTGACTGCGACATTGCGGCGGACACTTCGGACACTTTTGACACATTTTTGGGACCATTCACATTTATACAGCGATCCGTGCTATAAAATGCATTGATTACTGTATAAATGTGACTGGCAGGGAAGGGGTTAACACTAGGGGGCGCTGCAGGGGTTAATATGTTCCCTATCTTAGTGACTCTTACTGTGGGGGGAGGGGACTGACTGGGGGAGGGGACCGATCGGTGTCCCTATGTACAAGGGACACACCATCGGTCTCCTCTCCAGTGACAGGACGTGGATCTGTGTGTTTACACCCCATCATTACACACACAGATCCACGTCCTGCTCGATTACCGGGCAATCGCGGGTGCCCAGCGGACATCGCGGCCGCCGGGCACGCGCATCGGCTCCCCAGCTACGCGGCGGCGCGCGCGCCCCCCAGTGGCCAAATTGTAGACGACGTCATATGACGGCGTCCCGCCACAGTAGCTGAACCGTCCCGCCGTCATTTGACAGTGGGCGGTCAGCTAGTGGTTAAAAAATAATAAGTGAATCTCCAATGGGGACACGGATGGCAATGGACCAGATCTGTGCAGTCATCCAGTGTGAGACTTCCTGGAATAAAGACCACCCACTGCTGCTCTCTCTCCTTGTGCAGGGGTACTGGTCTTGTCTCCGCCCCTCATGTAGTGGGTGGAGCCTGCTGGGCCCCTCCCACAACTCTACTCTCTCTCCTTGTGCAGGGGACTGGTCTTGTCTCCGCCCCTCATGTAGTGGGTGGAGCCTGCTGGGCCCCTCCCACAACTCTACTCTCTCTCCTTGTGCAGGGGACTGGTCTTGTCTCCGCCCCTCATGTAGTGGGTGGAGCCTGCTGGGCCCCTCCCACAACTCTACTCTCTCTCCTTGTGCAGGGGGACTGGTCTTGTCTCCGCCCCTCATGTAGTGGGTGGAGCCTGCTGGGCCCCTCCCACAGCTCTGTTCTCTCTCCTTGTGCAGGGGGACTGGTCTTGTCTCCGCCCCTCATGTAGTGGGTGGAGCCTGCTGGGCCCCTCCCACAGCTCTGTTCTCTCTCCTTGTGCAGGGGGACTGGTCTTGTCTCCGCCCCTCATGTAGTGGGTGGAGCCTGCTGGGCTCCTCCCACAGCTCTGCTCTCTCTCCTTGAGTAGGGGACTGGTCTTGTCTCCGCCCCTCATGTAGTGGGTGGAGCCTGCTGGGCCCCTCCCACAGCTCTGTTCTCTCTCCTTGTGCAGGGGGACTGGTCTTGTCTCCGCCCCTCATGTAGTGGGTGGAGCCTGCTAGGTGCCTCCCACAGCTCTGCTCTCTCTCCTTGTGCAGGGGTACTGGTCTTGTCTCCGCCCCCTCCTGTAGTGGGTGGAGCCTGCTTGGTCACCTCCCACAGCTCTGCTCTCTCTCCTTGTGTAGGGGGACTGGTCTTGTCTCCACCCCCTTCTGTAGTTTACTGTAGTGGGTGGAGCCTGCTGGGCCCCTCCCACAGCTCTGCTCTCTCTCCTTGTGCAGGGGTACTGGTCTTGTCTCCGCCCCCTCCTGTAGTGGGTGGAGCCTGCTGGGTCACCTCCCGCAGCTCTGCTCTCTCTCCTTGAGAAGGGTGACTGGTCTTGTCTCCGCCCCCTTCTGTAGTGGGTGGAGCCTTGTTGGGCCCCTCCCACAGCTCCGCCCTCTGCACAGCCCAGTGATGATGTCACTACTATTTGTAGAAGGTAATATCTGGGTTTGCGGAGGTTTTTGGAGCGGATTTCCATCCTTTGTGGTTATTGGGGAATATTATTAAATGACATATTTTTTTCCTCGGAGTTCCGCTTTAAATGTTCCACACAAAACAGAGCGGAGAAGAGAGACAAGAAAGTAGAATGGGGAGTGTGATATCCAATCAGCAGGTTGGGGGTGTGTCCTTGACCAAGCTCGATCACAGTGGAGGACTTGGCTGTGCTGTTTGGCAGGGGTGCCGAGATCCCAATCCCGGAACCATCATTGGGTGAGGGGAATTCGTCTGGTCATGTGACCCCCGCCGATCGGTCGCTCTCCTCGCAGGTGACGCACGCCCGACTCTCTGGAAACAATGCGTTTTTTATGATTATTTCCTGTTGCCGGGGAGAAAAGTGCTTCTATAAGATATGATTAATTATATGATTAGTGTCAGGACGGGCGATGAGTCATACGAGGCGATCGCTGCGCATATCGCCATGGCGACGACCCCGCCATCGGGTCCCTGCAAAAGCTGCGATAGCGAGATAACGCTTCCTCGCCGGGCCACCAGACCGCCGCAATCCTTTAAAGGGCAACACACGACATAATCCTCGCCCTCTATGAGGGGGGAGGGGGGACGGAAATGTCTGCTGTGCCGGTGAGATCTCTGAGCGCAGAAATCCGCCATCGTCTCGCTATTCTTACACCCAACATTTCCTGTATACCGATTCTCACATCTGACGGCTGCACTCCTTTTCTTTTTTAGACTTTCTTCTGTTTTCATCTGGTGATCCAGCCAGTAAGTCAGTTGTTTATCACACGCTGTCCTGCAGATGTAGCAGTTAGTGGGCTGAGATAAACCATTTACCACTGACAGGGGTGCTTACAATGATCAGCTTTTATCCCCAAAGGAGCAAAACGTTTCTTGTAACGGATTATAAAGTGTGATCTGAGGCTTGGCTTCAATTTGTTAGTGTAGCTAAATCTGCTAGTCCGTCTAACCCTCCCCCCCCCCCCCCCCCCCAGACTGACAATGCTGCTGTCCACAGGTGCCCCCTGTGCCCCTTCATCCAGAGTGGGGGGCGCGCGCTAATACAGGAGGTGGCGGCCCGTTCATTAGGGGCTCCGCCCCCTATCCGTGTGTCCGGCCCCCTAATCTACATGCAGGGCTCCGGACAGATGGATTACAATGGGGGGAGGGGTGTGAAGAAGCACGTGATTACAGCCAGAGGCCCTAATAGGCTTAGGAAAAGGGTGGGCTCGGGGGGCGGGGCACTGAAAGGACAGGCGATCCTAATGGACGCCTAGGAGGAGAAGGAGGAGATGCCCGCCTGGAACCTAGATGGGGTAAGTGCTGGATGAGCGACTGCCTGGACCCCCCTGGAAGCAGAAGTTGCCCCACCGGCTTACCGGGGGGGTTTGTTTGACGCCCCCAACCGTTTTCGTTTAGATTTAATTTAGTATTGTTTCTATTGGTGTTTTTTTTTATTCCTTTTTTTTCTATTTGATTTTATTTGTTTGCTGTCACTTTTAATTTATTTTTATTTTTTTCATTTTATACTGAAATATGTTAAAACATTTTAAGGAAATAAAAAAGATAAATAAAAGTAAAACAACTTAAAATAAAACAAAAAATACATAAAATAAAATAAAAATACAACATAAAATAGAACAATGAAGGTAATGAAGGGTCTCTGTACCCCTCAGGAGATATTCGCCGCTCACCCGTCGTCATTTCATGTAGATTCATTCTGGGCGAATGGTACAAAGTCGAACGTTCCCCGGCCGTATCCTCCAGTATTTGGCCAGTAGATGGCGCTGACTGTATCAGGAAATCAGAGTGCTCTTCATCGCCACCTAGTGGCCACGGCGCTGTACTTTCCACATTCAAACGGCAGCGAATACAACCAAAGAACATTCAATAATGACACAGAACAAATAAAAATTCACTTTCGATGGACAAACGACCTTATTACATTTATTTATTTAAATTTTTTTTTTTTTTTCTTATTATTTTTTTTTTTTTTTTTTTTTTTTATAAAGACACCCAAAACACCTTCACCAGAGAGCGGGATGAGGACCGAGAAGGATAGAAATGATCTCTATTTATGAAGGGGGCGGAGTTAGGTATGACAATTGGCGTAGTGGGCGGGATGAGGATTGAGAAGGATAGAAATGATCTCTATGAAGGGGGTGGAGTTAGGTATGACAATTGGCGTAGTGGGCGGGATGAGGATTGAGAAGGATAGAAATGATCTCTATGTATGAAGGGGGCGGAGTTAGGTATGACAATTGGCGTAGTGGGCAGGATGAGGACTGAGAAGGATAGAAATGATCTCTATGAAGGGGGCGGAGTTAGGTATGACAATTGGCGTAGTGGGCGGGATGAGGACCGAGAAGGATAGAAATGATCTCTATGAAGGGGGCGGAGTTAGGTATGACAATTGGCGTAGTGGGCGGGATGAGGACTGAGAAGGATAGAAATGATCTCTATCTATGAAGGGGGCGGAGTTATTTATGACAATTGGCGTAGTGGGCAGGATGAGGACTGAGAAGGATAGAAATGATCTCTATGAAGAGGGCGGAGTTAGGTATGACAATTGGCGTAGTGGGCGGGATGAGGATTGAGAAGGATAGAAATGATCTCTATGAAGGGGGCGGAGTTAGGTATGACAATTGGCGTAGTGGGCGGGATGAGGACCGAGAAGGATAGAAATGATCTCTATTTATGAAGGGGGCGGAGTTAGGTATGACAATTGGCGTAGTGGGCGGGATGAGGACCGAGAAGGATAGAAATGATCTCTATGAAGGGGGCGGAGTTAGGTATGACAATTGGCGTAGTGGGCGGGATGAGGACCGAGAAGGATAGAAATGATCTCTATCTATGAAGGGGGCGGAGTTAGGTATGACAATTGGCGTAGTGGGTGGGATGAGGACCGAGAAGGATAGAAATGATCTCTATTTATGAAGGGGGCGGAGTTAGGTATGACAATTGGCGTAGTGGGCGGGATGAGGACCGAGAAGGCTAGAAATGATCTCTATCTATGAAGGGGGTGGAGTTAGGTATGACAATTGGCGTAGTGGGCGGGATGAGGACCGAGAAGGATAGAAATGATCTCTATCTATGAAGGGGGCGGAGTTATTTATGACAATTGGCGTAGTGGGCGGGATGAGGATTGAGAAGGATAGAAATGATCTCTATAAAGGGGGCGGAGTTAGGTATGACAATTGGCGTAGTGGGCGGGATGAGGACCGAGAAGGATAGAAATGATCTCTATTTATGAAGGGGGCGGAGTTAGGTATGATAATTGGCGTAGTGGGCGGGATGAGGATTGAGAAGGATAGAAATGATCTCTATGAAGGGGGCGGAGTTAGGTATGACAATTGGCATAGTGGGTGGGATGAGGACCGAGAAGGATAGAAATGATCTCTATCTATGAAGGGGGCGGAGTTAGGTATGACAATTGGCGTAGTGGGCGGGATGAGGACCGAGAAGGATAGAAATGATCTCTATCTATGAAAGGGGCGGAGTTAGGTATGACAATTGGCGTAGTGGGAGGGATGAGGACTGAGAAGGATAGAAATGATCTCTATGAAGGGGCGGAGTTAGGTATGACAATTGGCGTAGTGGGCGGGATGAGGACTGAGAAGGATTGAAATGATCTCTATCTATGAAGGGGGCGGAGTTAGGTATGACAATTGGCGTAGTGGGCGGGATGAGGACTGAGAAGGATAGAAATGATCTCTATTTATGAAGGGGGCGGAGTTAGGTATGACAATTGGCGTAGTGGGCGGGATGAGGACCGAGAAGGATAGAAATGATCTCTATCTATGAAGGGGGCGGAGTTATTTATGACAATTGGCGTAGTGGGCGGGATGAGGATTGAGAAGGATAGAAATGATCTCTATGAAGGGGGCGGAGTTAGGCATGACAATTGGCGTAGTGGGCGGGATGAGGACTGAGAAGGATAGAAATGATCTCTATCTATGAAGGGGCGGAGTTAGGTATGACAATTGGCGTAGTGGGCGGGATGAGGACTGAGAAGGATAGAAATGATCTCTATTTATGAAGGGGGCGGAGTTAGGTATGACAATTGGCGTAGTGGGCGGGATGAGGACCGAGAAGGATAGAAATGATCTCTATCTATGAAGGGGGCGGAGTTATTTATGACAATTGGCGTAGTGGGCGGGATGAGGATTGAGAAGGATAGAAATGATCTCTATGAAGGGGGCGGAGTTAGGTATGACAATTGGCGTAGTGGGCGGGATGAGGACCGAGAAGGATAGAAATGATCTCTATGAAGGGGGCGGAGTTAGGTATGACAATTGGCGTAGTGGGCGGGATGAGGACCGAGAAGGATAGAAATGATCTCTATTTATGAAGGGGGCGGAGTTAGGTATGACAATTGGCGTAGTGGGTGGGATGAGGACTGAGAAGGATAGAAATGATCTCTATGAAGGGGGCGGAGTTAGGTATGACAATTGGCGTAGTGGGCGGGATGAGGACTGAGAAGGATAGAAATGATCTCTATTTATGAAGGGGGCGGAGTTAGGTATGACAATTGGCGTAGTGGGCGGGATGAGGACCGAGAAGGATAGAAATGATCTCTATCTATGAAGGGGGCGGAGTTATTTATGACAATTGGCGTAGTGGGCGGGATGAGGATTGAGAAGGATAGAAATGATCTCTATGAAGGGGGCGGAGTTAGGTATGACAATTGGCGTAGTGGGCGGGATGAGGACCGAGAAGGATAGAAATGATCTCTATTTATGAAGGGGGCGGAGTTAGGTATGACAATTGGCGTAGTGGGTGGGATGAGGACTGAGAAGGATAGAAATGATCTCTATGAAGGGGCGGAGTTAGGTATGACAATTGGCGTAGTGGGCGGGATGAGGACTGAGAAGGATAGAAATGATCTCTATTTATGAAGGGGGCGGAGTTAGGTATGACAATTGGCGTAGTGGGCGGGATGAGGACCGAGAAGGATAGAAATGATCTCTATCTATGAAGGGGGCGGAGTTATTTATGACAATTGGCGTAGTGGGCGGGATGAGGATTGAGAAGGATAGAAATGATCTCTATGAAAGGGGCGGAGTTAGGTATGACAATTGGCGTAGTGGGCGGGATGAGGATTGAGAAGGATAGAAATGATCTCTATTTATGAAGGGGGCGGAGTTAGGTATGACAATTGGCGTAGTGGGCGGGATGAGGACTGAGAAGGATAGAAATGATCTCTATCTATGAAGGGGGCGGAGTTAGGTATGACAATTGGCGTAGTGGGAGGGATGAGGACTGAGAAGGATAGAAATGATCTCTATCTATGAAGAGGGCGGAGTTATGTATGATAATTGGCGTAGTGGGCGGGATGAGGACTGAGAAGGATAGAAATGATCTCTATTTATGAAGGGGGCGGAGTTAGGTATGACAATTGGCGTAGTGGGCGGGATGAGGACCGAGAAGGATAGAAATGATCTCTATCTATGAAGGGGGCGGAGTTATTTATGACAATTGGCGTAGTGGGCGGGATGAGGATTGAGAAGGATAGAAATGATCTCTATGAAGGGGGCGGAGTTAGGTATGACAATTGGCGTAGTGGGCGGGATGAGGACCGAGAAGGATAGAAATGATCTCTATGAAGGGGGCGGAGTTAGGTATGACAATTGGCGTAGTGGGCGGGATGAGGACTGAGAAGGATAGAAATGATCTCTATTTATGAAGGGGGCGGAGTTAGGTATGACAATTGGCGTAGTGGGTGGGATGAGGACCGAGAAGGATAGAAATGATCTCTATTTATGAAGGGGGCGGAGTTAGGTATGACAATTGGCGTAGTGGGAGGGATGAGGACTGAGAAGGATAGAAATGATCTCTATCTATGAAGAGGGCGGAGTTATGTATGATAATTGGCGTAGTGGGCGGGATGAGGACCGAGAAGGATAGAAATGATCTCTATCTATGAAGGGGGCGGAGTTAGGTATGACAATTGGCGTAGTGGGCGGGATGAGGACTGAGAAGGATAGAAATGATCTCTATGAAGGGGGCGGAGTTAGGTATGACAATTGGCGTAGTGGGCGGGATGAGGACCGAGAAGGATAGAAATGATCTGTATGAAGGGGGCGGAGTTTGCATATATTCCGGCAGCGTCTGGTCCCTCTTTGTATCCAGTTTATTGATCTTATCAGCGATATGTAATGTTGTATCTTCTGATCAGCATCCAATCAGATCATTCGATCAGCTGCACAGATTTTGGGGTGAAATCTCTTCATCGTCCTCATTGAGCGCTGATCGGTGCGAGGCGCGGACGCTCGCTGTAATGTATTCGCAGTCACTGCCGCCGTCTCGTACGGCTCACAGATGTTAACAATCGGATGATGCGGAGCGTCACGTAGGCAGCGCCCACCAAAGGCCGCAGGGCCGTAATGAAGACGATGGGACGTCACGGGCGCGGTGCAGAGCGGGCGCTCGCCGGTCGCCTTGTCAGGACATAATTGCCTGGCTGGGATTCTACGGCGGCAGGAGAGGAGCGCGGCGGATTTTGCATAAATTAATCTAATTAATGACTAATGTGTTTTTAATGGCGTGACGAGCGCGACAAATAAAAACGGGTTATTTCTAGCCGGTCGGAGTGTGCCGCCGAACGCATTATGGCCATTGTTCCGTAATTTGACGTCTTCAGCCGAGCGCCGTATTACTATTCATTAGACGGCTGACTCATCGCCCTCGCCACTTCCCCAATTAACGGAAAGTTTCCCATTCATCGGACGCACCAACCAAAACATCTCGTTATACGCCGCGCTGAATGATGGAACGCCGCGCTGAATGATGGAACGCCGCGCTGAATGATGGAACGCTGCGCTGAATGATAGAACGCCGCGCCGAATGATGGAACGCCGCGCTGAATGATAGAACGCCGCGCAGAATGATAGAACGCCGCGCAGAATGATAGAACGCCGCGCCGAATGATAGAACGCCGTGCAGAATGATGGAACGCCGCGCTGAATGATAGAACGCCGCGCTGAATGATGGAACGCCGCGCTGAATGATAGAACGCCGCGCAGAATGATAGAATGCCGCGCAGAATGATGGAACGCCGCGCAGAATGATAGAACGCCGCGCAGAATGATGGAACGCCGCGCTGAATGATAGAACGCCGCGCAGAATGATGGAACGCCGCGCAGAATGATAGAACGCCGCGCAGAATGATAGAACGCCGCGCAGAATGATGGAACGCCGCGCTGAATGATGGAACGCCGCGCCGAATGATAGAACGCCGCGCTGAATGATGGAACGCCGCGCAGAATGATGGAACGCCGCGCCGAATGATGGAACGCCGCGCTGAATGATAGAACGCCGCGCAGAATGATTGAACGCCGAGCAGAATGATAGAACGCCGCGCAGAATGATAGAACGCCGCTCAGAATGATAGAACGCCGCGCAGAATGATAGAACGCCGCGCAAAATGATAGAACGCCGCGCTGAATGATGGAACGCCGCGCTGAATGATAGAACGCCGCGCAGAATGATGGAACGCCGCGCAGAATGATAGAACGCCGCGCAGAATGATAGAACGCCGCGCCGAATGATAGAACGCCGTGCAGAATGATAGAACGCCGCGCAAAATGATAGAACGCCGCGCTGAATGATGGAACGCCGCGCTGAATGATAGAACGCCGCGCAGAATGATAGAATGCCGCGCAGAATGATGGAACGCCGCGCAGAATGATAGAACGCCGCGCAGAATGATGGAACGCCGCGCTGAATGATAGAACGCCGCGCAGAATGATAGAACGCCGCGCTGAATGATAGAACGCCGCTCTGAATGATAGAACGCCGCTCTGAATGATAGAACGCCGCGCTGAATGATGGAACGCCGCGCCGAATGATAGAACGCCGCGCTGAATGATGGAACGCCGCGCTGAATGATGGAACGCCGCGCAGAATGATGGAACGCCGTGCAGAATGATGGAACGCCGCGCTGAATGATAGAACGCCGCGCAGAATGATGGAACGCCGAGCAGAATGATAGAACGCCGCGCAGAATGATAGAACGCCGAGCAGAATGATAGAACGCCGCGCAGAATGATAGAACGCCGCGCAAAATGATAGAACGCCGCGCTGAATGATGGAACGCCGCGCAGAATGATAGAACGCCGCGCAGAATGATAGAACGCCGCGCTGAATGATAGAACGCCGTGCAGAATGATAGAACGCCGCGCAAAATGATAGAACGCCGCGCTGAATGATGGAACGCCGCGCTGAATGATAGAACGCCGCGCAGAATGATAGAACGCCGCGCAGAATGATGGAACGCCGCGCAGAATGATAGAACGCCGCGCAGAATGATAGAATGCCGCGCAGAATGATGGAACGCCGCGCAGAATGATAGAACGCCGCGCAGAATGATTGAACGCCGCGCTGAATGATAGAACGCCACGCTGAATGATGGAACGCCGCGCAGAATGATAGAACGCCGCGCAGAATGATAGAACGCCGCGCCGAATGATAGAACGCCGTGCAGAATGATAGAACGCCGCGCAAAATGATAGAACGCCGCGCTGAATGATGGAACGCTGCGCTGAATGATAGAACGCCGCGCAGAATGATAGAATGCCGCGCAGAATGATGGAACGCCGCGCAGAATGATAGAACGCCGCGCAGAATGATGGAACGCCGCGCTGAATGATAGAACGCCGCGCAGAATGATGGAACGCCGCGCAGAATGATAGAACGCCGCGCAGAATGATAGAACGCCGCGCAGAATGATGGAACGCCGCGCTGAATGATGGAACGCCGCGCCGAATGATAGAACGCCGCGCTGAATGATGGAACGCCGCGCTGAATGATGGAACGCCGCGCAGAATGATGGAACGCCGTGCAGAATGATGGAACGCCGCGCTGAATGATAGAACGCCGCGCAGAATGATGGAACGCCGAGCAGAATGATAGAACGCCGCGCAGAATGATAGAACGCCGAGCAGAATGATAGAACGCCGCGCAGAATGATAGAACGCCGCGCAAAATGATAGAACGCCGCGCTGAATGATGGAACGCCGCGCTGAATGATAGAACGCCGCGCTGAATGATAGAACGCCACGCTGAATGATAGAACGCCGCGCTGAATGATAGAACGCCGCGCAGAATGATGGAACGCCAAGCAGAATGATAGAACGCCGCGCAGAATGATGGAACGCCGCGCTGAATGATAGAACGCCGCGCAGAATGATGGAACGCCGCGCTGAATGATAGAACGTCGCGCAGACACAACGCCGAAATACAAGAATCGAACGATTACTCCGGCCTGATCAATATATTGGTTACGGTTGAAGTGCGATCGGTTAAGTCACCAATTGGACGAATTTTCGATGTATCCGAATCTCCAAATTAGAATATTAGAATAATACCGGATATAAACCAATCCGAAATAACGATAAGAATTAGAGCTCTGCTGTCCACAAGGCGAAAATCTACAAGAAAAGATCGTTCCGTGTAGTATTACACCCTCTGATGGATGGAGATGATGGTCTTCTTCAGGGGGATCTTACACTTCCTTTCCGCCAAACGTTCTCAGAGATGATCCCGGACCCCGCTAGAGAACTGTCCACGCCCCCACCCACAGACCTTACAGGTGGTCACACAATGGTGCCCCCCCACGGAGGAAGCGTATGGGCAAAAACACCTTCTTATAGTGTCGATACTGTAAGCGCGGCGACGCCCCCTTCTCTCCGGAGGCCAATGGTGGCTGTGACTGGGAGTGGGACATTCTCAGGTGTGTGTGCTTCTCTCTCTCTAAGCACAATGGCTGCAATTGATGTGCAGCCACTGTGCCCCGCCATTGCAGCCACTGTGCCCCGCCCATTGCAGCCACTGTGCCCCATCCATTGCAGCCACTGTGCCCCGTCCATTGCAGCCACTGTGCCCCATCCATTGCAGCCACTGTGCCCCGCCCATTGCAGCCACTGTGCCCCATCCATTGCAGCCACTGTGCCCCATCCATTGCATCCCTGTGCCCCATCCATTGCAGCCACTGTGCCCCCCATTGCAGCCCCTGTGCCCCATCCATTGCAGCCACTGTGCCCCGCCCATTGCAGCCCCTTTACCCCGTCAATTGCAGCCACTGTGCCCCATCCATTGCAGCCACTGTGCCCCGCCCATTGCAGCCACTGTGCCCCATCCATTGCAGCCACTGTGCCCCATCCATCGCAGCCACTGCGCCCCGTCCTTCGCAGCCACTGTGCCCCATCCATTGCAGCCCCTGTGCCCCATCCATTGCAGCCACTGTGCCCCGCCCATTGCAGCCACTGTGCCCCGCCCAATTGCAGCCACTGTGCCCCATCCATTGCAGCCACTGTGCCCCATCCATCGCAGCCCCTGTGCCCCATCCATTGCAGCCACTGTGCCCCATCCATTGCAGCCCCTGTGCTCCGTCCATTGCAGCCACTGTGCCCCATCCATTGCAGCCACTGTGCCCCGTCCATCGCAGCCCCTGTGCTCCGTCCATTGCAGCCCCTGTGCCCCATCCATTGCAGCCCCTGTGCTCCGTCCATTGCAGCCACTGTGCCCCGTCCATTGCAGCCACTGTGCCCCGTCCATCGCAGCCCCTGTGCTCCGTCCATTGCAGCCCCAATGGAAGTCAATGTCGCCGCCTCCATCGGCGGGATTGACACCTCGCGAGCCCCGTCACCTGGTATGGATTTAAAGGGGAACCCCTATGCCAACAAAAACAGCGTGGGGGTCCCCCCAAAGTCCATACCAGACCCTTATCCGAGCACGCAGCCCGGCCGTCAGGAAAGGGGGTGGGGACGAGCGAGCGTCCCCCCTCCTGAGCCGTACCAGGCCGCGTGCCCTCAACATGGGGGTACAGCCCCCCCACCCCAAAGCACCTTGTCCCCAGATCCCGGCCCCCCACCCTATGTGAATGAGTATTGGGTACATCGTACACCTACCCATTCACCTGAGGGAAAAGTATTAATAAAAAAAACACAACACAGGATTTTAAAGTAGTTTATTACACAGCTCCGGGGGGTCTTCTTCTGACTCCGGGGATCTTCTTCTGACTCCGGGGGTCTTCTTCTGACTCCGGGGGTCTTCTTCTGACTTCGGGGGTCTTCTTCTGACTCCGGGGGTCTTCTTCTGACTTCGGGGGTCTTCTTCTGACTTGGGAGGTCTTCTTCTGACTCCGGGGGTCTTCTTCTGACTTTGGAGGTCTTCTTCTGACTCCGGGGGTCTTCTTCTGACTTGGGAGGTCTTCTTCTGACTTGGGAGGTCTTCTTCTGACTCCGGGGGTCTTCTTCTGACTCCGGGGGTCTTCTTCTGACTCCGGGGGTCTTCTTCTGACTTGGGAGGTCTTCTTCTGACTTGGAGGGTCTTCTTCTGACTTGGGGGGTCTTCTTCTGACTCCGGGGGTCTTCTTCTGACTTCGGGGGTCTTCTTCTGACTTGGGAGGTCTTCTTCTGACTTGGGAGGTCTTCTTCTGACTTCGGGGGTCTTCTTCTGACTCCGGGGGTCTTCTTCTGACTCCGGGGGTCTCTTCTGACTTTGGGGGTCTTCTTCTGACTTCGGGGGTCTTCTTCTGACTTCGGGGGTCTTCTTCTGACTTCGGGGGTCTTCTTCTGACTTTGGAGGTCTTCTTCTGACTTCGGGGGTCTTCTTCTGACTTTGGAGGTCTTCTTCTGACTTCGGGGGTCTTCTTCTGACTTCGGGGGTCTTCTTCTGACTTCGGGGGTCTTCTTCTGACTCCGGGGGTCTTCTTCTGAATTCTGGGGTCTTCTTCTGACTCCGGGGGTCTTCTTCTGACTCCGGGGGTCTTCTTCTGACTCCGGGGGTCTTCTGACTTCGGAGGTCTTCTTTTGACTTGGGGGGTCTTCTTCTGACTTCGGGGGTCTTCTTCTGACTCTGGGGGTCTTCTTCTGACTTCGGGGGTCTTCTTCTGACTCCGGGGGTCTTCTTCTGACTTCGGGGGTCCTTCTTCTGACTTCGGGGGTCTTGTCCCGCTCTTCGTTTCTTCTGCCTCCGCTATCTTCTTCCATCTCTTTTACTAGCGTTGGCCGGTCTTCTCGTTCGTCGCTGCCGCCTTCTTCTTCTCCTTCCTTCCGATGTTGACACGACGCTCTCTCCGGCCGAAATGCCAGGGACGCGTTGCGCGGCGACTTATATAGGCATAAGGGGCGGGGGTCACTGGGTGATGTCACATGGTGACCCCGCCCCTTATGATGTCACAGTTTTGGCTGTAACATGACAAAATGTGGGAAATGTCTAGGGGTGTGAATACTTTTTCCAGGCACTGTCTATAGCTCCGCAGTCTGGGGGTGTAATGTATAGCACAGCACACATGGCTCAGCCATCTTGGGGGTTGGGGTATGTAATGGGCTAGTATGGAGGCAATCCTTCAGGCCGGTATGGGGCGGTAATCCTACAGAAGGTGGGTTGGCTGGTCACTCTGGTGACATCACGGGTTGTAGAGGAGTCGGAGGCGGGATTATCGTCACCGAACCAGCCAACCCGGATGGGAACTTAGCCCCGCCTTCTTAGAGAAGACTCCTCCCAGCTGACCTCACATGGGGGCATTTCTCCATCCTCATCTCCTGGATCTGCAGAGTAACCAATCACATTGTAGAATGGGTTCCCATAGAAACGGCCCTCAGAGAACACATTCCTGTAAAGAGGACCTGTCATAAGAGAGATGACCAGGATAATGGAGCTCTGCGTTCGTCTCCCGCACTCCGCTCTCTCCACCAATCAGAAGACAGAAGTGGAAATTGAACTTCTCTCAAGAAACCATTTCCAGTAAAACCAGTTGTGTCTTCCTGATGAAGGCCAAACCCATCCCCCATCTCCACCACTTAATAAAACAATCCAGGTTGGAGCGACTTCTTGCAGACGAAGCTTTCACAGCCGGGGGGGTCCGACCCCCGATAATCGCATGAAGTCCATTTATAGACGATGCCGGTCCTCTTCAATCTTCAGTCCTTTGTTAGAGATACTTAGAGGACGAGACTGCAGCTGCTCTACGCCGAGCGCCGTCCCTCCTCCACCCCTCCTCCACCCCCAACATCATGGACCAAAGTATTACCGACTAACGACACCGCCGACTGAGGACCGATTGTATACCGGGGAAAAGACTGATGTGCCAGAGGAGCTTACACTCTAATGTCCCCTCCCCCACAGTCACATCAGTCTCTGTACAGAGGAGCTTACACTCTAATGCCCCCCCCCCCCCCCCCCCCCCCTCACAGTCACATCAGTCTCTGTACAGAGGAGCTTACACTCTAATGTCCCCTCCCCCACAGTCACATCAGTCTCTGTACAGAGGAGCTTACACTCTAAAGTCCCCTCCCCCACAGTCACATCAGTCTCTATACAGAGGAGCTTACACTCTAATGTCCCCTCCCCCCACAGTCACATCAGTCTCTGTACAGAGGAGCTTACACTCTAATGTCCCCTCCCCCACAGTCACATCAGTCTCTGTACAGAGGAGCTTACACTCTAAAGTCCCCTCCCCCACAGTCACATCAGTCTCTATACAGAGGAGCTTACACTCTAATGTCCCCTCCCCCCACAGTCACATCAGTCTCTATACAGAGGAGCTTACACTCTAATGTCCCCTCCCCCACAGTCACATCAGTCTCTGTACAGAGGAGCTTACACTCTAATGTCCCCTCCCCCCACAGTCACATCAGTCTCTATACAGAGGAGCTTACACTCTAATGTCCCCTCCCCCCACAGTCACATCAGTCTCTGTACAGAGGAGCTTACACTCTAATGTCCCCTCTCCCCCACAGTCACATCAGTCTCTGTACAGAGGAGCTTACACTCTGTAGGGACTCATGTATATAGGTAATGTACACCTGTAGGGACCCGTCTATATAGGTAATGTACACCTGTAGGGACCCGTCTATATAGGTAATGTACACCTGTAGGGACCTGTGTATATAGGTAATGTACACCTGTAGGGACCTCTGTATATAGGTAATGTACACCTGTAGGGACCTCTGTATATAGGTAATGTACACCTGTAGGGACCCGTCTATATAGGTAATGTACACCTATAGGGACCCGTCTATATAGGTAATGTACACCTGTAGGGACCTCTGTATATAGGTAATGTACACCTGTAGGGACCCGTGTATATAGGTAATGTACACCTGTAGGGACCTCTGTATATAGGTAATGTACACCTGTAGGGACCCATCTATATAGGTAATGTACACCTGTAGGGACCTCTGTATATAGGTAATGTACACCTGTAGGGACCTCTGTATATAGGTAATGTACACCTGTAGGGACCCGTCTATATAGGTAATGTATACCTGTAGGGACCTCTGTATATAGGTAATGTACACCTGTAGGGACCCGTCTATATAGGTAATGTACACCTGTAGGGACCCGTCTATATAGGTAATGTACACCTGTAGGGACCCGTCTATATAGGTAATGTACACCTGTAGGGACCTGTGTATATAGGTAATGTACACCTGTAGGGACCTCTGTATATAGGTAATGTACACCTGTAGGGACCCGTCTATATAGGTAATGTATACCTGTAGGGACCTCTGTATATAGGTAATGTACACCTGTAGGGACCCGTCTATATAGGTAATGTACACCTGTAGGGACCCGTCTATATAGGTAATGTACACCTGTAGGGACCTCTGTATATAGGTAATGTACACCTGTAGGGACCTGTGTATATAGGTAATGTACACCTGTAGGGACCTGTGTATATAGGTAATGTACACCTGTAGGGACCCGTCTATATAGGTAATGTATACCTGTAGGGACCTCTGTATATAGGTAATGTACACCTGTAGAGACCTCTGTATATAGGTAATGTACACCTGTAGGGACCCGTCTATATAGGTAATGTACACCTGTAGGGACCTCTGTATATAGGTAATGTACACCTGTAGAGACCTCTGTATATAGGTAATGTACACCTGTAGGGACCTGTGTATATAGGTAATGTACACCTGTAGGGACCCGTCTATATAGGTAATGTACACCTGTAGGGACCTCTGTATATAGGTAATGTACACCTGTAGGGACCCGTCTATATAGGTAATATACACCTGTAGGGACCCGTCTATATAGGTAATGTACACCTGTAGGGACCCGTCTATATAGGTAATGTACACCTGTAGGGACCTCTGTATATAGGTAATGTACACCTGTAGGGACCTGTGTATATAGGTAATGTACACCTGTAGAGACCCGTCTATATAGGTAATATACACCTGTAGGGACCCGTCTATATAGGTAATATACACCTGTAGGGACCTGTGTATATAGGTAATGTACACCTGTAGGGACCCGTCTATATAGGTAATGTACACCTGTAGGGACCTGTGTATATAGGTAATGTACACCTGTAGGGACCTCTGTATATAGGTAATGTACACCTGTAGGGACCTCTGTATATAGGTAATGTACACCTGTAGGGACCTCTGTATATAGGTAATGTACACCTGTAGGGACCCGTCTATATAGGTAATATACACCTGTAGGGACCCGTCTATATAGGTAATGTACACCTGTAGGGACCTGTGTATATAGGTAATGTACACCTGTAGGGACCCGTCTATATAGGTAATGTACACCTGTAGGGACCCGTCTATATAGGTAATGTACACCTGTAGGGACCCGTCTATATAGGTAATGTATACCTGTAGGGACCTGTGTATATAGGTAATGTACACCTGTAGGGACCCGTCTATATAGGTAATGTACACCTGTAGGGACCTCTGTATATAGGTAATGTACACCTGTAGGGACCTCTGTATATAGGTAATGTACACCTGTAGGGACCTCTGTATATAGGTAATGTACACCTGTAGGGACCTCTGTATATAGGTAATGTACACCTGTAGGGACCTCTGTATATAGGTAATGTACACCTGTAGGGACCCGTCTATATAGGTAATATACACCTGTAGGGACCCGTCTATATAGGTAATGTACACCTGTAGGGACCTGTGTATATAGGTAATGTACACCTGTAGGGACCCGTCTATATAGGTAATGTACACCTGTAGGGACCCGTCTATATAGGTAATGTACACCTGTAGGGACCCGTCTATATAGGTAATGTATACCTGTAGGGACCTGTGTATATAGGTAATGTACACCTGTAGGGACCCGTCTATATAGGTAATGTACACCTGTAGGGACCCGTCTATATAGGTAATGTACACCTGTAGAGACCTGGGTCTGCAATAGCAGGCTTCAGTATTATGGCTCTCAGGCCACTCCCAGCATCATTAGGATTGGTTGGAGGACTAGGACTGAACTGTAAGAAGGGTAACAAGGACATTTGGGGCAGGTGGGTTTCCCCTCTGATATGGTGGCAATACATCTGCACTACTACAGCTGAGATTTATGACAATGGTTCTGAAGTCTCCTCCTGTTCATCCTGTTCTGGATCGGGTCCCCGGGGGTATAGGCCCCGGTGTAAAGGGCAGTTTGGACCAGCTCCATAAAGACATGGGGTGACCAGCTCCATAAAGACATGGGATGACCAGTTTGGACCGGCTCCATAAAGACATGGGATGACCAGTTTGGACCGGCTCCATAAAGACATGGGATGACCAGTTTGGACCGGCTCCATAAAGACATGGGATGACCAGTTTGGACCATCTCCATAAAGACATGGTATGACCAGTTTGGACCAGCTCCATAAAGACATGGGGTGACCAGTTTGGACCAGCTCCATTAAGACATTGGATGACTAGTTTGGACCAGCTCCATAAAGACATGGGGTGACCAGTTTGGACCAGCTCCATAAAGACATTGGATTACCAGTTTGGACCAGCTCCATAAAGACATGGGATGACCAGTTTGGACCATCTCCATAAAGACATGAGATGACCAGTTTTGACCAGCTCCATAAAGACATGGGATGACCAGTTTGGACCAGCTCCATAAAGACATTGGATGACCAGTTTGGACCAGCTCCATAAAGACATGGGGTGACCAGTTTGGACCAGCTCCATAAAGACATTGGATGACCAGTTTGGACCAGCTCCATAAAGACATTGGATGACCAGTTTGGACCAGCTCCATAAAGACATGGGATGACCAGTTTGGACCAGCTCCATAAAGACATTGGATGACCAGTTTGGACCAGCTCCATAAAGACATGGGGTGACCAGTTTGGACCAGCTCCATAAAGACATGGGATGACCAGTTTGGACCAGCTCCATAAAGACATGGGATGACCAGTTTGGACCAGCTCCATAAAGACATGGGGTGACCAGTTTGGACCAGCTCCATAAAGACATGGGATGACCAGTTTGGACCAGCTCCATAAAGACATGGGGGGACCAGTTTGGACCAGCTCCATAAAGACATGGGATGACCAGTTTGGACCAGCTCCATAAAGACATGGGGGGACCAGTTTGGACCGGCTCCATAAAGACATGGGATGACCAGTTTGGACCAGCTCCATAAAGACATGGGATGACCAGTTTGGACCAGCTCCATAAAGACATGGGGGGACCAGTTTGGACCGGCTCCATAAAGACATGGGGGGACCAGTTTGGACCAGCTCCATAAAGACATGGGATGACCAGTTTGGACCAGCTCCATAAAGACATGGGATGACCAGTTTGGACCATCTCCATAAAGACATGGTATGACCAGTTTGGACCAGCTCCATAAAGACATGGGGTGACCAGTTTGGACCAGCTCCATAAAGACATTGGATGACCAGTTTGGACCAGCTCCATAAAGACATGGGATGACCAGTTTGGACCAGCTCCATAAAGACATTGGATGACCAGTTTGGACCAGCTCCATAAAGACATGGGGGGACCAGTTTGGACCGGCTCCATAAAGACATGGGGTGACCAGTTTGACGTGGAGAAACTTGAGTGTTCTGCACAGAGCCCTGACCTCAAACCTACTAAACACCTTTGGCGTGAATTGGAACGCCAGCTGTGATCCAGGTTTTTTTCATCCAACATCGGTACCTTACCTCATAGATGGGAACAAATTCCCACAGACACCCTTCAAAATCCTGTGGAAGTCTTCCTAGAAGAGTGGAAGATGTTATGGCTACAAATAAAGCCAACACTATATGAAGAGTGGACCAACTCCATAAAAACACGGCTTGACCATTTTGGGAACTTGAGTGTTCTGCACAGAGTATTAACCTCAACCCTACTGAACATCTTTGGGATGGAACGAAACACCAATTGGGAGCCCGGTCTTTTTCCTGGTGCCCAACACCAGTACATGCCCTTGCAGATGGGCACAAATTCCCACAGACACCCTCCAATATCTTGTGGAAAGTTTTCCCAGAAGATTGGAGGATGGTAAGTATTGTGTCTTTTATTGGGGTCTATATAACAGAGCAAAAATAGGGACAACTGATGAGGAAAGAGGGACAAGCTGGTAACTGGGCTACTCAGTACAAAAAAAATAAATGCCCAAGAAATGACGCAGGAGGATGTCGGGGGCCCCGCTCCGCCAGGGAAACACTTAAGCTGGTCAATGCTCACACTTCATCCAGTTCCTGCTGAACTGACTCGCAAGATGTGGTTTGAAGTTGGTCTTATGTGAGTGATATATACAGTAATAATTTACCCCCAGGTTCAATGTAGAACAGGGGCCTCCACATTTTGGCCCACTCACAGAGTTTGTCAGACCTGGACATCCACTGCCAGCCATCCAGCCCTGACCTTCCCTCAGTCAGATCGCTCTCCCCTCTCCCCACTGTAGTCGGTTGCTAGGACCGTCGGCATCCGAACAACCATCGAAGCATTTGCCCCATCTCCAGCATTTACAGGAGGACAAGAATTTCTCTGTCCAGACCTGCAACACCTCCAGGTTCCACCAGGACACACAGTCTAAGTACCAGTTGGTCTTCACCAGAGCTCCTCATAAGGAATTATGGCCAGGAACCCTACTGGTTTCCTTTGCCACAGACTGGCACCAGATCCCGGCCCCCGTTATTACCCCACCAGGGGGTGGCAGGAGTGGAAGGGCTTCCTTGCAAAGACACTGGGTGAGGTAAGAAACTAGAGAGTAATCAGGTATGAGCAGGTATGAGCAGGGGTTGATGAAGGCAGCAAGCAGAAGGTAGTCAGGCAATCCACGTCAGCAACAATCCGACAATAGCAGGCTTCAGTATTATGGCTCTCAGGTAGGTACTGTTTTTTAACTACCCTCCAGGCCACTCCCCGTATCATTAGCGTTGGTTGGTGAACTAGGACTGAACTGTAAGAAGGGTAACAAGGAAATCCCGGGCAGTAGCAGGGCAGAGAGAGCTAGAAATAAGCAATGGCTGAATAGAGCTGGAGAGATCTGTAGTGGTGCTTCTGGGAGCCTTCGGCTGACAATTGGCTCTTTAATGCTGAATCCAGCCAAGGCTGAGTTCTGATTGGTCTCCATCTGTAATCCTGTGACTTGTGATCCTGAATCTCGGCATTATTCCAGCTTCCATCTCATCTCTCTGGATTCTCCATGCCTGCCTAGATTTCTTCACTGTTTTCTAATAAGAAGGTTGAAGAACAGGTAAAGGTAGACTGGAACCGTCTATAGGTTCATGGCTGGGGACCATGAAGTAGCTTTAGCACAGTTACAGCTAAGTAGGTTCACAGCTGGGGACCATGAATTAGCTTTAGCTCAATTACAGCTAGGTAGGTTCACAGCTGAAGACCATTAGTAGCTTTAACACAGTTCCAGCTAGGTAGGTTCATGGTTGGGAACCATGAAGTAGCTTTAACACAGTTCCAGCTAGGTATTTTCACGGCTGGGGACCATGAAGAACTTTAGCACAGGTACAGCTTTTAGGTAGGTTCACAGCTTGGGACCGTGAAGTAGCTTTAAGATGTTGTAAAGTAACCAAGAACCCTGTCCATAGGGTGCCAGGGGCAAGCCTCTCCCCCCACCCCCACAGCTCACAGATTCATTACCTCAGGAGGGAAAAAGGACAATCTCCTCAGGACTCGCTGGGAACCATGAAGTAGTTTTAGCACAGTTACAGCTAGGTAGGTTCACAGCTGGGGACCATGAAGTAACTTTAGCACAGTTACAGCTAGGTAGGTTCACAGCTGGGGACCATGAAGTAACTTTAGCACAGTTACAGCTAGGTAGGTTCACAGCTGGGGACCATGAAGTAACTTTAGCACAGTTACAGCTAGGTAGGTTCACAGCTGGGGACCATGAAGTAACTTTAGCACAGTTACAGCTAGGTAGGTTCACAGCTGGGGACCATGAAGTAACTTTAGCACAGGTACACCTAGGTAGGTTCACAGCTGGGGACCATGAAGTAACTTTAGCACAGGTACACCTAGGTAGGTTCACAGCTGGGGACCATAAAGTAACTTTAGCACAGTTACACCTAGGTAGGTTAACAGCTGGGGACCATGAAGTAACTTTAAGACGCAGCACGGACAGGAGACTCTACTCACAAAATTCTGGAACAAGATCAGTCTATTGCAGCCTGGGACACAACAAACATATTTTTTGCTTTAAGGCTTCCAAAAAAATTGGGGGGGATTTTGGGGTCACAGAATGGTGTACAGGTATGGAAATCACATAGAACAATATTGTGAAAAATTACGCAATGCACTTTGTCCAACCAGGGCCCCTTGTCTGCATGGGCAGTTTTATGGAGAAGATGAGCTTTGCCTTTAAGATATATTGAAAAAACACATGTATTGTACGTAATCAGGTCAACAAAAAGTTATTAGGAAAATATGTCACTTGCATTTCATTGCTGTGCTGATTCATGTGTCGTGCTGCACCACACTGAGAGGTTGTTTGCTATGTGGGTGGAAAGTTCTAGAAAAAATAAACTAGAAGGAATAGGAACAAACTCTTAAGAACCCTTGAAAAATCATTCACTGTTGCAATCAGTTAGGTCAGAGTCAGGATTAAAGTCAGAGTTGCTTCCTAGAGAAGCATAACGGTTTTTGTCAGGGTCAGGTCTAAGTTTGGAGTCATTAAGGTTTCGGTTGGGGTCAAAGGTTGGGTTGGAATCAGGGCTGCTGTTGATATCAGGGTTAGGATTGTAGTCAGGGTTAGAGTTGGATTCATGGTTAGGGTTAAAATCAGGTCTAGGTTTTGAATCATGATTAGGGTTGAAATCAAGACTATGGTTGGAATCGAGACTACAGTAGAAATCAGGGCTAGCATTGGAATCAGGGTTAGGGTTGGAATTGGGGCTACAGTTGGAATCAGGGTTAGGGTTGGAATCGGGTCTACGGTTAAAAACATGGTTAGGGTTGGAATTGGGGCTACAGTTGGGATCAGGGTTAGGGTTGGAATCGGTTTTAGGGTTGGGATCAGGGCTACGGTTGGAATCAGGGTTAGGAATGTAGTCAGGGTTGGAATTGGCGCTACGGCTGAAATCAGGGTTAGGATTGTAGTTAGGGCTAGAGTTGGATTCATGGTTAGGGTTAAAATCAGTTTTAGGGTTTGAATCATGATTAGGATTGAAATTAGGAAAAGGGTTGGATTTGGGGCTGCAGTAGAAATCAGGGTTAGGGTTGAAATCAGGGCTAGCATTGGAATCATGGTTAGGGTTGGAATTGGCTATGGTTGGAATCAGGGTTAGGGTTGGAATCGGGGTAGGGGTTAAAATTATGGTTTTGTATTAGGCAGCCTCAAATCAGATAGTGTTAACCTCCTATACTATCTTATATCTTATATTTTTTTTCTCTTATTATCTAAGTTGCAGGAAAAACTCTCACAGAAAACTCTCTGGCATTTTATAATAAGCTGCCAAAAATCAATAGGAATTAAACAAGCTGCCTGAAATAACCATCACATGTGGAATCGGCATTCCTCTTGTTGATTGAGTTTGTTTTACCATTACATGAAGTGCTCATCTCCCACACACAGCTGGGGCTTCTCCTGCTCTTCAGAGTTCTTCACTAGTAATATTCATCGTGGAACCTCCTCACTGCGCCATCTACCCAGCAATGGTCAGCAGCCTATTAATATGGAGACCAAAGACCGGCAACACCTCACTCTTCAGCTCCTACAGTTGGTTTTGGAATGCAAGCTTTAGACATTTTTTAGACGAGTATTGAATACATAGTACATATTGGGGATAGCAATGGAAGTAAAATATGCTCCCTCCTTCGTAAATTTGTTTCTGGGGTTGTTGGAGGAAAAACTACCCCACAAAGAATTGAATGTATTTATGGTTTCAATCAGAACTCCCTCAATCTTTATCAGACCCTAAATATCTTAATTTCCTATTTCATTGGCCTTGAATAAACAATACCTTGTATATAAATATATGTAGCGGGGTTCTACCCCTTTTTCTGGTAGAGACTACATCTCCCACAATTCCCCAGGCCCCAGGGCTGCTGACTTCCGCCCGGGAGGCTGCTGGGGGAGATTATAAAAGGGAAGAGCGGAGACCGCCTCTTCCTCTTGGGACACTTCCTCTTCTGAGGCCTGACAGAACTGGCCTGCCTCTGCTGACAGAGCGTGTGACGCGGAGACTGCAGCCAGCAGAGACACCTGTGCGGACCGGAGCTGAAGGCCTGAAGCCTGGGCCTTGCAGCCGATGGAGTGAGACTCTCACCCCTCAGAGTCCACAGCAGCGGAGCGGAGACTTCCCCTTACAGTCGGTCGGACGGAGCTGATGACCGGAGTTCAGGGCTGTGACTGAGGAGACCGGACGCCGCCATTGAAGAGACCAGAGCCACCATTAGAGGGACCGGAGCTGAGGACGGTATCCAAGGATTGGTGAGAGAGCCGAGAGGCTCATCCTGCATTTACACACAAGTTTTATGCCTATTGAACTGCCTAGGCGCAATTTACCTCAGAGCAGCAATGTTACTTTTTGTGGATTACAAATGACACCATTTAAAGCTACATGTGCACCACCTCTACAGATTTATTGCCGGTGAAGAACACTGTACTAGTACAAGGACTGAGCTCTATTACTAGGGATCAGGCCTGGTCCGTTAGGTAGGCGCAGATAGATTTATTGCACCTCAGGGGTGCATAGCAGACGGTCGCCACGCTTGGCGTTCTGTTTCCCCATTGTTAGATTCATATACCTGTGTACATGTTTAAAGTGCATATTGCAGGGACCTGCTAAAGTATTGTGAGATATATGTTCAAATGCATGTTGCTATTCTTTTTCCTTACTGCAAAGTAAAGCCAGTTATTCTTATTTCAGCAGTCTGCTTGTGAGTTCATACCAATTACACTTAGAGTATAAGCTAAGTTTTATGTGCATAGGGACGTACCCTTTGACTAACTGTGCCAGAGTGGGTAGAGCCAAATTGCCGGGGGTTGGTGGAGCTGTACTCAGGGACCCAAAACAAACCAGCGGCTCTCTTAAACTGGGGGTAGCGCTACACGTGGGGGCTCGTCCGGGATCCTGAGTCAGCGGGAAAAGCCGCCAGAAGGTGCCGGCATGGACCCAATAGAAGTGGGACGGTGGTCCGCAACATGGGCCGCTGACCCGGCCGCAGCAGCAGTTATTGAACTGCCAGGGATGTGGCAGAGAGAGGCAGTGAAGCAGCTCATAATGTCATTATCCCCATGCCAGAAGTCATGGATAATGGACATGAGAAATGATGCTGGGTACACATACGCCTTAATAGAGTGGAAGGAAGAGACTCCAGAGCAGTTCAGGAGCCAGAGCATACAGGCACCAAATGGTCAGCACTACCAATTGCTGCATGCGCTGCCGCGCAAGGGAGACTACTCTCCTATGAAAGCCATTCTATCCCCAAAGAAGGAGGAGCAGAAGGGCGCGGAAAGTCCCGCACCCACACACACTACTCTCAGTGCAGAACTGTGTGCTGTTCTAGGGGAAATTGTAACCCAGTGCAGAAGAGACCCCGGGGATTACCCAATGTCGGGATACAGGAAACTCCGGATGTTTTCAGGAGGACACCTGTACCCTCGGGAGAAGAGGGATTTGAAGAGTGGCTAGATGGTGCCACGCAGGCCCTAGAAGAATGGGAGGTCTCAGAAGGCAGAAAGAAGCAAAGGATTGTTGAAAGCCTAAAAGGACCTGCCTTAGAGGCCATACGCAATCTGAAGACAAGCAAAAAGGATTGCACTGCCCAGGACTACATAGACATCCTGGAAGGTGTGTTTGGTGGGACAGAAAAAGTCACAGAACTTACCTATCAACTGGAACACTGTTACCAGAAGACAGGGGAGAAGCTGTCAGAGTACATGGGACGCATAGACAAGATCCTGCATAGGATTATCCTGAAGAAGGGGATAGATCCAGGGAAGGTAGATGAAGCCCGTGCCCAGCAGGTGATGAGGGGAGCCCAACCCTTGGACCCTGTCGCACTAATTCTACGTACCCGCCAGGATGGGAAGAGCCTGGACTACCCTGACCTCATCCGAATGGTCAGAGAAGAAGAGGCCATGTTGGAAGAGAAAAGGGAGAAGCAAGTGATGGGGTCTACAAAGTCTACAGTGGCCACGGTCAGGTCGGCCTTAACCCCTGAAAGAGACACAGAGGTAGATGCCCTGAAGTTGCAGATGTCCCAGATGATGGAGATACTGACATCTCTAGTGGCGAAAGAGACGCCCAGTCCCGAGAAGGAAACAACCAGGAGGGAATTGTTTCCAGCTGTTCCAGCACCAGCACCCCCACCTGACCACAGTGAGATGATTTGCTTTAATTGTGGAGGAATTGGTCATATTGCAGCTATATGTTCCAGTCCCAAGAAGAAGAAGGCAGAAAGCCGCCAGCCGGCGGGAAACGCCAAAGGGCCCCGGTGAAGGAGTCAACCGGGTGCCCATCACCTTCAGTGAGCTCCAAGAAGCGTAACAGGAAGAGAAAGCGAGGAGACCAAACCCCTCGGAAGGAACCCAGGGATCCTCAACCAAGGTGCACTCCAGAGAAAGGGGGCAAGACCCCTCCGGAGAGACACAGCACCCCCAAGCGTGAACTCTTCAAAGTGAGAGATAACAATATCCCTCAACGGGTTCACACTCCCACTAAGAGGGAGAAAGTCAATGCATACCAGGCTCAAGAAAGGAGCAAGTGCAAATCAAGTGCTGGCAAAGCAAAGAGTCCAAAGAAGAGGACAGCATCAACTAGGCCCTACCCAGAGGAGCTAGTTGGTCCATCCCCTACTGTACCCATCCAGGTGGAAGGAGTGTACACAAAGGCCCTCTTGGATACTGGAGCACAAGTGACCCTGTTGTACAGGGACTTCTATGACAGATACCTGAGTCATCTGCCAATACAGAAGATAGAAGAGTTGGAGATAAGGGGATTGGGAACTCAGAGTTTCCCCTATGATGGATACTTACCCATCAGATTGACGTTTGACCCATCTGTAGCTGGGAAGTCTGAAGTGTTCGACACCTTAGCAGTGGTGTGTCCCCGCCCACCAGGAACCAGCAAGACTTCCCTGATCATAGGGACGAACACGGACCTAGTCAGAAGGCTTCTGACCCCCCTGGTGAAGAAAGAGAATCTTTCAGCTCCCAAGATCCATCCCATGCTGAAGGCAGCCTATCAGCGGTTGGTCCTAGAGCAGAAGACCCCAAGTGAGGGGATAGGAAGGGTATGGAGGCTTGGAAAAGAAGGAGCAGTGTTACAGCCTGGAGAGGTGACCTGCATGAGAGCCACGGTGAAACTTACTTGGGAGCAGCCTGGCCCCTTTGTGATGTTGGAACCTGACCCAATGGAGGGTCACTCAGGTCTGGAGGTGATACCAGAAGTAATTTCACTGAAGGACCTGAAGAAGGCTAAAGGAAGAGTCCCTGTCAGTGTGAGGAACCCCACGGAGCGGCCCGTGGAGATCCCTGCCAGGATGCTTCTGGGACAGGTGAGTCCTGCTGTCCCAGTTGGCTGGTCAGAAGTGAAGGGGACGGGTGAAAGTGAAGATGTTTGGAAGAAACTCTCCATGGAAAACCCTAACCTACCTGGAGCTTGGAAAGAGAGAGTCAAGGCCCAGCTGACCAGATGGGAGAAGATTTTCTCCAAAGATGAGTTTGATGTGGGGTGTGCGAAGAGTGCCACCCACCGAATCCGCATGCAAGAGGACAAGCCATTCAGAGAAAGAGTGAGGCGAGTCCCGCTAGCAGATCTGGAGGATCTGAGGGAGCAGCTTGCGGAATTGAAGAAGACGGGAGTGATTAGGGAATCCAGGAGCCCCTATGCCTCCCCAATTGTGGTAGTCAGAAAGAAGAATGGGTCATTGAGACTCTGCATTGACTACAGAACTCTCAACAGGAGGACCATTCCTGACCAGTACACCACGCCAAGGATAGAAGATGCCTTGCAGAGTTTATCTGGAGCTAAGTGGTTCAGTGTGATGGACCTCAAGAGTGGGTATTACCAAATCCCCATGCATCCAGAAGATAGAGAAAAGACTGCCTTCATAACCCCAGTGGATTCTTTGAGTTCAACAGGATGCCCCAGGGCCTATCTGGAGCTCCTGCTACGTTTCAACGCCTAATGGAAAGGACTGTTGGAGACATGAACCTCATAGAAGTCCTTGTGTATCTGGACGATGTCATTGTCTTTGGAAAGACTTTGGAAGAACATGAAGCCAGGCTGGAGAAAGTACTGAAGAGGCTCAGTGAAGAGGGACTTAAACTTTCTCCAGAGAAGTGTCGGTTCTATCAGTCTTCTGTGAACTATCTGGGACACATAGTGTCTGAAAAAGGAGTGGCCACAGACCCTGAGAAGCTGGAGGCAGTTACTTCGTGGCCAAGGCCCACAACAGTTACAGAACTTCGGTCTTTCTTGGGGTTCTGCTCCTACTACCGCAGGTTTGTGGATGGATTTGCCCGCATTGCCAAACCCCTCAACGAGCTGCTGAAGACAGAAGGAGAGGAGGATGGAATGGGGCCTAGGAGGTCCAGTGAATCAGTCCAAGACCAGTGGAATTCAAGGTGTGAAGAGGCTTTCAGAACCTTGAAGAGAAGTCTCACCACAGCCCCAGTTTTGGCCTACGCTGATCCCACTAGACCCTATGAGCTACATGTTGATGCCAGCCATGAGGGTCTGGGTGGAGTACTCTACCAGGAGCATGAAGACCAGCTACGGCCAGTGGCTTATGTGAGCCGGAGCCTGACCCCCTCCGAGAAGAACTATCCCACCCACAAGTTGGAGTTCTTAGCCCTCAAATGGGCAGTTGTTGACAAGTTGAGAGACTACTTGTATGGGGCCGAGTTTACTGTAAAGACAGATAACAACCCCTTGACTTATCTATTCACCACCGCCAAGCTGGATGCAACTGGACACAGATGGTTGGCGGCGTTGTCTGGATTCAATTTCAGCCTCAAGTACAGACCAGGGGCTGGAAATAGGGATGCAGATGCCCTGTCCCGAAGATCCCATGTCATGGTCGATGACTGGGAAGACTGGACCCAAGTGGCACCAGATGGAGTGCGAGCCCTTTGTCAGGGGGCTGAACTCCAAGCCAGAGGAGGATCCAGAGCTGAAGAGATAGGAGTTACCACAGTGGGAGTCCCAAAGTGTTACTGTGGGGTAACTCAACTGGCAGAAGAGTGTCTGCCGAAGCTGTCCAAGAAGGAGTTAAGGTGTGACCAATTGGAAGATCCCATGGGGAAATTGGTCCTGGAAGCCCTGGAAGACCAGAGTCCAGAGGGACTTCGCCTTCACCCTTCTAAAGAAGCTCGCCAATTGAGGAGAGAATTGGACAAGTTACAGGTGCATCAGGGGGTAGTCTACCGAAGGGGCCCTCTGATGGACCAGAAGACAAGTGGCAGTTGTTTCTCCCGGAAAAGCATCGAGAGACTGTGCTGATTGCCTTACATGACCAGCATGGTCACTTGGGAGCAGAGAGAACCTTCCAACTTGTCAGAGACCGGTTTTACTGGCCCTGCATGAGGGCCGAAGTGGAGGAGTATTGCCATTCCTGTGCAAGATGCATTCAGAGGAAGACTTTACCCCATCAAGCTGCCCCAATGGGCCACCTACAGAGTGAAGGCCCAATGGATCTGGTATGCATTGATTTTCTCTGCCTTGAACCCGATTTGAGCGGATTGGGGAATGTTCTGGTGGTAACCGACCATTTCACTCGTTATGCTCAGGCTTTCCCAACCAAGGACCAGAAGGCCTCTACAGTAGCCAAGGTACTCTTGGAGAAGTACTTTGTTCACTATGGACTGCCACAGAGAATCCACTCAGACCAAGGAAGGGACTTTGAGAGTCGCCTGATCAGGAAGCTACTAGATTCTCTGGGAGTAGAGAAGACTAGAACTACACCATATCACCCTCAAGGTGATGCCCAGCCTGAAAGGTTCAACAGGACCCTATTGAACATGTTGGGAACTTTAGAGACCGAGAAGAAGCAACATTGGAGTCAACACATATCAGCTCTGGTGCATGCCTACAATTGCACCACAAGTGATGTGACAGGTTTTTCCCCTTACCGACTTATGTTTGGGAGAGAAGCAAGATTGCCAGTGGATTTGGCCTTCGGCATTTCTTTAGACCATGCCTCTGCTGCCTCCCACAAAGGATATGTGGACAGACTGAGGCGCAGTCTGAAGATAGCTTACGAGAAAGCTCAAGTGGCCTCTGACCAGAGGGGGGCCCGAAATAAGAGGAACTTTGATTTGAAAGTTAGAGTACAGGACCTACAGCCTGGGGACCGTGTACTGCTACGCAATCTAGGGATCCCTGGGAAACACAAGATTGCTGATAGGTGGAGATCAGAGCCATATATCATCTGTAGGAAACTTCCAGGATTGCCTGTCTACAAGTTGAAGCCAGAAGGAAGATTGGGGCCTTTGAAGACCTGGCATAGGAATCATTTGCTCCCACTCACTGAAGCAGTCAGAATGCCTCCAGTAAGAGATGTACCTGAATCTGTTTCCATTCTGGATACCCCCAGGCCTAACACTAGGTCTCAAACATCCCAAGTTGGGGGTGGTGAGGACCCCCAACCTGAAGAAGAAAGAGGAGAACTTGAATGGCTATGGCCTTCCTCAACCCCAGGAAATTCTGCCATAGATCTTCCACCTACTGAAGATGTGGAAGATAACACATTGAACCCAGAAGCCACAGAGTTTGTGCCACTCAGTGATGTGCCTGAGTGCTGGGAAGATATCCCTGGTCTCTACCCAGAACAAGAAGAAGATGTTCCAGAACCAGAGATGTTGCCAGAATGTGTTCCTGAAGAAGTTCCAAGAGAACAGAGAGCTCGCAGGAGTGTGAAGCCTCCCAAGAAGCTAACTTACCCCAAGATGGGAGAAAGTTCAGAGGACTCTGTTACCACAGCAAGGAGAAGTGCTGAGAGCCCTGACCCTTCCGCTGTCCATTTAGTGGAGGGCAACCCCAGCCCGCTCTCTGGCACAGTTAAGCAGGTCGCACACACTGAAGTGACCTGTAGACAGGACAGCTCCCCATCTCATGCCAATTGGTGGGAAGCTCCTCTGTCCAAATTATGTGAAAATGTTGTTCCCGAAAAAGTTTGTAGTTTGAACACTATCTTTGGGGACCAAAGATTTAAAGTGGGGGGAGTGTGTAGCGGGGTTCTACCCCTTTTTCTGGTAGAGACTACATCTCCCACAATTCCCCAGGCCCCAGGGCTGCTGACTTCCGCCCGGGAGGCTGCTGGGGGAGATTATAAAAGGGAAGAGCGGAGACCGCCTCTTCCTCTTGGGACACTTCCTCTTCTGAGGCCTGACAGGACTGGCCTGCCTCTGCTGACAGAGCGTGTGACGCGGAGACTGCAGCCAGCAGAGACACCTGTGCGGACCGGAGCTGAAGGCCTGAAGCCTGGGCCTTGCAGCCGATGGAGTGAGACTCTCACCCCTCAGAGTCCACAGCAGCGGAGCGGAGACTTCCCCTTACAGTCGGTCGGACGGAGCTGATGACCGGAGTTCAGGGCTGTGACTGAGGAGACCGGACGCCGCCATTGAAGAGACCAGAGCCACCATTAGAGGGACCGGAGCTGAGGACGGTATCCAAGGATTGGTGAGAGAGCCGAGAGGCTCATCCTGCATTTACACACAAGTTTTATGCCTATTGAACTGCCTAGGCGCAATTTACCTCAGAGCAGCAATGTTACTTTTTGTGGATTACAAATGACACCATTTAAAGCTACATGTGCACCACCTCTACAGATTTATTGCCGGTGAAGAACACTGTACTAGTACAAGGACTGAGCTCTATTACTAGGGATCAGGCCTGGTCCGTTAGGTAGGCGCAGATAGATTTATTGCACCTCAGGGGTGCATAGCAGACGGTCGCCACGCTTGGCGTTCTGTTTCCCCATTGTTAGATTCATATACCTGTGTACATGTTTAAAGTGCATATTGCAGGGACCTGCTAAAGTATTGTGAGATATATGTTCAAATGCATGTTGCTATTCTTTTTCCTTACTGCAAAAGTAAAGCCAGTTATTCTTATTTCAGCAGTCTGCTTGTGAGTTCATACCAATTACACTTAGAGTATAAGCTAAGTTTTATGTGCATAGGGACGTACCCTTTGACTAACTGTGCCAGAGTGGGTAGAGCCAAATTGCCGGGGGTTGGTGGAGCTGTACTCAGGGACCCAAAACAAACCAGCGGCTCTCTTAACTGGGGGTAGCGCTACATATATATATATATATATCCAGTATAAAGACTTGCACACAGTTGTTGAAGGGACTCGGCAGGTAGGTTGTTATCAGGTACCAAAGGAGAGTGGGCTTCCCTTGCAGCTAAGTTCCAGACTCCCCTGGAGGTGAGACAGGATGAGTCAAGCTCAAAGTAGCACAGGTCGCCTGCAGAGTTGCTTGCAGAAAAGGCTCAGGAACACCTCTGATGTGCTGCAGGGCTGCTGTAGGTAGGTGCCTGTGAGATGTAGCAGGTAACTAGGGTCACTGAGACAGAGGGTAGTCGGTACAAGCCGAGGTTTGGTGCCAGGTGGGTAGCAGAGGAGACAAGGTCAGATGGAAGCCGAGGTTTAAGACAGGTAGCTGGCAGAGGAATTCCGTTAACAAGCCGAGGTCAGGAGGTGGGCAGGAGACAGGTCTGGAACAAGCTGGGTCGGTAATAAAAAAAAAAAATGTTTTTCCTGTGCAAAAAAATTGTTGATCCTGATGTGCTTGCATCCAAAATTCGTATATGTTGAAAAAAATCTGATTCATAGAGTGCATATATAAAATATATTCTCAATCCCCAAAAAATTGTTCATAAATAAAGTGCATGTGTTCTAAAATCTAAATCCATGTTTTCAATCCCAGAAAGTCCTAAAGTAACTCACCAGAAGCTATGGCTGGTTAAATTATAAATTAATGTTGTAGATCCACTCCTCTGACATGTCCTCTTGTCAGTTCCTCTCCCGAATAGACCGAAGGATTTTAGGAGGAAGGAAGAAAAATCCCCATAGCGTGATACCATTAAAAAAAATGCTCGTTTATTAAAATTTGTTAAAAGCACTTACATTATTCAAGTGTCAACCCGACACTAGGGAACAAAACGCGTAATGGTTTCATATGCTTATCGTCTCCGGCTGCAATAACAAAAGCCGCAAGCCCAATCCCGGCAAAGCCAGATGATGTCAGCGTCCGAGCACCGCCCTACTATTTTAGTCATTCAACACCCTCACAGAGTGGTAGGACGTGGAATGATTGGGGTACCTGGGTCCCACTGGTTTCCTCCAGACTTCTCCGGACAGTAGATGAGGGTACCTGGGTCCCACTGGTTTCCTCCAGACTTCTCCGGACAGTAGATGAGGGTACCTGGGTCCCACTGGTTTCCACCAGACTTCTCTGGACAGTAGATGGGGGTACCTGGGTCCCACTGGTTTCCTCCAGACTTCTCTGGACAGTAGATGAGGGTACCTGGGTCCCACTGGTTTCCACCAGACTTCTCTGGACAGTAGATGGGGGTACCTGGGTCCCACTGGTTTCCTCCAGACTTCTCTGGACAGTAGATGATGGTACCTGGGTCCCACTGGTTTCCTCCAGACTTCTCCGGACAGTAGATGAGGGTACCTGGGTCCCACTGGTTTCCTCAAGACTTCTCCGGACAGTAGATGGGGGTACCTGGGTCCCACTGGTTTCCTCCAGACTTCTCTGGAAAGTAGATGGGGGTACCTGGGTCCCACTGGTTCCACCAGACTTCTCTGGACAGTAGATGGGGGTACCTGGGTCCCACTGGTTTCCTCCAGACTTCTCCGGACAGTAGATGAGGGTACCTGGGTCCCACTGGTTTCCTCAAGACTTCTCCGGACAGTAGATGGGGGTACCTGGGTCCCACTGGTTTCCTCCAGACTTCTCTGGAAAGCAGATGGGTTTACCTGGGTCCCACTGGTTTCCTCCAGACTTCTCTGGACAGTAGATAGGGGTACCTGGGTCCCACTGGTTTCCTCCAGACTTCTCCGGACAGTAGATGGGGGTACCTGGATCCCACTGGTTTCCTCAAGACTTCTCCGGACAGTAGATAGGGGTACCTGGGCCCCACTGGTTTCCACCAGACTTCTCTGGACAGTAGATGGGGGTACCTGGGCCCCACTGGTTTCCACCAGACTTCTCTGGACAGTAGATGGGGGTACCTGGGTCCCACTGGTTTCCACCAGACTTCTCTGGACAGTAGATAGGGGTACCTGGGCCCCACTGGTTTCCACCAGACTTCTCTGGACAGTAGATGGGGGTACCTGGGTCCCACTGGTTTCCACCAGACTTCTCTGGACAGTAGATAGGGGTACCTGGGTCCCACTGGCTTCCACCAGACATCTCCGGACAGTAGATGGGGTACCTGGGTCCCACTGGTTTCCACCAGACTTCTCTGGACAGTAGATGGAGGTACCTGGGTCCCACTGGTTTCCTCAAGACTTCTCCGGACAGTAGATGGGGGTACCTGGGTCCCACTGGCTTCCACCAGACATCTCCGGACAGTAGATAGGGGTACCTGGGTCCCACTGGCTTCCACCAGACCTCTCTGGACAGTAGATGGGTGTACCTGGGTCCCACTGGTTTCCACCAGACTTCTCTGGACAGTAGATGGAGGTACCTGGGTCCCACTGGTTTCCTCAAGACTTCTCCGGACAGTAGATGGGGGTACCTGGGTCCCACTGGCTTCCACCAGACCTCTCTGGACAGTAGATGGGTGTACCTGAGTCCCACTGGTTTACTGTTTTTTAAGAAGCTACAACATATACATGTAGTGCCCAAACTGAAGCTGCCCTCCCCAAGTGGGGAACTTCAACCAACACTGTAAAAAAAAAAAAAAAACAGGAGAGCGAAAACGCCTAGTGCATTACCACTACCAAATGTTTCTGATAAGCTTGTACCTTTTTAATGTTTGTATGTTTTTGGTATTTTTATTTTTTTAATAAAATGCGGCGGTGGTATTGCACTAGGCGTTTGCGCCTGCCTGTGTCTTTATACAATGCATTTGTTCAAGCTTTCAATTTATAACGTATTTTATTGAAAATATTAAAAAAAAAAGTTGGTTATGGGATTCTGGGAGGAGCCGTCCCTCCCTAAGTATAATCTGTAGGAAGAACGCTTGTGACTTTCCTAATATCATGGTGGAGATCTATTCTACGCCATCACACGGTGCGCCTTCCAACACTGAGAGGTTTTTAGTCCCATTATTATGATGGTTGCCATCTGATTGCTCTCCTCTCTCTGTTCTCCAATCTGATTGGAGGTCTCCAATTCCTGGTCCACCTTTCAGCATTGCCAATATATTCATCCATCACAGATGCCTGATAAAGTCAGTCTAAGAATTCCCTAGAACGTGGCGTATAACACGCACCACAAGTTTAGGAGGGAATTTTAAGTAGAAAAACTTTTAGGAGGGAAGTTTAAGAAAAAAAAACTTGCATTTAAATGCCCATCAATGCAGCCTTATCAGTGTCCATTCCAGCCTTGTCAGTGCAGCTTTGCCCCCAGTGCAGCCTTGTCAGTGCAGCCTTGCCCCCAGAGTCCAGTGCAGCCTTGCCCCCAGTGCAGCCTTGTCAGTGCAGCCTTGTCAGTGCAGCCTTGTCAGTGCAGCCTTGTCAGTGCAGCCTTGTCCCCAGAGTCCAGTGCAGCCTTGCCCCCAGAGTCCAGTGCAGCCTTGTCCCCATAGTCCAGTGCAGCCTTGTCAGTGCAGCCTTGTCAGTGCAGCTTTGCCCCCAGTGCAGCCTTGTCAGTGCAGCCTTGCCCCCAGAGTCCAGTGCAGCCTTGCCCCCAGTGCAGCCTTGTCAGTGCAGCCTTGTCAGTGCAGCCTTGTCAGTGCAGCCTTGTCAGTGCAGCCTTGTCCCCAGAGTCCAGTGCAGCCTTGCCCCCAGAGTCCAGTGCAGCCTTGTCCCCATAGTCCAGTGCAGCCTTGTCAGTGCAGCCTTGTCAGTGCAGCCTTGTCCCCAGAGTCCAGTGCAGCCTTGTCCCCAGAGTCCAGTGCAGCCTTGTCCCCAGAGTCCAGTGCAGCCTTGTCATGTATTTAAAATTGGCGCCACGAGACGGAGCGGAGTGAATGCCGCCGAGATCGCAGGGACTGGGCGGAGCCGAGATACACATAGCCGAGTGTACTCGGCTCCGCTCACAGTCCCGCCCCATGATGGACATAACACAGGTCCAATGGCGTGACTGTGAGCGGAGCCAAGTGCACTCGGCTATGTGTATCTCGGCGGTGATCGCTCTGCTCACAGTCGACGGGGATCGGCGTATAACACGCACCCACAACTTTCCCCTGATTTTAAGGGGGAAAAAGTGCGTGTTATACGCCGATAAATATGGTATGTTATAAATCACGGGGCCCCATAAAGCCTACCAAACAGGGGGAGAAGTCGTTAGACAATAGCAATATTGATTTACTAGTGTCACAAGTGGGTGTGTTAGGAGAATACCTGTAATGAGTGGAGACCAATGGCCGACAATGTCAGACAAGCTCAGTTCTCAAGTCTGTGAGAGATAGGAAAGTGAATAGCCAGATCTATGATCAGAGTCGGGGTCACAAGCCAAGGTCAATGTAGGAGGAGTTTCATAATCAAAATCGATGTAGGAGGAGAGTTTCGTAGTTGGGGTCACAAGCCAAGGTCAATGTAGGAGGAGTTTCATAATCAAAATCGATGTAGGAGGAGAGTTTCGTATTCGGGGTCACAAGCCAAGATCAATATAGGAGGAGAGTTTCGTAGTTGGGGTCACAAGCCAAGGTCGATGTAGGAGGAGAGTATCGTAGTCGGGGTCACAAGCCAAGGTTGATGTAGGAGGAGAGTTTCGTAGTCGGGGCCACAAGCCAAGGTTGATGTAGGAGGAGAGTTTCGTAGTCGGGGGTCACAAGCCAAGGTCGATGTAGGAGGAGAGTTTCATAGTCGGGGCCACAAGCCAAGGTTGATGTAGGAGGAGAGTTTCGTAGTCGGGGGGTCACAAGCCAAGGTCGATGTAGGAGGAGAGTATCGTAGTCGGGGTCACAAGCCAAGGTCAATGTAGGAGGAGTTTCATAATCAAAATCGATGTAGGAGGAGAGTTTCGTATTCGGGGTCACAAGCCAAGGTTGATGTAGGAGGAGAGTTTCGTAGTCGGGGCCACAAGCCAAGGTTGATGTAGGAGGAGAGTATCGTAGTCGGGGGTCACAAGCCAAGGTCGATGTAGGAGGAGAGTTTCATAGTCGGGGCCACAAGCCAAGGTTGATGTAGGAGGAGAGTTTCGTAGTCGGGGGTCACAAGCCAAGGTCGATGTAGGAGGAGAGTATCGTAGTCGGGGTCACAAGCCAAGGTCAATGTAGGAGGAGTTTCATAATCAAAATCGATGTAGGAGGAGAGTTTCGTATTCGGGGTCACAAGCCAAGGTTGATGTAGGAGGAGAGTTTCGTAGTCGGGGCCACAAGCCAAGGTTGATGTAGGAGGAGAGTATCGTAGTCGGGGTCACAAGCCAAGGTCGATGTAGGAGGAGAGTATCGTAGTCGGGGTCACAAGCCAAGGTCGATGTAGGAGGAGAGTTTCGTAGTCGGGGCCACAAGCCAAGGTCGATGTAGGAGGAGAGTTTCGTAGTCGAGGTCACAAGCCAAGGTTGATGCAGGAGGAGAGTTTCGTAGTCGAGGTCACAAGCCAAGGTTGATGTAGGAGGAGAGTTTCGTAGTCGGGGGTCACAAGCCAAGGTCGATGTAGGAGGAGAGTATCGTAGTCGGGGGTCACAAGCCAAGGTCGATGTAGGAGGAGAGTTTCGTAGTCGGGGTCACAAGCCAAGGTTGATGTAGGAGGAGAGTTTCGTATTCGGGGCCACAAGCCAAGGTTGATGTAGGAGGAGAGTTTCGTAGTCGGGGGTCACAAGCCAAGGTTGATGTAGGAGGAGAGTTTCGTATTCGGGGCCACAAGCCAAGGTTGATGTAGGAGGAGAGTTTCGTATTCGGGGTCACAAGCCAAGGTTGATGTAGGAGGAGAGTTTCGTAGTCGGGGGTCACAAGCCAAGGTCGATGTAGGAGGAGAGTTTCGTATTCGGGGTCACAAGCCAAGGTCGATGTAGGAGGAGAGTTTCGTAGTCGGGGGTCACAAGCCCAGGTCGATGTAGGAGGAGAGTTTCGTATTCGGGGTCACAAGCCAAGGTTGATGTAGGAGGAGAGTATCGTAGTCGGGGGTCACAAGCCAAGGTCGATGTAGGAGGAGAGTTTCGTATTCGGGGTCACAAGCCAAGGTCGATGTAGGAGGAGAGTTTCGTAGTCGGGGTCACAAGCCAAGGTTGATGTAGGAGGAGAGTTTCGTAGTCGGGGCCACAAGCCAAGGTTGATGTAGGAGGAGAGTTTCGTATTCGAGGCCACAAGCCAAGGTTGATGTAGGAGGAGAGTTTCGTAGTCGGGGCCACAAGCCAAGGTTGATGTAGGAGGAGAGTTTCGTAGTCGGGGGTCACAAGCCAAGGTCGATGTAGGAGGAGAGTTTCGTAGTCGGGGCCACAAGCCAAGGTTGATGTAGGAGGAGAGTTTCGTAGTCGGGGGTCACAAGCCAAAGTTGATGTAGGAGGAGAGTTTCGTAGTCGGGGCCACAAGCCAAGGTCGATGTAGGAGGAGAGTTTCGTAGTCGGGGGTCACAAGCCAAAGTTGATGTAGGAGGAGAGTTTCGTAGTCGGGGCCACAAGCCAAGGTCGATGTAGGAGGAGAGTTTCGTAGTCGGGGCCACAAGCCAAGGTCGATGTAGGAGGAGAGTTTCGTAGTCGGGGCCACAAGCCAAGGTCGATGTAGGAGGAGAGTTTCGTAGTCGGGGGTCACAAGCCAAAGTTGATGTAGGAGGAGAGTTTCGTAGTCGGGGCCACAAGCCAAGGTCGATGTAGGAGGAGAGTTTCGTAGTCGGGGCCACAAGCCAAGGTCGATGTAGGAGGAGAGTTTCGTAGTCGGGGCCACAAGCCAAGGTCGATGTAGGAGGAGAGTATCGTAGTCGGGGGTCACAGGCCAAGGTCGATGTAGGAGGAGAGTTTCGTAGTCGGGGCCACAAGCCAAGGTCGATGTAGGAGGAGAGTTTCGTAGTCGGGGCCACAAGCCAAGGTCGATGTAGGAGGAGAGTATCGTAGTCGGGGGTCACAGGCCAAGGTCGATGTAGGAGGAGAGTTTCATAGTCGGGGTCACAAGCCAAGGTCGATGTAGGAGGAGAGTTTCGTAGTCGGGGGTCACAAGCCAAAGTTGATGTAGGAGGAGAGTTTCGTAGTCGGGGCCACAAGCCAAGGTCGATGTAGGAGGAGAGTTTCGTAGTCGGGGGCCACAAGCCAAGGTCGATGTAGGAGGAGAGTTTCGTAGTCGGGGGTCACAAGCCAAGGTTGATGTAGGAGGAGAGTTCCGTATTCGGGGCCACAAGCCAAGGTTGATGTAGGAGGAGAGTTTCGTAGTCGGGGTCACAAGCCAAGGTTGATGTAGGAGGAGAGTTTCGTAGTCGGGGTCACAAGCCAAAGTCGATGTAGGAGGAGAGTTTCGTAGTCGGGGCCACAAGCCAAGGTCGATGTAGGAGGAGAGTTTCGTAGTCGGGGCCACAAGCCAAGGTCGATGTAGGAGGAGAGTTTCGTAGTCGGGTCACAAGCCAAGGTTGATGTAGGAGGAGAGTTTCGTATTCGGGGCCACAAGCCAAGGTTGATGTAGGAGGAGAGTTTCGTAGTCGGGGGTCACAAGCCAAGGTTGATGTAGGAGGAGAGTTTCGTATTCGGGGCCACAAGCCAAGGTTGATGTAGGAGGAGAGTTTCGTAGTCGGGGGTCACAAGCCAAGGTTGAGGTAGGAGGAGAGTTTCGTATTCGGGGCCACAAGCCAAGGTTGATGTAGGAGGAGAGTTTCGTATTCGGGGTCACAAGCCAAGGTTGATGTAGGAGGAGAGTTTCGTAGTCGGGGGTCACAAGCCAAGGTCGATGTAGGAGGAGAGTTTCGTATTCGGGGTCACAAGCCAAGGTCGATGTAGGAGGAGAGTTTCGTAGTCGGGGGTCACAAGCCCAGGTCGATGTAGGAGGAGAGTTTCGTATTCGGGGACACAAGCCAAGGTTGATGTAGGAGGAGAGTATCGTAGTCGGGGGTCACAAGCCAAGGTCGATGTAGGAGGAGAGTTTCGTATTCGGGGTCACAAGCCAAGGTCGATGTAGGAGGAGAGTTTCGTAGTCGGGGTCACAAGCCAAGGTTGATGTAGGAGGAGAGTTTCGTAGTCGGGGCCACAAGCCAAGGTTGATGTAGGAGGAGAGTTTCGTATTCGAGGCCACAAGCCAAGGTTGATGTAGGAGGAGAGTTTCGTAGTCGGGGCCACAAGCCAAGGTTGATGTAGGAGGAGAGTTTCGTAGTCGGGGGTCACAAGCCAAGGTCGATGTAGGAGGAGAGTTTCGTAGTCGGGGCCACAAGCCAAGGTTGATGTAGGAGGAGAGTTTCGTAGTCGGGGGTCACAAGCCAAAGTTGATGTAGGAGGAGAGTTTCGTAGTCGGGGCCACAAGCCAAGGTCGATGTAGGAGGAGAGTTTCGTAGTCGGGGGTCACAAGCCAAAGTTGATGTAGGAGGAGAGTTTCGTAGTCGGGGCCACAAGCCAAGGTCGATGTAGGAGGAGAGTTTCGTAGTCGGGGCCACAAGCCAAGGTCGATGTAGGAGGAGAGTTTCGTAGTCGGGGCCACAAGCCAAGGTCGATGTAGGAGGAGAGTTTCGTAGTCGGGGGTCACAAGCCAATGTTGATGTAGGAGGAGAGTTTCGTAGTCGGGGCCACAAGCCAAGGTCGATGTAGGAGGAGAGTTTCGTAGTCGGGGCCACAAGCCAAGGTCGATGTAGGAGGAGAGTTTCGTAGTCGGGGCCACAAGCCAAGGTCGATGTAGGAGGAGAGTATCGTAGTCGGGGGTCACAGGCCAAGGTCGATGTAGGAGGAGAGTTTCGTAGTCGGGGCCACAAGCCAAGGTCGATGTAGGAGGAGAGTTTCGTAGTCGGGGCCACAAGCCAAGGTCGATGTAGGAGGAGAGTATCGTAGTCGGGGGTCACAGGCCAAGGTCGATGTAGGAGGAGAGTTTCATAGTCGGGGTCACAAGCCAAGGTCGATGTAGGAGGAGAGTTTCGTAGTCGGGGGTCACAAGCCAAAGTTGATGTAGGAGGAGAGTTTCGTAGTCGGGGCCACAAGCCAAGGTCGATGTAGGAGGAGAGTTTCGTAGTCGGGGGCCACAAGCCAAGGTCGATGTAGGAGGAGAGTTTCGTAGTCGGGGTCACAAGCCAAGGTTGATGTAGGAGGAGAGTTTCGTAGTCGGGGCCACAAGCCAAGGTTGATGTAGGAGGAGAGTTTCGTAGTCGGGGTCACAAGCCAAGGTTGATGTAGGAGGAGAGTTTCGTAGTCGGGGTCACAAGCCAAAGTTGATGTAGGAGGAGAGTTTCGTAGTCGGGGCCACAAGCCAAGGTCGATGTAGGAGGAGAGTTTCGTAGTCGGGGCCACAAGCCAAGGTCGATGTAGGAGGAGAGTTTCGTAGTCGGGGTCACAAGCCAAGGTTGATGTAGGAGGAGAGTTTCGTATTCGGGGCCACAAGCCAAGGTTGATGTAGGAGGAGAGTTTCGTAGTCGGGGGTCACAAGCCAAGGTTGATGTAGGAGGAGAGTTTCGTATTCGGGGCCACAAGCCAAGGTTGATGTAGGAGGAGAGTTTCGTAGTCGGGGGTCACAAGCCAAGGTTGATGTAGGAGGAGAGTTTCGTAGTCGGGGTCACAAGCCAAGGTTGATGTAGGAGGAGAGTTTCGTAGTCGGGGCCACAAGCCAAGGTTGATGTAGGAGGAGAGTTTCGTAGTCGGGGTCACAAGCCAAGGTTGATGTAGGAGGAGAGTTTCGTAGTCGGGGTCACAAGCCAAAGTTGATGTAGGAGGAGAGTTTCGTAGTCGGGGCCACAAGCCAAAGTTGATGTAGGAGGAGAGTTTCGTAGTCGGGGTCACAAGCCAAAGTTGATGTAGGAGGAGAGTTTCGTAGTCGGGGTCACAAGCCAAGGTTGATGTAGGAGGAGAGTTTCGTAGTCGGGGTCACAAGCCAAAGTTGATGTAGGAGGAGAGTTTCGTAGTCGGGGCCACAAGCCAAGGTTGATGTAGGAGGAGAGTTTCGTAGTCGGGGCCACAAGCCAAGGTTGATGTAGGAGGAGAGTTTCGTAGTCGGGGTCACAAGCCAAGGTCGATGTAGGAGGAGAGTTTCATAGTCGGGGCCACAAGCCAAGGTTGATGTAGGAGGAGAGTTTCGTAGTCGGGGGTCACAAGCCAAGGTCAATGTAGGAGGAGTTTCATAATCAAAATCGATGTAGGAGGAGAGTTTCGTATTCGGGGTCACAAGCCAAGGTTGATGTAGGAGGAGAGTTTCGTAGTCGGGGCCACAAGCCAAGGTTGATGTAGGAGGAGAGTATCGTAGTCGGGGTCACAAGCCAAGGTCGATGTAGGAGGAGAGTATCGTAGTCGGGGGTCACAAGCCAAGGTCGATGTAGGAGGAGAGTATCGTAGTCGGGGTCACAAGCCAAGGTCGATGTAGGAGGAGAGTTTCGTAGTCGGGGCCACAAGCCAAGGTCGATGTAGGAGGAGAGTTTCGTAGTCGAGGTCACAAGCCAAGGTTGATGCAGGAGGAGAGTTTCGTAGTCGAGGTCACAAGCCAAGGTTGATGTAGGAGGAGAGTTTCGTAGTCGGGGGTCACAAGCCAAGGTCGATGTAGGAGGAGAGTTTCGTAGTCGGGGCCACAAGCCAAGGTCGATGTAGGAGGAGAGTTTCGTAGTCGGGGTCACAAGCCAAGGTCGATGTAGGAGGAGAGTTTCGTAGTCGGGGGTCACAAGCCAAGGTCGATGTAGGAGGAGAGTTTCGTAGTCGGGGCCACAAGCCAAGGTCGATGTAGGAGGAGAGTTTCGTAGTCGGGGGTCACAAGCCAAGGTCGATGTAGGAGGAGAGTATCGTAGTCGGGGGTCACAAGCCAAGGTCGATGTAGGAGGAGAGTTTCGTAGTCGGGGTCACAAGCCAAGGTTGATGTAGGAGGAGAGTTTCGTATTCGGGGCCACAAGCCAAGGTTGATGTAGGAGGAGAGTATCGTAGTCGGGGGTCACAGGCCAAGGTCGATGTAGGAGGAGAGTTTCGTAGTCGGGGCCACAAGCCAAGGTCGATGTAGGAGGAGAGTTTCGTAGTCGGGGCCACAAGCCAAGGTCGATGTAGGAGGAGAGTATCGTAGTCGGGGGTCACAGGCCAAGGTCGATGTAGGAGGAGAGTTTCATAGTCGGGGTCACAAGCCAAGGTCGATGTAGGAGGAGAGTTTCGTAGTCGGGGGTCACAAGCCAAAGTTGATGTAGGAGGAGAGTTTCGTAGTCGGGGCCACAAGCCAAGGTCGATGTAGGAGGAGAGTTTCGTAGTCGGGGGCCACAAGCCAAGGTCGATGTAGGAGGAGAGTTTCGTAGTCGGGGTCACAAGCCAAGGTTGATGTAGGAGGAGAGTTTCGTAGTCGGGGCCACAAGCCAAGGTTGATGTAGGAGGAGAGTTTCGTAGTCGGGGTCACAAGCCAAGGTTGATGTAGGAGGAGAGTTTCGTAGTCGGGGTCACAAGCCAAAGTTGATGTAGGAGGAGAGTTTCGTAGTCGGGGCCACAAGCCAAGGTCGATGTAGGAGGAGAGTTTCGTAGTCGGGGCCACAAGCCAAGGTCGATGTAGGAGGAGAGTTTCGTAGTCGGGGTCACAAGCCAAGGTTGATGTAGGAGGAGAGTTTCGTATTCGGGGCCACAAGCCAAGGTTGATGTAGGAGGAGAGTTTCGTAGTCGGGGGTCACAAGCCAAGGTTGATGTAGGAGGAGAGTTTCGTATTCGGGGCCACAAGCCAAGGTTGATGTAGGAGGAGAGTTTCGTAGTCGGGGGTCACAAGCCAAGGTTGATGTAGGAGGAGAGTTTCGTATTCGGGGCCACAAGCCAAGGTTGATGTAGGAGGAGAGTTTCGTATTCGGGGTCACAAGCCAAGGTTGATGTAGGAGGAGAGTTTCGTAGTCGGGGGTCACAAGCCAAGGTCGATGTAGGAGGAGAGTTTCGTATTCGGGGTCACAAGCCAAGGTCGATGTAGGAGGAGAGTTTCGTAGTCGGGGGTCACAAGCCCAGGTCGATGTAGGAGGAGAGTTTCGTATTCGGGGTCACAAGCCAAGGTTGATGTAGGAGGAGAGTATCGTAGTCGGGGGTCACAAGCCAAGGTCGATGTAGGAGGAGAGTTTCGTATTCGGGGGTCACAAGCCAAGGTCGATGTAGGAGGAGAGTTTCGTAGTCGGGGTCACAAGCCAAGGTTGATGTAGGAGGAGAGTTTCGTAGTCGGGGCCACAAGCCAAGGTTGATGTAGGAGGAGAGTTTCGTATTCGAGGCCACAAGCCAAGGTTGATGTAGGAGGAGAGTTTCGTAGTCGGGGCCACAAGCCAAGGTTGATGTAGGAGGAGAGTTTCGTAGTCGGGGGTCACAAGCCAAGGTCGATGTAGGAGGAGAGTTTCGTAGTCGGGGCCACAAGCCAAGGTTGATGTAGGAGGAGAGTTTCGTAGTCGGGGGTCACAAGCCAAAGTTGATGTAGGAGGAGAGTTTCGTAGTCGGGGCCACAAGCCAAGGTCGATGTAGGAGGAGAGTTTCGTAGTCGGGGGTCACAAGCCAAAGTTGATGTAGGAGGAGAGTTTCGTAGTCGGGGCCACAAGCCAAGGTCGATGTAGGAGGAGAGTTTCGTAGTCGGGGCCACAAGCCAAGGTCGATGTAGGAGGAGAGTTTCGTAGTCGGGGCCACAAGCCAAGGTCGATGTAGGAGGAGAGTTTCGTAGTCGGGGGTCACAAGCCAAAGTTGATGTAGGAGGAGAGTTTCGTAGTCGGGGCCACAAGCCAAGGTCGATGTAGGAGGAGAGTTTCGTAGTCGGGGCCACAAGCCAAGGTCGATGTAGGAGGAGAGTTTCGTAGTCGGGGCCACAAGCCAAGGTCGATGTAGGAGGAGAGTATCGTAGTCGGGGGTCACAGGCCAAGGTCGATGTAGGAGGAGAGTTTCGTAGTCGGGGCCACAAGCCAAGGTCGATGTAGGAGGAGAGTTTCGTAGTCGGGGCCACAAGCCAAGGTCGATGTAGGAGGAGAGTATCGTAGTCGGGGGTCACAGGCCAAGGTCGATGTAGGAGGAGAGTTTCATAGTCGGGGTCACAAGCCAAGGTCGATGTAGGAGGAGAGTTTCGTAGTCGGGGGTCACAAGCCAAAGTTGATGTAGGAGGAGAGTTTCGTAGTCGGGGCCACAAGCCAAGGTCGATGTAGGAGGAGAGTTTCGTAGTCGGGGGCCACAAGCCAAGGTCGATGTAGGAGGAGAGTTTCGTAGTCGGGGTCACAAGCCAAGGTTGATGTAGGAGGAGAGTTTCGTAGTCGGGGCCACAAGCCAAGGTTGATGTAGGAGGAGAGTTTCGTAGTCGGGGTCACAAGCCAAGGTTGATGTAGGAGGAGAGTTTCGTAGTCGGGGTCACAAGCCAAAGTTGATGTAGGAGGAGAGTTTCGTAGTCGGGGCCACAAGCCAAAGTTGATGTAGGAGGAGAGTTTCGTAGTCGGGGTCACAAGCCAAAGTTGATGTAGGAGGAGAGTTTCGTAGTCGGGGTCACAAGCCAAGGTTGATGTAGGAGGAGAGTTTCGTAGTCGGGGTCACAAGCCAAAGTTGATGTAGGAGGAGAGTTTCGTAGTCGGGGCCACAAGCCAAGGTCGATGTAGGAGGAGAGTTTCGTAGTCGGGGCCACAAGCCAAGGTCGATGTAGGAGGAGAGTTTCGTAGTCGGGGTCACAAGCCAAGGTTGATGTAGGAGGAGAGTTTCGTAGTCGGGGCCACAAGCCAAAGTAGTTTCCAAATAGCAATAGAAGCAGCTCAAGTAGTGTGCATGATCAGACCACAATAATCTAGGGACAGGAAGTGCAGAGGCAAGGCTTATATAGGAATGGGAGGAGCAAGGTGTTCAAGGTTCAACAGCAATCAAGACACAAGGCAGGGTTTTCCAATGGATCAGGCAGGGAGCTGTCCAGCATTCCAGATAGCTCAGCAAGAAGAATCAATGCCAGACACAGAAGAGATCCCAGGTCCTGACAGGGTGGGTTAGGGGCGCAGTGGTCTGTGCCCTGAGCCCAACCTTTTTCAAGCCAATTAGAGCCTCAGGCTCTAATCATGTGGCTTGAAAAAAAATAACTCATAGAAACCTATGAGTCCTGCTGCCCGCATGCAAACTAGGGGTGAGCACCTTGTGGACCAGCCGCTCCTGGCAGGCGGACATCCATTGGTCTACCAATGGCCGGTGTCCTGACAAAATACGCAATGAGGCAGAGAATCGAACCACGTCACTTCCGGTTTCTTTAAACCTACAGCAATTGCAGATTTCGATTAATTCGTGTTTGGACACAACAGCGACAAACAAATGCAGTCCGGTAAAGAAAAGTTTGGGTGTTTTCCCAGCACAGCGACCAATGAGGACAAAGTGGTTGCCGCCCCAGAGGCGGCCATTTTGCTGGTTAGTGTTGGAGTGGAGTAACAATCTCCGCCAATAATATCGCGCACCGGACTGTATTCGGTTGCTGCTCTTGCGTCCAAACACCTATTCCTCAAAAAATGTGAAATTACATCTTCAAAATCATTCAATCAATCAGGGTTTAAAGAAACCGGAAGTGGGGTGGTCCGAGGTTCTGCCGAGTTGCGTATTTTGTCAGAACACTGGCACTGACCAATCACCCCCCTACCTGGAAGTGCAGAATCACCTAAATATAAATGTGATGCTGCGCAGAGCGGCCGCCCCGTAGCAGTAAATGGACCGGTCAGCAAGTGGCTGGAGAACACTGGAGGGAACTGGAGAATAAATACAACCAATTCCTGAGTCTGGATAGAGAGTCTCTCTTGTTACAAAGACACGTATCTTTCCGATGCTTCTCAGCTCCATCTAGTGGTCATATTTTACTACTGCCAAGTTCTCAGAGGAGAAAGTATCCTGAAGAACATTCGTTTTCACCCGATCTGCATAGAATGAGTATGTATGAAGGTTCACCGGACGAATGAATAAAATACATAGAAAATAAAACTAACAGACAAGACATTTTCCTGTCATAGGCAATGATGAAGCTATTGACAGGCTGGACCTCTTATAGCTGAAGTGGCTCCATAATCTGGGACTTGTAGTTCCACAGTGAGTGGTCTTCTCTCTCTATGTATAATTACAAAAGTGAAGGCGCAAAAGGCTGGAGATATATGTTGTGAAAAATCCACTTAGCAAAGGACTATTACTTATAAATTAATATATGTTTCTTTATATGTTAATAAGGCCATAGAAAAGAATGTCCATAGGAAATGGGTAGGGGAGGATTATGCCACGCACACACGACCGTAATTCTCGTCGGGAAAAGCTCTGATGGTTTTCCAGTCGGAATTTCACTCAAATTGTCTTGCCTACACGGTCACACCAAATTCCGACGGTCAGTAACACCGCGACATACAACACATTTGACGGCACTATAGAAGGGAAGTTTAATGCTTCTGAGCATGCGTCAAATTGTTTCCGAGCATGCGTCGGAATTTTGCGTGTCGGAATTTCATACACACGATCGAAAAATTAAGAACAGTCTCTCAATACAAAGTCCGTCGGAAATGCCGACAGAAAAAGACCGATGGGCATACACACGGTGGGAAAATCCGATGAGAAGCTCCCATTGGACTGTTTCCATCGGAAATTCCCGACCGTGTGTACGCCGCATTAGAGTTAGGGGTAGGGTTAGAAGTAGGGTTAGAGTTAGGGGTAGGGTTAGAGGTAGGGTTAGAGTTAGGGGGAGGATTAGAGTTAGGGGTAGGGTTAGAGTTAGGGGTAGGATTAGAGGTAGGGTTAGAGTTAGGGGTAGGATTAGAGGTAGGGTTAGAGTTAGGGGTAGGATTAGAGGTAGGGTTATTGACATAGTTAGGGGCAGGGGTGGCGCCCGGTGGATACTTGGGTGTGCTGAAGCCCCCCAAAATATTTTCAAGCACCCTCATAGCACCCCCAAAAATTCCACTGAGGTATTGGCATAAAATGTGCACATTTAACCACTTGCTGCAGCCATGTAGCAGAATGACGTCGGCAAAGTGGTTTCAATATCCTGACTGGACGTCATATGACATCCTCAGGACATTAAGCCCCCAGGGCGCACATTATGGCGATCACGGTTGCGGGGTGCCAGCCTGACACACCCCAACTACGATCTCGGTAAAGAGCCTCTGATGGAGGCTCTTTACCACGTGATCAGCCGTGTCCAATCATGAACGATCACGATGTAAACAGGAAAAGCCCCTAGTGTCCTCTCCATTATATATCAATAAAGTACAGAAAGGGAAGGTGTTTTTGGTAGGTGAAGGTAATGATGTGATGTCATTGAGAAGGATGGGAAACACCCGGACAAGGCCCCGCATTCAGGATTATGAGGGGAAAAAGAAGAGGGGGATTGTTTCCTGTGTGGTAATAGAATGCAGGTCGGAGAGGAAGAAGCACGACTAGAAGATGTCGGTGTGTCTGCAGACAGAGATACAGAAGACAATGATGGGAAAGAATCGGACATTTCGGATGTAATGGTGAAACTTGTTTTCATGCTGAAGCCAAGCCCAGAAATCACCTTGGTTGTGAAGTAAAAAAAAAAGTAGTATATGTAAAATCTGCAAACGGGTTGAGGCACCAGGAGGCCGTGTCTGAAGGCCTTACTGTGGAGGATCCACAGACAGGTAAAAAGGCTCCGTGTAAAATTGTAATTTCCATGAAATGTCCTGTTAAGTTGTTGGGTGGAGACATGTTGCTCTTGGTATTTCTTGATATTTTGATATTTCTTGATATTTTGATATTTCTTGATCTTTCTGTCGTACCAGTGGAGGAGGGGTCTCAAAGCCCATCGGCTGTGTGATCCACAAATCACAGCCATGGATAATGAGCCACGATACTGGTACAGCTTGGATTTACAAACTGAGGGATTAAATATACCCAAAACCTTGGCAGAGATAATTGGAGGAGAGCCTGTGAGGAGAGGGTACAAGGTCCAGACAAACCTCCAGAAAGACCTCTGGGCCCGATAAGTCCTATGACAATGAATGAGTCTCACTAACACTGAAGTTCTCTGTACTGAACCTGCACTGTGATAAGGAAGGAAATAGCGTGGCTACTTGTCTCCCACCACAGCCTATTCTGCAAACATATCGACAGGATACTGTACCCCATGTTTCCGTCACCCGGCACCCCAAGGTATCAGGACATGAGCTAGGAGAACTTATCACGGTCTGGGTCCCACTGACAGACGAGGAACTAAAATCCCGAGGGATTCGGAGGCACAAATTAGCGTGGTTTGTAGCGTGTACACCCAGTACTCACATGATTAAAATTTGGAACAAAAGACAGGAGTAGAACTCTTGATAAAGGAATTATTAAAAAATGGTGTCATCATTGAATGGCCGGATTCACCATGCGACACGCCCTTGTTCACAGTAAGGAAGGAGAAGGGAGGAAAAGATGGGTGGAGACTCATGCAGGATTTACAGGCGGTCAATAGGGCCGTATGACCGAGGGCCCCGGTGGTCCCAGACGGGCCGCATGTCCTCCTGAACGACCTCCACCCACAGAACAAGGTATTTTCTGTCATCGATATCAGTAATGCTTCTTTTCCGTTCCCTTACACAAAAACAGTCAGTTCTGGGTTGCATTTACATACAAAAACAAAAAAGTACACATACACCGGGTTACTCCAGGGATATTGTGAAAGTCCAACTATTGCCGCGTACACACGAGCGGACTATCCGGCGGGATTGCCTGCCGGACTAGAGTCCGCCGGACAATCCTCCCGTGTGTGGGCTTTTTCTTTCCAAAAGTCCGGCGGACAATCCGGCCGTCTGTGTGCTAGTCCGCGGGACTTTTAAAATGAACGGACACACGGAGTAAAGTCCGTTCATTGTGAACGTGACTCCAGGTAGACGGGACTAGCAAAGGAAGTCAATGCCGCCGCCTTGATCGGCGAGATTGACACCTTGCTAGCCCCCTCACCTGGTATGGATTTAAAGGGGAATCCCTACGCCGAAAAAAACGGCGTGGGGATCCCCCCCCAAATCCATGTCAGACCCTTATCCGAGCATGCAGCCCGGCCGGTCAGGAAAGGGGGTGGGGACGAGCGAGCGCCCCCCCTCCTGAGCCGTACCAGGCCGCGTGCCCTCAACATGGGGGTGCCCTGGGGAAAGGGGGGCCCTGCGGCCCCCCCACCCCAAAGCACCTTGTCCCCATGTTGATGAGGAGAAGGGCCTCTTCCCAACAACCCTGGCCATTGGTTGTCGGGGTCTGCAGGTGGGGGGCTTATCGGAATTCGGGTGCTGTGAATACTGTGCAACTACAATCCTTACTTCAGGCATTAAGTACCAACTAAAATGGTTTCAGGAACAAAAACGGCAATTGGCTGATGTTTGGTGGCTGTGTGGAGACAGGAGACTAAGGCCCAGACTACCACCTAGATGGGAGGGTAGTTGTGCCCTTACCCGATTGCTGCTTCCCTTTTATGTAGTTCCTACGAGTAACAAATCAATGAAACTACCAGGTAAATACTATTTTAAGTGAATTAAGCGAGAAACACCACAAGGATCATTTGACAACCGAGTGAATATAGATGAAATAGGTGTTCCACGAGGAGTTCCGGATGAATTTAAAGCGCAAAGTCAAGTAACAGCCGGACTCCCCTCACTCTTCATATGAGTCCAGCCCAATAAGAACGACGACGTCCTCATCCTTCTTCTCCTCCATCTCGGCTTTTCTTGCCCGAGCTTTCTGTAGAAGTTCTCTCTTCCTTTCTCGGGTGAGCTCTTTTCCTTCTTTCTCCCACTCTGCTTTCAAAGCATAGGCTTTCTGTAAAAGTCCTCTCTTCTTCCCTTCTTCCCTCTCCTCTACTTTCTTCAGCTCCTCCACCTTACTCTCCTCATTCCTCTTCTCCTCCATCTCGGCCTCTCCTCTGGCCATCTTTCCTTGTGTCTCACCATCTGCTTTCATTGCACGGAATTTCTTCCATTCCTCCTCCGTTATTCTCATAATTTCCGCCATCTTTTCTTTAGCGTTGTCCAGGAATTCTCTCCTCTCCTTCGCTTTTCTCTCAATCTCCATTATCATTCCCATCAATGTGTCTGGGAATTCTCCGCTCTCCTCTGCTTTCTTCAGCTCCTCCACCTTACTCTCCTCATTCCTCTTCTCCTCCATCTCGGATTTTCTTGCCCGAGCTTTCTGTAGAAGTTCTCTCTTCCTTTCTCGGGTGAGCTCTTTTCCTTCTTTCTCCCACTCTACTTTCAATGCATAGGCTTTCTGTAAAAGTCCTCTCTCCTTCCCTCCTTCTCTCTCCTCTACTTTCTTCAGCTTAATTCCCACCGTCATATTTTTAGCTATATTCAGGAGACTCATCCTTGCTCCTTTTTTTTTCTCTCCTATAAACTCCTCTCCTCTTTATATTCTCCTCTCTCCTCTCACTGGTAATAAATCACTTTGAACCTATAAAAATAAAAGAGAAAAGGTAAGTAGATGTTCAGATTGTAAAGCGAAACTTCTCTCCAAAACATTTTCCTTTAGATTTGGATGGAGTGGGGGGCGGGGCTCAAACTTTTCCGAGGTTTTCCTTGTTTCCTGTGTCCTGCCTGGGAAAGTTTCCCGCACTTCCTGTCCTCTCAGAAGGAAAAGAAGTGAGGGAAAGTCTACCAACCAAATCACAGATGGCAGTAAAAACACCAACTGAGGTTCGATCCCCTTCCCCCATCCGAAACCCGAAATTCTTATAAAGAGTTGCGGAACATTTTGAAGGTAATAAATAAAAGTGGGACTAATTAGGGGGCGGGGCTACTATTTAAGCGTGGGTGGGGTGCACATATTAGGTCTGGACGCACACACCCCAATGACATCGATCACTCTGGGGCCGCCATTCACAGATAACTCTAAACTGATGGAATGTAAAGGCTTTGAGCGCCCCCTATGGAGAACTGTGGGTGATGTCGTTGTCAAGGGAAACTGCTGGGTGAGAGCTCAGCTGGAAATGGGCTTATGTAACGGGCGGATGTATAACCGGAAATAACGGGATCCTCTAAGTCAGTGCAGACGGAGACAAATCAGCCAATCCCGGTGTCAGCAGCAGCGGAAATTTAAATGTAAATCATATCTACACATCCCCCGGGGCAACCGAACCAGAGAGGCTTCATTCACAAAGCTACAACACAAGGCTGAGGACCTTCATATTAGACAGCCGGCTGCAATTTTCAAATATCATTGGGATCAGCTAAAAATAACTGCCACTTCCCAACTGTCACTTCCAACTGTCACTGACAGCCACCATTCAGGGAGGTTTGTATCTGAAATCCCATGACTGATAAGAAAGATCATCCCATCCCCCCTTGTGTGTGACCTGTGACCCCAGACAGCCTCGTCTCCATGGAACTGGAATCTGATTTTACCTGAAAGTTCAGTTTAAATTCAAATATAGAAAAACCAACCCCCCCCCCCCCCCCATATACTGTATATACAGAATCAATTACATATATGAATGATATAAAATGTGTATATATATATATTTATATATTTTTTAATAAATATTTATCTATCATGTTATAAAGACTGATCAATCTGATATTTAATATAAAAATCCTCTCTGTAATATCAATCAATAATAATGATCAATAATGAGAGATCTGGAGGGATTTTCTTTCCCATCAAATAAAATAAAAAAATTATATATATTTTGATATATTTTTGTAAATGAATATAAATGAGGAGCAGAGAATTGTGGGAAATGTGTGATGTCGGATTATTCTGGGTATGTTGGGTGGAAATCTGTCCCGGGACTCAGGAGAGGAGAAAAGGTGAACCTACCTTCGCGGTGCTCAGGAACAAATGATACCCAGCAGAGGGCAGCCTATTATGGTGAATACGGTAAAACTGTTGGAGAATTGTGGGTGATGTCGTTGTCATGGGAATTTTCAAAAATCATTGGGATCGGCTAGAAATAACTGCCACTTCCAACTGCCACTTCCCAACTGTCACCAGAATCAATTACATCTATCTATGAATGATAGGAAATGTATATATATATACTGTATTTAAATATATATGTTTTACTATATGTATATAGATATAGATATATATACTGTATTTAAATTATTATATTATAATATATATTTTTTTATATAAATATTTATCTATCATGTTATAAAGACTGATCAGTCTGATATTTAATATATAAAATCCTCTCTGTAAAATTAATGCGCTCCAATAACAATGATAAATAATGAGATCTGGAGGGATTTTCTTTCCCATCAAATTAAAAAAAAATTATATATATTTTGATATATTTTTGTAAATGACTCTAAATGAGAAGCAGGGAATTGTGGGAAATGTGTGATGTCGGATTATTCTGGGTATGTTGGGTGGAAATCTGTCCCGGGACTCAGGAGAGGAGAAAAGGTGAACCTACCTTCAGAGGAAGGCAGCGCGTCGTCTCATCAATCGCTCCCCAGTAGCGGATTATAACTCCTCCCAGTTATGGCGGCCGAATTCCAATCCGGATGGACTCTCTATAAAGAGACGTGCAGAACTCCCCCCACTCCCATAGGATTCCTCTAGGTGGAGGACGGCAGCCATGGAGGTACGGTGGGATCCTTCTGTCCCCTCTAACACCTTGTCCATAGGCGGCCCTCAAGGGCCAGGCTCCGCCCACTCCCATAGGATTCCTCTAGGTGGAGGACGGCAGCCATGGAGGTACGGTGGGATCCTTCTGTCCCCTCTAACACCTTGTCCATAGGCGGCCCTCAAGGGCCAGGCTCCGCCCACTCCCATAGGATTCCTCTAGGTGGAGGACGGCAGCCATGGAGGTACGGTGGGATCCTTCTGTCCCCTCTAACACCTTGTCCATAGGCGGCCCTCAAGGGCCAGGCTCCGCCCACTCCCATAGGATTCCTCTAGGTGGAGGACGGCAGCCATGGAGGTACGGTGGGATCCTTCTGTCCCCTCTAACACCTTGTCCATAGGCGGCCCTCAAGGGCCAGGCTCCGCCCACTCCCATAGGATTCCTCTAGGTGGAGGACGGCAGCCATGGAGGTACGGTGGGATCCTTCTGTCCCCTCTAACACCTTGTCCATAGGCGGCCCTCAAGGGCCAGGCTCCGCCCACTCCCATAGGATTCCTCTAGGTGGAGGACGGCAGCCATGGAGGTACGGTGGGATCCTTCTGTCCCCTCTAACACCTTGTCCATAGGCGGCCCTCAAGGGCCAGGCTCCCCCCACTCCCATAGGATTCCTATAGGTGGAGGACGGCAGCCATGGAGGTACGGTGGGATCCTTCTGTCCCCTCTAACACCTTGTCCATAGGCGGCCCTCAAGGGCCAGGCTCCGCCCACTCCCATAGGATTCCTCTAGGTGGAGGACGGCAGCCATGGAGGTACGGTGGGATCCTTCTGTCCCCTCTAACACCTTGTCCATAGGTGGCCCTCAAGGGCCAGGCTCCGCCCACTCCCATAGGATTCCTCTAGGTGGAGGACGGCAGCCATGGAGGTACGGTGGGATCCTTCTGTCCCCTCTAACACCTTGTCCATAGGCGGCCCTCAAGGGCCAGGCTCCGCCCACTCCCATAGGATTCCTCTAGGTGGAGGACGGCAGCCATGGAGGTACGGTGGGATCCTTCTGTCCCCTCTAACACCTTGTCCATAGGCGGCCCTCAAGGGCCAGGCTCCGCCCACTCCCATAGGATTCCTCTAGGTGGAGGACGGCAGCCATGGAGATACGGTGGGATCCTTCTGTCCCCTCTAACACCTTGTCCATAGGCGGCCCTCAAGGGCCAGGCTCCGCCCACTCCCATAGGATTCCTCTAGGTGGAGGACGGCAGCCATGGAGGTACGGTGGGATCCTTCTGTCCCCTCTAACACCTTGTCCATAGGTGGCCCTCAAGGGCCAGGCTCCGCCCACTCCCATAGGATTCCTCTAGGTTGAAATAGATTGAACTCAATTCTCGAGACACATATTGGTTGCCATCATCCCCAAAACGGGTATGAAGAAGAAACCTCAAAAAGTGGGACTATACCGGCAACAAGATAAACCATATAGGCTATATAGAATAATTTTATAAATTTATTTTCAAAATACAAAAACATATAGAAATTTGAAAAATTCTTTAAAAACAGTATGACAAATGGTACAAGATGATATGCATATCTGAAGTTGGTGAAGGTGTAGAATTCCGACGCGTTTCCAAATGGCTGAAAATATGCCTATCTTCCTCAGGGAATTATAGTCACCATCTACAGAATATCAAGACATGTCAATTATATAAAGAGAAAAAATTCCCCACCCCAATCTGGCATAGGGTAGAGAATCATACTTGGCATGCAAGTATAAACAAATATTCAATATATATCAATAATATACTATGAATGATACACTTACATAGTCATATATTGCATCACATATATAGCATTGCCTCCCATTCACTTTCCGAGAAGAAGGGACGTCCAAAAGCTGGCAAAGGATAAAGGCCGCATTCCCATACTCTCTACAAGACGTTACGAATGAAAAAGTTCCATATATCTAATGGCATGAAGACCTAAAAAACCCACCAATGGAAAAAAGAAGAAATATCTTTAAACCTAGATATGAAATTGGAAAAGAAGTGTGGTAATCCTGGGAAAAACTCCCCAAGATACCAAACATTTATCCCATATATAGGTTGCTTACCCTGGGGTCCATGATCCAAGGGTCCAAAGATGGAAAAAAATTTCCAGGAGAAAAACCTCAAGGAGTCCTAAGGTGGAGAGTGATGCACACAGCACAGTGCTGTGGAGCGGAATGGCGCCATATAGCGTCTCTGGCGTCCTTAAATAGGTGGAATGAAAGTCTGTCCCGCCCCAGTGGGTGTGATTGGATGGCGTCAGACGCAAGGGCGTCCGGCGTCATCACATACAGATCTGCCCATTAGGCTGTGTCCTATTCCAGATGGAAATGGGAAGGGAGGGACCGAGCTGACATGGGCGGCATGCGTGCGTACGTGCCGCCTACCGCATCACGATAGGCGCTGTCCACCAGGCGTCATGAGACGTCCCTGCCCCATACAGCACAATAGCAATTGCGATGTGCGCATGCGCAACGTGGGGAACCCAGCCAGAGACGGTCAGTCTATGGCATAGGCGCCCAGCGTGGAAGTGCGCATGCGCAGTGTGACCTGCATGGGACAGAATTGTAAACAACGCCTGGAGCGCAGGCGGCTGCGCATGCTCCCCAAAAATACGCCATCCCCTCTGCCCGGATCTGGACAGAGAGAGTGGAACATAGAGAGGAGAAGCCACTGGGAGCTGGGAGGGGAATTTATTGTTGCATGGGGGTAATAAAGGGGGCAAAAACCCCCCAATCCAATGACCCAAAGCCTAATCGGGGCCCGGGCACATAGGTGGGCGGAAATACCCCATCCCCCAGAGCAAGGCAACAATGAGGACTAAAACCACTGGCAAGACAACAAAGGGGATATATATCCGGGGATCAGAAAATGAATTCCTGAATCCCAGAATAACCCCTACCCCAAAGGACCCAGAATAACCTCCAAACCATCATAGATGGAAAATGGAGGAACTGTCCCCCTAAAAGAAATACAGTCCCGCGATGCCCCTCATCACGGGATAGGGAGACTATGGGTCTGTTTGGGGTTGAGCTGCCAGGTAGAGGATAATGGGAGGGCACTAAAAAACCCCTGCCAAGCAAAAATGTGGAACATCAATATGAATTTCTCGGTAAGTAAAACCCTCCGGAGGCAAGGCCATTTACAATTGCAAAATCAAAACATACATTATACAAATATTGTCCTGAGGACAAATAAATAAAACCCCAAAACTGAACCATTCACCTACCCCAGTAGTTTACTAGAAGGAAAGACAGAGAGTATCAAAGGGAAACCCCCCTAAAATGTGGGACCTGCAGCTGAAGAAATGAATAAAAACAGGAAGTGATGTGAATTAGGAATAATTGTTGTACAGTGGTTGTATAAAGGAAACCTGACAATCTAATCAGTTTTTCCTGAACTATAGCCATCCAAGAATGGTCTGAAACTTTCCACCTCGTTTAAACCTGGTGGGGTGGTTGCCTTCAAGGTTCTAATCCAACGCATTTCCCGTTGAAGGAGAACCTTGTTCCAATCTCCTCCTCTGATTGGAATGTGTAATCTATCAAGAACAGTGAAGTTTACTTTCGGCAATCTATAATTATGTTTCTTGGCTATATGGCGCCCCAAAGGCAGGTACAGATTACAAATCTTCATGTCATGCATATGCTTTTCTACTCTCTTGCAGAGTTTTTGTCTGGTTTTGCCTACATAGAAGGAACCACACTGACACTGCATGAGGTACACCACCCCCTGAGTCTGGCAGGAGGCATAGTGTCTCAGGGAGAAGTCTACCCCATTTGGCAGCGTCAGTGTGGTCCTCTGGCCAATGACTGAACATTGAGCACAATTTCCACATGGAAAGGTTCCAAAGTTCCTACAAGGATCCTTTCTAGAGATTCCTTTATATTCACTTTGTGTGACTAAATTGCCAATTGAAACCGTTTTTCTATAAGAAATCAAAGGGCGAGGTGAGACCAGGGTGCCCACAACTGGATCATCTGTGAGGATTGACCAATTCTTGTTGATGATTTTGCGGATCCTCTCATGTTCATTTGAGAACCGTAATATAATACGAGTGTTCTCATCAACATTCTTTTTCTTCTTTTTGAAGAGAAGATCTCTCCTAGTGAGAGCCTTGACCCTATTAAATGCCTTTTTAAGGCATGTTTTGGTATAGCCTCTATCTAGTAGTCTTAAGGTTAGTCCATCACTTTCTCTCTGGAAGTCCTCTTCCTTCGTGCAATTCCTCCTAATCCGGAGGAATTGGCTGAAGGGAATAGATCGTTTTAGTGGAAGTGGATGGAAACTGTCTGCGTGAAGCAGGGTGTTGCCGGCGGTTTCTTTCCGAAACAACCTACTAGTTAAATTTCCATTAGGGGCTTTTTTAATGCAAATATCTAGGAAGTGAGTCTCACTGTAGTCAAAACTCATAGTAAAAAACAAGTTGTAGGCATTGTCATTCATGAGCTCCAAACATTCTAATAATTGTTTCTCTGAACCGTCCCAAATGATAAAAACATCGTCGATGTACCTCTGCCACATCAAGATGTGGCAGGTGTACATCGACGCATGCTCGCTAGCCAAAAAGTCTTTTTCCCACTCCCCCAGGTACAGATTCGCATATGAGGGCGCACAACACGTCCCCATAGCTACTCCCTGTACCTGGAGGTAGTGGGAATTCTTAAAAACAAAAACGTTGTGTCGGAGAATGAAATCCAACATTTGGACAATAAAGGAATTGAACTTCCAATCTGTCGTGGTTCTCTGTTTTAGAACCCTATCTACTGCCCTAATTCCTAGATCATGTGGAATGCTATTATAAAGCGATTCCACATCAATAGTCACTAGGATCGCCTTCTCTGGGATAGTTAGCTCTTCAATAATCTGTAAGAGATGGATAGTATCCTTGGTATAGGACGGTAGATCCATGACGTGGGGTCTCAGGTGGTCATCAATGACCTGACTGATTCCCTCCGTGATGGATCCATTGCCCGATACTATAGGCCTTCCCGGTGGATTTTGAAGATTTTTATGCACTTTGGGGAGGGCATATAGAGTAGGTATTCTGGGATATCTAGTTCTAATGAAATCCCAGATTTCTCGAGTAATTGTCCCCACATTGTGAGACTCATCAACCAGTACATAAAAGTCTTGGTTGTATTTATCCACCAATGAGGGGGCAATTAATTTGTAACAATTAGAATCGTTGAGTATTCTAAGGACCATGTTTTCATAATCTAAATTGTTCATGATTACGATATTTCCCCCCTTATACGAACTCTTGATTGTGATATCAAAGTTGTTTTTGAGAGATTGAAGTGCTTTCCTTTGACCCATATTTAGGTTTTGTTGTCCTGAATCCTCTTTTAATCTTTCCAGATCTTTGGCAGTTTGTTTAACAAATAATGCCAAAGCTGGATTCTGGTTGTGGAAAGACATGTGATCTGCGTTTAAACTTTTTTAGTTCATATCTAACACTCTCCTCTTCCTCCTCCTCACTCCCCTCACTGTCAAGAGGATCATCCTCTTGTTCATCCCAGGCCCCACTTTCCAATAAAAGGAGGTTGAGGTCCCTCAAGGCTTTGAAATCTGCTGCTTTTAAATTAGGTGGTAAATCACCTTCTTTTTTAGTTTGTTTTTTATACAGACTTCTATAAAACAAATTTCGGGCAAAGAGATGAATGTCTTTGATAACCTCAAAGACATCCGAATTTTTGTTGGGACAAAAGGATAACCCCAAAGATAGTACTTCCTGCTCACATTTAGAAAGTATATGGGAAGACAAATTTATAATGTTTAGACCTCCTTCACTAGACCCTTGACCATGATGGGCTCCGTCTCTATCTGAGTTACCACTGACTGGAGAATTCCTGTCTGTGTCGGTAGAGTTGGTAACGGAGGGATCTGCAAGATCCGGTTCCGGTCTAAAAAATCATCTAGTTGTGTACGTTGCGTTTTAGGGATCGCTCCTTGGTCCTTTTTATTATTTTTGGTGTTGCGATTAGAAGGGTTGTTTTTAAGAATTCCACCTGTTGAATTTTTTGCAGTCATGCCTGTCTTACCGTCCCGATCCATGTGGAGATCAGTAGCCGATTTTTTAGGTAATTGATGGACCTCACCTTCCATATCCTGTTGTCTGGGAAACAGACTCTTCCTTTTCCCAGATTGCCGACCTGTATGGGAGGAGACTGAGGAGGAGGAGTTAGAGGGTGTATCTGACAGATCATCATTTGATTTAGATAGATTATCAACTTGACCCTTTTTAATTTTTCGGGTCGTTTTAGCATTCTTAAATTTTTTTCAAATTTCTATATGTTTTTGTATTTTGAAAATAAATTTATAAAATTATTCTATATAGCCTATATGGTTTATCTTGTTGCCGGTATAGTGCCACTTTTTGAGGTTTCTTCTTCATACCCGTTTTGGGGATGATGGCAACCAATATGTGTCTCGAGAATTGAGTTCAATCTATTTCAATTTATTTAGGGTGGAAAATACACCCATACCTCATTCATGAACTCATTTCCGCGACACAGCCTCAACACTGAACAATTAACAGTATTTGGAGTTAGTTCATAGTCCCTTAGCAATCGGGTTATTTTTCTTATCTGATTTATAGCTGGGGGGATCTTTTTCTCCTACCTAGACACTATTTTTCCCTATTTTGGGAGTGTCACCTATTCTATTTTCTTTCACCTTTGTCTAGTAGTTTCTCTTAGATGGACATGGAGTCCAGTGGGGGAACGGGGAACATGGGGGATCTGCAGGGGAGGGAATGGGATGATCTTATGGCAAATATCCATTGTAACTATCAAGGAAAAGAACAGACTTCCTCAAATCTGACTGCTCTGTTTTTAAATCTCACCAAAGTGTTGGAAAGAAAATCAGCCTTACATTGGCATATCCACTCTTTGGAGCGATATATTCGTGAAAACATCAACCCTATTGGCCTACGCATACAGATTTTTCCAATTTTGGAAAATATCTCTAAGGAGCTTAGAATTAACTGGGAGAGCAAACTAAATGATTGCTCTAGAAATCTTATGTTATTATTACAGAATGAATATAAGTCACAATTAGTAACAATGAACGATGAGATTGGATCTCTTTATACACGGCTTACCCCTTTAAAAAGTCATGAAGAATACAACAAATTAGAAATTAAACTAAGGGAACATTTGGAAACTTTTGGTAAACAAATTTTGATCAAAAAGGAGAAAAAATATTGGAGAGATAAAAATGCTTTTGGAGAGAACCGTGCTTATAAATGGAATACAGATAAAAAATTTAAGAATGCTAAAACGACCCGAAAAATTAAAAAGGGTCAAGTTGATAATCTATCTAAATCAAATGATGATCTGTCAGATACACCCTCTAACTCCTCCTCCTCAGTCTCCTCCCATACAGGTCGGCAATCTGGGAAAAGGAAGAGTCTGTTTCCCAGACAACAGGATATGGAAGGTGAGGTCCATCAATTACCTAAAAAATCGGCTACTGATCTCCACATGGATCGGGACGGTAAGACAGGCATGACTGCAAAAAATTCAACAGGTGGAATTCTTAAAAACAACCCTTCTAATCGCAACACCAAAAATAATAAAAAGGACCAAGGAGCGATCCCTAAAACGCAACGTACACAACTAGATGATTTTTTAGACCGGAACCGGATCTTGCAGATCCCTCCGTTACCAACTCTACCGACACAGACAGGAATTCTCCAGTCAGTGGTAACTCAGATAGAGACGGAGCCCATCATGGTCAAGGGTCTAGTGAAGGAGGTCTAAACATTATAAATTTGTCTTCCCATACACTTTCTAAATGTGAGCAGGAAGTACTATCTTTGGGGTTATCCTTTTGTCCCAACAAAAATTCGGATGTCTTTGAGGTTATCAAAGACATTCATCTCTTTGCCCGAAATTTGTTTTATAGAAGTCTGTATAAAAAACAAACTAAAAAAGAAGGTGATTTACCACCTAATTTAAAAGCAGCAGATTTCAAAGCCTTGAGGGACCTCAACCTCCTTTTATTGGAAAGTGGGGCATGGGATGAACAAGAGGATGATCCTCTTGACAGTGAGGGGAGTGAGGAGGAGGAAGAGGAGAGTGTTAGATATGAACCAAAAAAGTTTAAACGCAGATCACATGTCTTTCCACAACCAGAATCCAGCTTTGGCATTATTTGTTAAACAAACTGCCAAAGATCTGGAAAGATTAAAAGAGGATTCAGGACAACAAAACCTAAATATGGGTCAAAGGAAAGCACTTCAATCTCTCAAAAACAACTTTGATATCACAATCAAGAGTTTCGTATAAGGGGGGAAATATCGTAATCATGAACAATTTAGATTATGAAAACATGGTCCTTAGAATACTCAACGATTCTAATTGTTACAAATTAATTGCCCCCTCATTGGTGGATAAATACAACCAAGACTTTTATGTACTGGTTGATGAGTCTCACAATGTGGGGACAATTACTCGAGAAATCTGGGATTTCATTAGAACTAGATATCCCAGAATACCTACTCTATATGCCCTCCCCAAAGTGCATAAAAATCTTCAAAATCCACCGGGAAGGCCTATAGTATCGGGCAATGGATCCATCACGGAGGGAATCAGTCAGGTCATTGATGACCACCTGAGACCCCACGTCATGGATCTACCGTCCTATACCAAGGATACTATCCATCTCTTACAGATTATTGAAGAGCTAACTATCCCAGAGAAGGCGATCCTAGTGACTATTGATGTGGAATCGCTTTATAATAGCATTCCACATGATCTAGGAATTAGGGCAGTAGATAGGGTTCTAAAACAGAGAACCACGACAGATTGGAAGTTCAATTCCTTTATTGTCCAAATGTTGGATTTCATTCTCCGACACAACGTTTTTGTTTTTAAGAATTCCCACTACCTCCAGGTACAGGGAGTAGCTATGGGGACGTGTTGTGCGCCCTCATATGCGAATCTGTACCTGGGGGAGTGGGAAAAAGACTTTTTGGCTAGCGAGCATGCGTCGATGTACACCTGCCACATCTTGATGTGGCAGAGGTACATCGACGATGTTTTTATCATTTGGGACGGTTCAGAGAAACAATTATTAGAATGTTTGGAGCTCATGAATGACAATGCCTACAACTTGTTTTTTACTATGAGTTTTGACTACAGTGAGACTCACTTCCTAGATATTTGCATTAAAAAAGCCCCTAATGGAAATTTAACTAGTAGGTTGTTTCGGAAAGAAACCGCCGGCAACACCCTGCTTCACGCAGACAGTTTCCATCCACTTCCACTAAAACGATCTATTCCCTTCAGCCAATTCCTCCGGATTAGGAGGAATTGCACGAAGGAAGAGGACTTCCAGAGAGAAAGTGATGGACTAACCTTAAGACTACTAGATAGAGGCTATACCAAAACATGCCTTAAAAAGGCATTTAATAGGGTCAAGGCTCTCACTAGGAGAGATCTTCTCTTCAAAAAGAAGAAAAAGAATGTTGATGAGAACACTCGTATTATATTACGGTTCTCAAATGAACATGAGAGGATCCGCAAAATCATCAACAAGAATTGGTCAATCCTCACAGATGATCCAGTTGTGGGCACCCTGGTCTCACCTCGCCCTTTGATTTCTTATAGAAAAACGGTTTCAATTGGCAATTTAGTCACACAAAGTGAATATAAAGGAATCTCTAGAAAGGATCCTTGTAGGAACTTTGGAACCTTTCCATGTGGAAATTGTGCTCAATGTTCAGTCATTGGCCAGAGGACCACACTGACGCTGCCAAATGGGGTAGACTTCTCCCTGAGACACTATGCCTCCTGCCAGACTCAGGGGGTGGTGTACCTCATGCAGTGTCAGTGTGGTTCCTTCTATGTAGGCAAAACCAGACAAAAACTCTGCAAGAGAGTAGAAAAGCATATGCATGACATGAAGATTTGTAATCTGTACCTGCCTTTGGGGCGCCATATAGCCAAGAAACATAATTATAGATTGCCGAAAGTAAACTTCACTGTTCTTGATAGATTACACATTCCAATCAGAGGAGGAGATTGGAACAAGGTTCTCCTTCAACGGGAAATGCGTTGGATTAGAACCTTGAAGGCAACCACCCCACCAGGTTTAAACGAGGTGGAAAGTTTCAGACCATTCTTGGATGGCTATAGTTCAGGAAAAACTGATTAGATTGTCAGGTTTCCTTTATACAACCACTGTACAACAATTATTCCTAATTCACATCACTTCCTGTTTTTATTCATTTCTTCAGCTGCAGGTCCCACATTTTAGGGGGGTTTCCCTTTGATACTCTCTGTCTTTCCTTCTAGTAAACTACTGGGGTAGGTGAATGGTTCAGTTTTGGGGTTTTATTTATTTGTCCTCAGGACAATATTTGTATAATGTATGTTTTGATTTTGCAATTGTAAATGGCCTTGCCTCCGGAGGGTTTTACTTACCGAGAAATTCATATTGATGTTCCACATTTTTGCTTGGCAGGGGTTTTTTAGTGCCCTCCCATTATCCTCTACCTGGCAGCTCAACCCCAAACAGACCCATAGTCTCCCTATCCCGTGATGAGGGGCATCGCGGGACTGTATTTCTTTTAGGGGGACAGTTCCTCCATTTTCCATCTATGATGGTTTGGAGGTTATTCTGGGTCCTTTGGGGTAGGGGTTATTCTGGGATTCAGGAATTCATTTTCTGATCCCCGGATATATATCCCCTTTGTTGTCTTGCCAGTGGTTTTAGTCCTCATTGTTGCCTTGCTCTGGGGGATGGGGTATTTCCGCCCACCTATGTGCCCGGGCCCCGATTAGGCTTTGGGTCATTGGATTGGGGGGTTTTTGCCCCCTTTATTACCCCCATGCAACAATAAATTCCCCTCCCAGCTCCCAGTGGCTTCTCCTCTCTATGTTCCACTCTCTCTGTCCAGATCCGGGCAGAGGGGATGGCGTATTTTTGGGGAGCATGCGCAGCCGCCTGCGCTCCAGGCGTTGTTTACAATTCTGTCCCATGCAGGTCACACTGCGCATGCGCACTTCCACGCTGGGCGCCTATGCCATAGACTGACCGTCTCTGGCTGGGTTCCCCACGTTGCGCATGCGCACATCGCAATTGCTATTGTGCTGTATGGGGCAGGGACGTCTCATGACGCCTGGTGGACAGCGCCTATCGTGATGCGGTAGGCGGCACGTACGCACGCATGCCGCCCATGTCAGCTCGGTCCCTCCCTTCCCATTTCCATCTGGAATAGGACACAGCCTAATGGGCAGATCTGTATGTGATGACGCCGGACGCCCTTGCGTCTGACGCCATCCAATCACACCCACTGGGGCGGGACAGACTTTCATTCCACCTATTTAAGGACGCCAGAGACGCTATATGGCATCATTCCGCTCCACAGCACTGTGCTGTGTGCATCACTCTCCACCTTAGGACTCCTTGAGGTTTTTCTCCTGGAAATTTTTTTCCATCTTTGGACCCTTGGATCATGGACCCCAGGGTAAGCAACCTATATATGGGATAAATGTTTGGTATCTTGGGGAGTTTTTCCCAGGATTACCACACTTCTTTTCCAATTTCATATCTAGGTTTAAAGATATTTCTTCTTTTTTCCATTGGTGGGTTTTTTAGGTCTTCATGCCATTAGATATATGGAACTTTTTCATTCGTAACGTCTTGTAGAGAGTATGGGAATGCGGCCTTTATCCTTTGCCAGCTTTTGGACGTCCCTTCTTCTCGGAAAGTGAATGGGAGGCAATGCTATATATGTGATGCAATATATGACTATGTAAGTGTATCATTCATAGTATATTATTGATATATATTGAATATTTGTTTATACTTGCATGCCAAGTATGATTCTCTACCCTATGCCAGATTGGGGTGGGGAATTTTTTCTCTTTATATAATTGACATGTCTTGATATTCTGTAGATGGTGACTATAATTCCCTGAGGAAGATAGGCATATTTTCAGCCATTTGGAAACGCGTCGGAATTCTACACCTTCACCAACTTCAGATATGCATATCATCTTGTACCATTTGTCATACTGTTTTTAAAGAATTTTTCAAATTTCTATATGTTTTTGTATTTTGAAAATAAATTTATAAAATTATTCTATATAGCCTATATGGTTTATCTTGTTGCCGGTATAGTCCCACTTTTTGAGGTTTCTTCTTCATACAGGATTCCTCTAGGTGGAGGACGGCAGCCATGGAGGTACGGTGGGATCCTTCTGTCCCCTCTAACACCTTGTCCATAGGCGGCCCTCAAGGGCCAGGCTCCGCCCACTCCCATAGGATTCCTCTAGGTGGAGGACGGCAGCCATGGAGGTACGGTGGGATCCTTCTCCATAGGTTAAGGTGACCAGAATTTTAAAATGAAATTCAGGGACATATTTTATAGAATTTTTTATTGGCAAGTGATAAACAATTTTATAAGCTTATTTCCCTCCAATAATATCTGCAGTGTATGTGTGTGTGGAATGATTGTATGACATATACCTTGTTTCTCGCATTTCTTCCTTAAAGAGGAGCTCCACCCGCACCAAAAATATTAAAAGTCAGCGGCTACAAATACTGCAGCTGCTGACTTTTAATAAATAGACACTTACCTGTTCCAGCAGTGTAGGCAGAAGATGACGAGCGATCACTCGTCTCTCGGCTGCCCCCGCCGCCATCTGTCAGGGAATCAGGAAGTGAAGCTTGCGGCTTCACTGCCCGGTTCCCTATTGCGCATGCGCAAGTCGCGCTGCGCGTCTTTATTGGTCCCCGTTGTGTCCTGGGAACTGTGTGTTTCCCAAGACACAACGGGAACCCTCGGATATGGGCGGGGCAGATACCTGTATTATACAGGTATCTGCACCCCCCTCCCCCCCTGAAAGGTGGCACCAGAGGGGGGGAGGAATCCCACTTTAGGGTGGAACTCCTATTTAAATAAAGATTTTAAAAAAGATACTGCTCAGAATTTTTTGAGATATGACTATCAAATCTTATGAAGATCAGATAGAGAAAAACAGACTGCAGAGTTCAGGAGTGCACTACATAAAGAATGCAGCCTCACCAGTGCCCATCTATGCAGCCTCACCAGTGCCCAGGAATGCAGCCTTACCATTGCCCATCTATGCAGCCTCATCAGTGCCCATCTATGCAGCCTCACCAGTGCCCAGGAATGCAGCCTTACCATTGCCCATCTATGCAGCCTCATCAGTGCCCATCTATGCAGCCTCACCAGTGCCCATCTATGCAGCCTCACCAGTGCCCAGGAATGCAGCCTTACCATTGCCCATCTATGCAGCCTCATCAGTGCCCATCTATGCAGCCTCACCAGTGCCCAGGAATGCAGCCTTACCATTGCCCATCTATGCAGCCTCATCAGTGCCCATCTATGCAGCCTCATCAGTGCCCATCTATGCAGCCTCACCAGTGCCCAGGAATGCAGCCTTACCATTGCCCATCTATGCAGCCTCATCAGTGCCCATCTATGCAGCCTCACCAGCGCCCATCTATGCAGCCTTACCAGTGCCCCTCTATGCAGCCTCACCAGTGCCCAGGAATGAAGCCTCACCAGTGCCCATCTATGCCATCTATAGTTATCACCCCTGTAACATTTGTTTTGCTGTCTGTGCCCCTCTTCAGAAGATTTCACCTCACCTTGTGAGCGATGTTTCCCCGTGCGTACTCGTCGCCGAGTTCGTGCTGTAACCAAGCTTTGACCCAAGACCCGTCATGAACAGAGTGACGAGGAGTATGTGGAGAGGACGTATCGCACATGCCTTTGCTTCGTGAGATCCGGAGAATAATCCTGATGATTTCATTTCTACTTTACTATTCCCTTCTATGTATGCTCTGTTTGCTAATGACTTTGTATTTTTGACCTCCTTCCCTAATTACCATGATTGCAATATGTATGACTAATATGCTGTGCCCCTTTTCTCCTTCATGCATTTTTTTCCCTTCACTTACCTCACCAGCATGCTCTTCTGCCCCAATAGACACCTATGTATGGCCTAGTCACTTAAGCAATGTCCTTTTGTCTGCTGCATAGTATTGTTTGCCCCAAAACACCCCCTAAAATATGCACAAATGTTTGCTGTGTGGTTTACTTCATGTAGAAGCCCCCTTTTTTGTTCTTTTGGTGGGGGGGGGGGGGCAAACTCATTAGGAACCCTCCCCCAACTGCTCTGTCAGATGGTACCAATCCTTTATCTTCTGGCTTTCCCAAGGTCCATACACACAAATATACCTACCTCTTTATAGTGGGCATCTTTAGGGATGAATTCAGAAAGCATTTAGTGCAAGGGCTGCCTCCATACTTTCCATTTCCTATTTTTTTGTCTTCTTTCCCTCCTATTAGCTTGCTTGGTAATTTAATAATGTCACACTGTGCCTGCCTTTTTTGGGGGGGGGGGGGGGGGGGGGAAAATGTTATTTGATCTTTCCTGTGGCTGCCAATTGTGTTATGTACAGAGGGTCTATGCCAAACTAGCCCACATTATTGAGCCATTTGGCAATCAATGAAGTGCAGAGGGTTAGCTGTCCACCACCCCCCCCCAGCCCCCCAAAAACCCCTAAGTTATTGCCAATGGCCCATCAGAAGTGGGGGGATTGATGGGGGGTGAGTAATCTGTGAAGGGGAGCCTCTATCTTTTCTGTGCAAATACTTTCCAGCCTCCAATTTTAGACAATGCTCTTGTTCCAAGATGTTGATTGTCTAATCTGCTTGCAATGTTTAGGTGCAAAGTGACTAATTTTTTTTTCTTGTTTCACTCCACAGTTCCCTTCCACGCCACTTGTTCCAAGATGTTGATTGTCTAATCTGCGGTGGTGTCGGCAACATACGAGTTTATGTATGTGGACGTGGGGATGAACGGCCGGATATCGGAAAGTGACTAATTTTTTTTTCTTTGTCGCAGTCTGTGCCCCTCTTCAGAAGATTTCACCTCACCTTCTGTCCCAATGACAATTGGATTTTGAAAATTTGGGGTTATTAGGGAAACAAGGATTGGTGATAATAAAGCATCAGTGGAGACACCTTTTTCCCATACTAACTCTTACAGGAAAGAATTTCCCTTCCTAGGGGTAGATTTCATCTCACTTCCTGTTGTCTCCCTCCGTTTGTAAGTTGGATGTTTGAAAATAGGGGACCGCCTGTATATACTATACGGCCTGCCCTATACACTCTGTGGAAAATTGGGCCTTAGGTGTTGGTGGTGCCACAACACTGTAACCCCTCACAGATACTCTTGGTGGGCGTAGGAACGAGCCATGCTGTGTTTACATGCCCCTATTAAACAGGGGCAGAAAAATTGGGCCTTAGTGGGGCCTTACACTGCAACCCCTCACAGATTCTCTTTTTTTTTTTTTTATTAAATACTTTTTATTCATTTGTTATATTATTCTTACACAAGTTGCAAGGGGAAAAAAACAAGAAATACAGCATCATACAATATTGTGCAATGTCTTACAGTAGCTGGTACCATTGTTGTTTTATCTGTCCATTCCCTCCCACCCACCCCCCTGTACCTCACAGATACTCCAGTTGAGCGCAGGAACGAGCCCTGCTGCAAAATATTACAGCAAAGATTGTTCTCCATTTAAAGGGTATCCTATATTTATAGATATCACTGATTTAATTTCAGAGAATTTTACTCCTGATGATTGGCATGATCCATGAAACGTGCGTCGAGTATACATCCAACTGATGCCCAAACTGATGACAAGTTTGGCTCACCATGGGCAATTGCACATGTTTACTGAACTATTATGAATGGATGAGTGTTTTTATGCAACTGCATTGATAACCATCTTGTATTTTATTCTGTATAATAACATTTATACTTAAACAAGTGTATCACAGTAAATCGTGTCCTGTATTACAGATTGACACTTTGTATGATGTGATTTGCAATTAATAAACAATTCAATGAATTATAAGAATAAGGTATCCATTCAGTGACATGCCTCATACAAAGTCCCATTTTCTCTCTCTTTTTGAATGCTCAATACATGTTAGGGATGGAGGCTTTGCTGCTGCTACAATCAGGTTGTGTCAGGTCACATTATTATTATGTTGTAGATGGTTGGACAGTAGAAGACTGGACTATAGAAGAATGGACTGTAGAAGACTAGGCTGTAGAAGACTGGACTATAGTAGACTGGATTGTAGAAGACTGGACTGTAGAAAACTGGACTGTAGAAAACTGGTCTGCAGAAGACTGGACTATAGAAGAATGAATTGTAGAATGCTGAACTGCAGAAGACTGGAGTGTGGTAGACTGGAGTGTAGAAGACTGGAGAGTAGAAGACTGGAGTGTAGAAGACTGGAGTGTAGAAGACTGGAGTGTAGAAGACTGGAGAGTAGAAGACTGGAGTGTAGAAGACTGGAGTGTAGAAGACTGGAGTGTGGTAGACTGGAGTGTGGTAGACTGGAGTGTAGAAGACTGGAGTGTGGTAGACTGGAGTGTAGAAGACTGGGGTGTAGAAGACTGGAGTGTAGAAGACTGGAGTGTAGAAGACTGGAGTGTGGTAGACTGGAGTGTGGTAGACTGGAGTGTGGTAGACTGGAGTGTGGTAGACTGGAGTGTGGTAGACTGGAGTGTAGAAGACTGGAGTGTGGTGGACTGGAGTGTGGTAGACTGGAGTGTGGTAGACTGGAGTGTGGTAGACTGGTGTGTGGTAGACTGGAGTGTAGTAGACTGGAGTGTGGTAGACTGGAGTGTGGTAGACTGGAGTGTGGTAGACTGGAGTGTGGTAGACTGGAGTGTGGTAGACTGGAATGTGGTAGACTGGAGTGTGGTAGACTGGAGTGTAGAAGACTGGAGTGTAGAAGACTGGAGTGTGGTAGACTGGAGTGTGGTAGACTGGAATGTGGTAGACTGGAATGTGGTAGACTGGAGTGTGGTAGACTGGAGTGTAGAAGACTGGAGTGTGGTAGACTGGAGTGTGGTGGACTGGAGTGTGGTGGACTGGAGTGTGGTAGACTGGAGTGTGGTAGACTGGAGTGTGGTAGACTGGAGTGTGGTAGACTGGAGTGTGGTAGACTGGTGTGTGGTAGACTGGAGTGTGGTAGACTGGTGTGTGGTAGACTGGAGTGTGGTAGACTGGAGTGTGGTAGACTGGAGTGTGGTAGACTGGAGTGTGGTAGACTGGAGTGTGGTAGACTGGAGTGTGGTAGACTGGTGTGTGGTAGACTGGAGTGTGGTAGACTGGAGTGTGGTAGACTGGAGTGTGGTAGACTGGAGTGTGGTAGACTGGAGTGTGGTAGACTGGAGTGTAGAAGACTGGAGTGTGGTAGACTGGAGTGTGGTGGACTGGAGTGTGGTGGACTGGAGTGTGGTGGACTGGAGTGTGGTGGACTGGAGTGTGGTAGACTGGAGTGTGGTAGACTGGAGTGTAAGAGACTGGACTGTAGAAGACTGGAGTGTAGAAGACTGGACTGTAGAAGACTGGAGTGTAGAAGACTGGTGTGTGGTAGACTGGAGTGTGGTAGACTGGAGTGTGGTAGACTGGAGTGTAGAAGACTGGAGTGTGGTAGACTGGAGTGTGGTAGACTGGAGTGTGGTAGACTGGAGTGTGGTAGACTGGAGTGTGGTAGACTGGAGTGTAAGAGACTGGACTGTAGAAGACTGGAGTGTAGAAGACTGGACTGTAGAAGACTGGAGTGTAGAAGACTGGTGTGTGGTAGACTGGAGTGTGGTAGACTGGAGTGTGGTAGACTGGAGTGTAGAAGACTGGAGTGTGGTAGACTGGAGTGTGGTAGACTGGAGTGTGGTAGACTGGAGTGTGGTAGACTGGAGTGTGGTAGACTGGAGTGTAGAAGACTGGACTGTAGAAGAGTGGAGTGTGGTAGACTGGAGTGTGGTAGACTGGAGTGTGGTAGACTGGAGTGTGGTAGACTGGAGTGTGGTAGACTGGAGTGTGGTAGACCGGAGTGTGGTAGACCGGAGTGTGGTAGACCGGAGTGTGGTAGAGCGGAGTGTGGTAGACCGGAGTGTGGTAGACCGGAGTGTGGTAGACCGGAGTGTGGTAGAAGACTGGAGTGTGGTAGACTGGAGTGTGGTAGACTGGAGTGTGGTAGACTGGAGTGTGGTAGACTGGAGTGTGGTAGACTGGAGTGTGGTAGACCGGAGTGTGGTAGACTGGAATGTGGTGGACTGGAGTGTGGTGGACTGGAGTGTGGTAGACTGGAGTGTGGTAGACTGGTGTGTGGTAGACTGGAGTGTGGTGGACTGGAGTGTGGTGGACTGGAGTGTGGTAGACTGGTGTGTGGTAGACTGGAGTGTGGTGGACTGGAGTGTGGTGGACTGGAGTGTGGTGGACTGGAGTGTTGTGGACTGGAGTGTGGTAGACTGGAGTGTGGTACACTGGAGTGTGGTGGACTGGAGTGTGGTACACTGGAGTGTGGTACACTGGAGTGTGGTAGACTGGAGTGTGGTACACTGGAGTGTGGTACACTGGAGTGTGGTAGACTGGAGTGTGGTAGACTGGAGTGTGGTAGACTGGTGTGTGGTAGACTGGAGTGTGGTAGACTGGAGTGTGGAAGACTGGACTGTGGAAGACTGGAGTGTGGTAGACTGGAGTGTGGTAGACTGGAGTGTGGTAGACTGGAGTGTGGTAGACTGGAGTGTGGTAGACTGGAGTGTGGTAGACTGGAGTGTGGTAGACTGGAGTGTGGTAGACTGGAGTGTGGTAGACTGGAGTGTGGTAGACTGAAGTGTGGTAGACTGGAGTGTGGTAGACTGGAGTGTGGTAGACTGGAGTGTAGAAGACTGGAGTGTGGTAGACTGGAGTGTAGAAGACTGGAGTGTGGTAGACTGGAGTGTAGAAGACTGGAGTGTGGTAGACTGGAATGTGGTAGACTGGAGTGTGGTAGACTGGAGTGTAGAAGACTGGAGTGTGGTGGACTGGAGTGTGGTGGACTGGAGTGTGGTAGACTGGAGTGTGGTAGACTGGTGTGTGGTAGACTGGAGTGTGGTGGACTGGAGTGTGGTAGACTGGAGTGTGGTAGACTGGTGTGTGGTAGACTGGAGTGTGGTGGACTGGAGTGTGGTGGACTGGAGTGTTGTGGACTGGAGTGTGGTAGACTGGAGTGTGGTACACTGGAGTGTGGTACACTGGAGTGTGGTACACTGGAGTGTGGTGGACTGGAGTGTGGTACACTGGAGTGTGGTACACTGGAGTGTGGTAGACTGGAGTGTGGTAGACTGGAGTGTGGTAGACTGGAGTGTAGTAGACTGGACTGTAGAAGACTGGACTGTAGTAGACTGGAGTGTGGTAGACTGGAGTGTGGTAGACTGGAGTGTAGTAGACTGGAGTGTAGAAGACTGGACTGTAGAAGACTGGAGTGTGGTAGACTGGTGTGTGGTAGACTGGAGTGTGGTAGACTGGAGTGTGGTAGACTGGAGTGTGGTAGACTGGAGTGTGGTAGACTGGAGTGTAGAAGACTGGAGTGTGGTAGACTGGAGTGTAGAAGACTGGAGTGTGGAAGACTGGAGTGTGGTAGACTGGAGTGTGGTAGACTGGAGTGTGGTAGACTGGAGTGTGGTAGACTGGAGTGTGGTAGACTGGTGTGTGGTAGACTGGAGTGTGGTAGACTGGAGTGTGGTAGACTGGAGTGTGGTAGACTGGAGTGTGGTAGACTGGTGTGTGGTAGACTGGAGTGTGGTAGACTGGTGTGTGGTAGACTGGAGTGTGGTAGACTGGAGTGTGGTAGACTGGAGTGTGGTAGACTGGAGTGTGGTAGACTGGTGTGTGGTAGACTGGAGTGTGGTAGACTGGAGTGTGGTAGACTGGTGTGTGGTAGACTGGAGTGTGGTGGACTGGAGTGTGGTAGACTGGAGTGTGGTAGACTGGTGTGTGGTAGACTGGAGTGTGGTGGACTGGAGTGTGGTAGACTGGAGTGTGGTAGACTGGTGTGTGGTAGACTGGAGTGTGGTGGACTGGAGTGTGGTGGACTGGAGTGTTGTGGACTGGAGTGTGGTAGACTGGAGTGTGGTACACTGGAGTGTGGTACACTGGAGTGTGGTACACTGGAGTGTGGTGGACTGGAGTGTGGTACACTGGAGTGTGGTAGACTGGAGTGTGGTAGACTGGAGTGTGGTAGACTGGAGTGTAGAAGACTGGAGTGTGGTAGACTGGAGTGTGGTAGACTGGAGTGTGGTAGACTGGAGTGTGGTAGACTGGAGTGTGGTAGACTGGAGTGTGGTAGACTGGAGTGTAGAAGACTGGAGTGTGGTAGACTGGAGTGTAGAAGACTGGAGTGTGGAAGACTGGAGTGTGGAAGACTGGAGTGTGGTAGACTGGAGTGTGGTAGACTGGAGTGTGGTAGACTGGTGTGTGGTAGACTGGAGTGTGGTAGACTGGAGTGTGGTAGACTGGTGTGTGGTAGACTGGAGTGTGGTAGACTGGAGTGTGGTAGACTGGAGTGTGGTAGACTGGAGTGTGGTAGACTGGTGTGTGGTAGACTGGAGTGTGGTAGACTGGAGTGTGGTAGACTGGAGTGTGGTAGACTGAAGTGTGGTAGACTGGAGTGTGGTAGACTGGAGTGTGGTAGACTGGAGTGTGGTAGACTGGTGTGTGGTAGACTGGAGTGTGGTAGACTGGAGTGTGGTAGACTGGAGTGTGGTAGACTGGTGTGTGGTAGACTGGAGTGTGGTAGACTGGAGTGTGGTAGACTGGAGTGTGGTAGACTGAAGTGTGGTAGACTGGAGTGTGGTAGACTGGAGTGTGGTAGACTGGAGTGTGGTAGACTGGAGTGTGGTAGACTGGTGTGTGGTAGACTGGAGTGTGGTAGACTGGAGTGTGGTAGACTGGAGTGTGGTAGACTGGAGTGTGGTAGACTGGAGTGTGGTAGACTGGAGTGTGGTAGACTGGAGTGTGGTAGACTGGAGTGTGGTAGACTGGAGTGTAGAAGACTGGAGTGTGGTAGACTGGAGTGTAGAAGACTGGAGTGTGGAAGACTGGAGTGTGGTAGACTGGTGTGTGGTAGACTGGAGTGTGGTAGACTGGAGTGTGGTAGACTGGAGTGTGGTAGACTGGAGTGTGGTAGACTGGAGTGTGGTAGACTGGAGTGTAGAAGACTGGAGTGTGGTAGACTGGAGTGTAGAAGACTGGAGTGTGGAAGACTGGAGTGTGGTAGACTGGAGTGTGGTAGACTGGAGTGTGGTAGACTGGAGTGTGGTAGACTGGAGTGTGGTAGACTGGTGTGTGGTAGACTGGAGTGTGGTAGACTGGAGTGTGGTAGACTGGAGTGTGGTAGACTGGAGTGTGGTAGACTGGTGTGTGGTAGACTGGAGTGTGGTAGACTGGTGTGTGGTAGACTGGAGTGTGGTAGACTGGAGTGTGGTAGACTGGAGTGTGGTAGACTGGAGTGTGGTAGACTGGTGTGTGGTAGACTGGAGTGTGGTAGACTGGAGTGTGGTAGACTGGTGTGTGGTAGACTGGAGTGTGGTGGACTGGAGTGTGGTGGACTGGAGTGTGGTAGACTGGAGTGTGGTAGACTGGTGTGTGGTAGACTGGAGTGTGGTGGACTGGAGTGTGGTAGACTGGAGTGTGGTAGACTGGTGTGTGGTAGACTGGAGTGTGGTGGACTGGAGTGTGGTGGACTGGAGTGTTGTGGACTGGAGTGTGGTAGACTGGAGTGTGGTACACTGGAGTGTGGTACACTGGAGTGTGGTACACTGGAGTGTGGTGGACTGGAGTGTGGTACACTGGAGTGTGGTAGACTGGAGTGTGGTAGACTGGAGTGTGGTAGACTGGAGTGTAGAAGACTGGAGTGTGGTAGACTGGAGTGTGGTAGACTGGAGTGTGGTAGACTGGAGTGTGGTAGACTGGAGTGTGGTAGACTGGAGTGTGGTAGACTGGAGTGTAGAAGACTGGAGTGTGGTAGACTGGAGTGTAGAAGACTGGAGTGTGGAAGACTGGAGTGTGGAAGACTGGAGTGTGGTAGACTGGAGTGTGGTAGACTGGAGTGTGGTAGACTGGTGTGTGGTAGACTGGAGTGTGGTAGACTGGAGTGTGGTAGACTGGAGTGTGGTAGACTGGAGTGTGGTAGACTGGAGTGTGGTAGACTGGAGTGTGGTAGACTGGAGTGTGGTAGACTGGAGTGTGGTAGACTGGTGTGTGGTAGACTGGAGTGTGGTAGACTGGAGTGTGGTAGACTGGAGTGTGGTAGACTGAAGTGTGGTAGACTGGAGTGTGGTAGACTGGAGTGTGGTAGACTGGAGTGTGGTAGACTGGTGTGTGGTAGACTGGAGTGTGGTAGACTGGAGTGTGGTAGACTGGTGTGTGGTAGACTGGAGTGTGGTAGACTGGAGTGTGGTAGACTGGAGTGTGGTAGACTGAAGTGTGGTAGACTGGAGTGTGGTAGACTGGAGTGTGGTAGACTGGAGTGTGGTAGACTGGAGTGTGGTAGACTGGTGTGTGGTAGACTGGAGTGTGGTAGACTGGAGTGTGGTAGACTGGAGTGTGGTAGACTGGAGTGTGGTAGACTGGAGTGTGGTAGACTGGAGTGTGGTAGACTGGAGTGTGGTAGACTGGTGTGTGGTAGACTGGAGTGTGGTAGACTGGAGTGTGGTACTGGTATAATGTAGCAGGGAGATACTGCCGGGAGCTTAGAAAACACGGGCTGGGGTAGTGCGGACAGGAGCCGTTTCTGGCTCAATGCCGGATCGGTGACAGTGACTTCTGTTTGAGTTTAGAGGGATTTTCTAGTTATATTACGTGTTGTGACACTCCAAGAGATTCCGCAGCTTCTGCAGACAGAGGAGGTGCCGGCTCTGGGGCGGGGCGGGGCAGGTAAGTGACCGGACGTTTACCTAAGCACTCCACATGGCAAAAAAATTATATATTTTTTTTCAAAATATTTTTTATTAAAGTTTTAACAACATACAAACATATAAAACGAAAGTGCTGATGTCAGAAAGTGAAATTAGACTTTTTCCTGTAAATATTTCATGATTCCCCAGTGAAGAGACGTCCCGGCCTGGTGATTGGCTCCTGACACACAGTGAAGAGAGGTCCCGGCCTGGTGATTGGCTCCTGACACACAGTGAAGAGAGGTCCCGGCCTGGTGATTGGCTCCTGACACACAGTGAAGAGAGGTCCCGGCCTGGTGATTGGCTCCTGACACACAGTGAAGAGAGGTCCCGGCCTGGTGATTGGCTCCTGACACACAGTGAAGAGAGGTCCCGGCCTGGTGATTGGCTCCTGACACACAGTGAAGAGAGGTCCCGGCCTGGTGATTGGCTCCTGACACACAGTGAAGAGAGGTCCCGGCCTGGTGATTGGCTCCTGACACACAGTGAAGAGAGGTCCCGGCCTGGTGATTGGCTCCTGACACATCTCACAGGTCCCTTGAAGTTGCGTCACACTGGTGAGTAATCACCGATCACTAACGCCAGCGATTTATGGCCATTTGCAATCCATATGGTCGCTGGTGATTTGGTGCCAAGAAGCGTTTTTTTTGCGGGTGAAACTTGTGTCACGTGATTACCTTAGCGATTGGAATGATATGTCGCCATGAAAGTAAATAGCGAGAGATCTCATCACTGGAGTACGGGAAACCTCTGCGCTACCAAAATACGAGTTCCCATAGAAAAGAACTCGGATTACTTTGGTGAGAAATTGTTTAAAATATAGAGAAAAGTACGAAATTGCTACAAAGTCGCCAGTGTGATGCGACATTTCCCGTATTCGGGGCGAACTTCTCCCGTATTAGGGGCGACCTTCTCCCGTATTAGGGGCGACCTTCTCCCGTATTAGGGGCGACCTTCTCCCGTATTCGGGGCGACCTTCTCCCGTATTAGGGGCGACCTTCTCCCGTATTAGGGGCGACCTTCTCCCGTATTAGGGGCGAACTTCTCCCGTATTCGGGGCGACCTTCTCCCGTATTAGGGGCGACCTTCTCCCGTATTAGGGGCGACCTTCTCCCGTATTCGGGGCGACCTTCTCCCGTATTAGGGGCGACCTTCTCCCGTATTAGGGGCGACCTTCTCCCGTATTCGGGGCGACCTTCTCCCGTATTAGGGACGACCTTCTCCCGTATTCGGGGCGAACTTCTCCCGTATTAGGGGCGACCTTCTCCCGTATTAGGGGCGACCTTCTCCCGTATTAGGGGCGACCTTCTCCCGTATTCGGAGCGACCTTCTCCCGTATTAGGGACGACCTTCTCCCGTATTCGGGGCGAACTTCTCCCGTATTAGGGGCGACCTTCTCCCGTATTAGGGGCCACCTTCTCCCGTATTCGGGGCGACCTTCTCCCGTATTCGGGGCGACCTTCTCCCGTATTCGGGGCGACCTTCTCCCGTATTCGGGGCGACCTTCTCCCGTATTCGGGGCGACCTTCTCCCGTATTCGGGGCGAACTTCTCCCGTATTCGGGGCGACCTTCTCCCGTATTCGGGGCGACCTTCTCCCGTATTCGGGGCGACCTTCTCCCGTATTAGGGGCGAACTTCTCCCGTATTCGGGGCGACCTTCTCCCGTATTCGGGGCGACCTTCTCCCGTATTCGGGGCGACCTTCTCCCGTATTAGGGGCGAACTTCTCCCGTATTAGGGGCGACCTTCTCCCGTATTCGGGGCGACCTTCTCCCGTATTAGGGGCGAACTTCTCCCGTATTCGGGGCGACCTTCTCCCGTATTCGGGGCGACCTTCTCCCGTATTCGGGGCGACCTTCTCCCGTATTAGGGGCGACCTTCTCCCGTATTAGGGGCGACCTTCTCCCGTATTAGGGGCGAACTTCTCCCGTATTAGGGGCGACCTTCTCCCGTATTCGGGGCGACCTTCTCCCGTATTCGGGGCGAACTTCTCCCGGGATGAGAAATGTGAAGTTTAATCTGCTGAAAGGAGTCGGAAGAGGAAGAAATATGAGAGAACTTCAGCGGGGAGATTGGAAAGGCTGGAAATGTTCCATTAGCGGCAGGGATGTCACCTTTGGAGGGCGGTAAGAGAGGTGACAGGTCGGGTGATGGGAAGAACAGAGAAATACGGAACATCTTCGGCCTTTTGTGTTGGAGCAGCTGGTGATAATGAAAGAGGTTTTCTGATATTATAAGGGGGGGAGGGGGGTATTCCTCCAGGTCACACATCCCACTCCGGGGTCCATGGACAATCCCTCCTCCTCGCTGTTATCCCAGATCAATAAATGATCAATGAAAGCCAAAGAGATAAACTTGTGTAGCGCCCCTCAGTGGGCTACAAGTGTTAGGGAAATGAAGTTTGTGGCCTCCAGCAGTCTATTGTCTGTTCGTGGTTCTGCTGGTGCAGGCCCAACTACTTAACTTAGGTATAGAGCGGGCGGAAGAGCGCTGACCCTGACCTGCGCGTTCATGTCTCTTCAGCCAATCCCTGGTCAGTGTGTGTGACCAGCAGGGGGCTGAGAGGAGTATAAATAGGCTGGGGCCTCTTGTTCTTGGGAGAGTAAGACCCAGCCTGAGGCATCCCTGGGAGATCACCAGCAACATTCAAGGGTCCTTTTTGTTGGGGGGGGTCTCTGAACACATGCAGAAGGCCCATATGAGGATCCAGGACACAGGCGACAAGTTCAGCAGCTGACTGATACTGCAGGTGGCAACACAGAATTCAGGACACCGGGAGTGGCAGCATAGGTGTGCGCAGCCTACTGCATTAGGGTGTGCGCCCCAAATCTCAAACACACATGAACGCCACCTGCTGTCACAGAAAGGAGGCTCTGGTGGTGGGAGACAATTGATTGGGCCCATATTACGTTACGCCCTAAATACGGGTGTAACGTGTTCCTACTGTTGAACCTAGCCTTTAATATAATGGGGGCATTTACACTGACCACTAGCACCCCCAACCACCCACCTGGGGCTGTCCCTGGATAATACTAATGCACATGGGGTGATTAGGGTGTGCCTAGGCACACCTGGCACACCCTGTGCGCACGATTATGAGTCGCAGCCTTTATGGACCAGTGATGGTGAACAGAAAAGATTTACACAAATGTGACTGAGGGGTGTACTTACTTTTTTCACATACTGTATATGTGGAAGAATGAATGCCCAGACCAGTATATAGAAATGTTTATGTATTTTTATCTCTCTGGTGCGGATGGAATGGGAAGTCTCATTTCCTCTTATGATCCTCTCTCTGCAGATCGCAGTCACACGGCAGAGAAGGCGGGGGAGGGGGGACTAAGTGCTCCTAATCTGCATTCCCTGCGCTGCGATTGGTCGGTACCAGGGGGTGACAGGGTCTCTTTATAGATTGATGATATGGGTGTGAGTCTCTGGCTGGGATCACAGGTGTTAGACACGACATGCGATTCGCGCCCGCACGGCTCACATTCACACCAGAGGGGCGGGACGCTGTTCTTTGGTCGGCACTGGAATCGGATCACATTGGGTGTTCCCACAATCCAATTCCTCCAACCATTTCAGGGTTCGCTCTGCGATATGCGACCCGATCTGGGGGTGTCATTAAAGTGGTTGTGAACCCACAGTGCCCACCATCCTCTCTGGTTATGTAAAGTGCCCAGGAGTCCGTTTTATTTATACCTGTTTACAGAGCGCCGATCGGGGGGTCACATGACCCGCCCCCGGGGAGGGAACAGCCAGGCAGGTATTTCAGGTGTTACAGGGGACCAAATCACACAGAACTCAGGATGGGACATGGAAACAAGTGGAGGTAGCGGCTGTGTAGCAGTGTAGCGGCAGTGTAGCGGCGGTGTAGCAGTGTAGCAGCAGTGTAGCAGCAGTGTAGCAGCAGTGTAGCAGCAGTGTAGCGGCAGTGTAGCGGCAGTGTAGCGGCAGTGTAGCGGCAGTGTAGCGGCAGTGTAGCAGTGTAGCAGCAGTGTATCGGCGGTGTAGCAGCAGTGTATCGGCGGTGTAGCAGCAGTGTATCAGCAGTGTATCAGCAGTGTAGCAGCAGTGTAGCAGCAGTGTAGCAGCGGTGTAGCGGCAGTGTAGCGGCAGTGTAGCGGCAGTGTAGCGGCAGTGTAGCAGCAGTATATCGGCGGTGTAGCGGCGGTGTAGCGGCGGTGTAGCGGCGGTGTATCGGCGGTGTAGCGGCGGTGTAGCGGCGGTGTAGCGGCGGTGTAGCGGCGGTGTAGCGGCGGTGTAGCGGCGGTGTAGCGGCAGTGTAGCGGCGGTGTAGCGGCAGTGTAGCGGCGGTGTAGCAGCAGTGTAGCGGCGGTGTAGCAGCAGTGTAGCGGCGGTGTAGCAGCAGTGTAGCGGCGGTGTAGCAGCAGTGTAGCGGCGGTGTAGCAGCAGTGTAGCGGCGGTGTAGCAGCAGTGTAGCAGCAGTATATCGGCGGTGTAGCAGCAGTGTATCGGCGGTGTAGCAGCAGTGTAGCAGCAGTGTATCGGCGGTGTAGCAGCAGTGTAGCAGCAGTGTAGCAGCAGTGTAGCAGCAGTGTAGCGGCGGTGTAGCAGCAGTGTAGCAGCAGTGTATCGGCGGTGTAGCAGCAGTGTAGCGGCGGTGTAGCAGCAGTGTAGCGGCGGTGTAGCAGCAGTGTAGCGGCGGTGTAGCAGCAGTGTAGCGGCGGTGTAGCAGCAGTGTAGCGGCGGTGTAGCAGCAGTGTAGCGGCGGTGTAGCAGCAGTGTAGCGGCGGTGTAGCAGCAGTGTAGCGGCGGTGTAGCAGCAGTGTAGCGGCGGTGTAGCAGCAGTGTAGCGGCGGTGTAGCAGCAGTGTAGCGGCGGTGTAGCAGCAGCATTTACTATAGTGATTTCCAGCTCCCAGGGGCATCGGCCAGGTGTGGGATATACAGAATTGTTCCAAACTGTAACAATGTAACGATTTATAACATATCCATACCTGGATTTCTTCCTTGAAGAAGTATTAACCCCTTCAATACCGGGCACACTTTGAATGACAATTACACGGCTATGCAGCACTGTACCCATATGATGTTTTTATCATTTTGTTCACACAGATAGAGCTTTCTTTTGGTGGTATTTAACCACTTCCCGCCCGCCCTATAGGCAAATGACGGCGGCAAAGTGGTTTCAAAATCCTGCCCGGGCATCATATGACGTCCTCAGGATATTGAGCCGCTACTCGCCCCCGGGGGGCGCACATCGCGGCAATTGTTGTTGCGGGGTCACGATCTCGGTAAAGAGTCTCCAACGGAGACTCTTTACCACGTGATCAGCCGTGTCCAATCACAGCTGATCACAGTGTAAATAGGAAGAGCCGTTGATCGGCTTTTCCTCACTTGTGTCTGTCAGACGCGAGTAGAGGAGAGCCGATTGGCTGCTCCTCTGACGGGGGGGGGGGGGGGGGGGGGGGGGGGGGGAGGGGGGGGGGGTCTGTGCTGATCGATTATCAGCGCAGCCCCCCCAGGATGCCCACACTGGACCACCAGGGATGCCAGTCATTGTCCACAATGGGCATCACTGATTGACATCCATCAATACAATGCCGACTATCAGTGCCACTTCATTGGTGCCCATCAGTGCCGCCTTATCAGTGCCCGTCAGTGAAGGAGAAAACTTACTTATTTACAAAGTTTTGAAATTGAAACAAAATAAACATGTTTTTTCAAAATTTTCGGTCTTTTTTTTATTTTTTTATTTGTTTAGCAAAAAATAAAAAATAAAAATCGCAGAGGTGATGAAATACCACCAAAAGAAATCTCTATTTGTGGGAACAAAATGATAAAAATATAGTTTGGGTGCCGTGTCACATGACCGCGCAATTATCATTCAAAGGGCGACAGCGCAGAAAGCTGGAAATTGGTCTGGGCAGGAATTTTTTTGATAAACAAATGAAAAAAAAAAAAAAAAAGGACCAAAATTTTGAAAAAAAAAATAAAAAAAATGTTCTTTGATTCTGTTTCTGCAAATAAGTAATTTTTCACATTCAATGATGGGCACTGATGAGGGGGCACTAATGGGCACTGATGAGGGGGCACTAATGGGAACTCTAATGGGCACTGATGAGAGGGCACTAATGGGCACTGATGAGGGGGCACTAATGGGCACTAATGAGGGGGCACTAATGGGCACTAATGAGGGGGCACTAATGGGCACTGATGAGGGGGCACTAATGGGCACTGATGAGGGGGCACTAATGGGCACTGATGAGGGGGCACTAATGAGGGGGCACTAATGGGCACTAATGAGGGGGCACTAATGGGAACTCTAATGGGCACTGATGAGAGGGCACTAATGGGCACTGATGAGGGGGCACTAATGGGCACTAATGAGGGGGCACTAATGAGGGGGCACTAATGAGGGGGCACTAATGGGCACTAATGAGGGGGCACTAATGGGCACTAATGAGGGGGCACTAATGGGCACTAATGAGGGGGCACTAATGGGCACTAATGAGGGGGCACTAATGGGCACTAATGAGGGGGCACTAATGGGCACTAATGAGGGGGCACTAATGGGCACTAATGAGGGGGCACTAATGGGCACTAATGAGGGGGCACTAATGAGGGGGCACTAATGAGGGGGCACTAATGAGGGGGCACTAATGAGGGGGCACTAATGAGGGGGCACTAATGAGGGGGCACTAATGGGCACTGATGATCAGTGTCCACAATGTACTGAAAGTCTTGCAGATTATCGGCTCTCCTTTCCTCACACAGACACAATGTGGGAGGAAAGGAATGCTTTTTACATGCGATGAGCTGTGACTGGACACAGTTGATCACAAGGTAAAGGGCTGCTGTGATTGGCCCTTTACCCTGATCTGAGATTACCTGTGTCCGAAAAAACACGCCTGTCACAGAGCCCCTCCCCCCCAATGCGGAGGGGCGTGGCTTCTGGGAGGACATCTATGAAGTCCCTCCCAGAACTATAGTACTGCCCTGTAGCCGTCCTCTTTTGGCCATCACACGGCACTGAAGGGGTTAAACCCAAAACCAGACAAGTCTTATATTGCAGCCGACCAATCAGATGTGGCCGCCGCATTCCTTTTCTAATATTTGGCTTTTCTCCGCCTGTTTTCACCTGGTGATCCTGCCAATAACACACCTTCTGTATTAGAGCCCCCCCCACTCTGGGTGAAGGAGCACAGGGGGCACATCGGGACAGCAGCATTGTCAGTCTGGGGGGAGGGGAGTGTTAGATGGACTAGCAGATTTAGATACACTAACAAATTGAAGCCAAACTCCACCTCCCACTTTATAATCAGTCCCAGTTTTTCACCTTTCGGGATGAAAGCTGATCATTGTAAGCACCCCTTGCCAATAGTAAATGGTTTGTCTGAACCTTCTAACTGCTACATCTGCAGGACAGGTGGTTCTATAGAAAAACAACAGAACATAAAATAAATGAAAAGAAGTGCAATTTACCAAAAACGTTCACCATATACGTTACAATCCGACTACAACCAACCAAACGGTATTCTAGGATCCTCCCACTACTCCTATATGGAGGAGATTGTACGGAGACATTGTAACGTGTGTGGTGGGTCATCAATCACACCCCCAACTCTTCTCATATCCACAGAACATTTTATTCTCTTCACATTTAGTGTACAAAATAATAAAAAAAAAAAAAAAAAAGGGTGACCCCCGATGAAGGGGGCGGGGCAGGCGAGACAGGATGGAGGCAGAGAAGAGCGCGGCCGGAGAGTAACACTGTCAGAGGATGGTGGGGGAGGGGGGCCTGATCCGGGAATGTAGTCACATGACAGGAAACACATGAGCGGGGGGGGGGGGGGGGGGGGGTCACAGGTCACTCCAGGGACTGCAGCATCAGCAATTGTTTCAGGACTTTCGTCTGGCTGGTCTCCCGAATCTCTCCGGCTAAAAACATCTCGTCCACCACCGTGTAAACCTGCGAGGAAACGAGCGCGTGAGCGAGCGGCCGAGCGTCAGCTGACCCCACAGATAGGGAGGGAGGGAGGGGCCAGACAGAGGGAGGGAGGGGCCAGACAGACAGACAGAGAGGGAGGGAGGGAGGGGCCAGACAGACAGACAGAGGGAGGGAGGGAGGGAGGGGCCAGACAGACAGACAGAGGGAGGGAGGGAGGGGCCAGACAGACAGAGGGAGGGAGACAGAGACAGACAGAGGGAGGGAGGGAGGGGCCAGACAGACAGACAGAGGGAGGGAGGGAGGGAGGGGCCAGACAGACAGACAGAGGGAGGGAGGGAGGGAGGGGCCAGACAGACAGACAGAGGGAGAGGGAGGGAGGGAGGGGCCAGACAGACAGACAGACAGAGGGAGGGGGGAGGGAGGGAGGGGTAGGGGGGGGGGCCAGACAGACAGACAGAGGGAGGGAGGGAGGGGCCAGACAGACAGACAGAGGGAGACAGACAGACAGACAGAGGGGAGGGAGGGGGGGCCAGACAGACAGACAGAGGGAGGGAGGGGCCAGACAGACAGACAGAGGGAGGGAGGGAGGGGCCAGACAGACAGACAGAGGGAGACAGAGACAGACAGAGGGAGGGAGGGGGCAGACAGACAGACAGACAGAGGGGGAGGGAGGGAGGGGCCAGACAGACAGACAGAGGGAGGGAGGGAGGGGCCAGACAGACAGACAGAGGGAGAGGGAGGGGGGGGCCAGACAGACAGACAGAGGGAGGGAGGGAGGGGCCAGACAGACAGACAGAGGGAGGGAGGGGCCAGACAGACAGACAGAGGGAGGGAGGGGGGCAGACAGACAGAGGGAGGGAGGGAGGGGCCAGACAGACAGACAGAGGGAGGGAGGGGCCAGACAGAGGGAGGGAGGGGCCAGACAGACAGAGGGAGGGAGGGGCCAGACAGACAGACAGAGGGAGGGAGGGGCCAGACAGACAGAGGGAGGGAGGGGCCAGACAGACAGACAGAGGGAGGGAGGGGCCAGACAGACAGACAGAGGGAGGGAGGGGCCAGACAGACAGACAGAGGGAGGGAGGGGCCAGACAGACAGACAGAGGGAGGGAGGGGCCAGACAGAGGGAGGGAGGGGGGCAGACAGACAGAGGGAGGGAGGGGCCAGACAGACAGACAGAGGGAGGGAGGGGCCAGACAGACAGACAGAGGGAGGGGCCAGACAGACGGAGGGAGGGGCCAGACAGACGGAGGGAGGGGCCAGACAGACGGAGGGAGGGGCCAGACAGACGGAGGGGCCAGACAGAGGGAGGGAGGGCCTTACCTTATAGAAATTAAACACCAGATCCAACTCACACACATTGTGGAAATATTCATTCAGCACCTAAAGGAAGAGAAAGCAGTCAATAAAACCTCAAACTGGCCAATCACAGGTCAGATTTCATCAGGACTAGAATGGCCCGCCCACAAAAACAAATCTCTGATTGGCTGTACAATCTGGCCATACACTGTGAGATGTCAATTGCAGCAAAATATCCCCCAACATTCCCTACTTGTGTGTGAATGAGCTCGTCCCCCCCCCCCCGGCTAAAATTAGATCACCCCCCGGACCCCAGCTATAGTGAGTTCACCTTGGCCCCAAACAGTAATATGCTTACCCTGGACCCAGCAAGAATGATCTAAACCGTGGATCCTGAACCCTGGAGATAACAGGCTTGTTCTGAACCCCATCACTACTGAGCTACCCCCGGATCCTGGCATTAATGAGCTCCCCCCAATCCCCAGAAATAATGAGCTCCCCCCAGATTCTCATCCTCTCCATCATGTTGGATATTAAATCCACCCAATCAAGGGAGACTTTCACAGCAAATACCCCTCCCCCTATCTATATACAATCATCACTAGAGGTGTTCAGTGACAGAAGAGACTGTGGGTCCTCCAATATTATCCACTTCCCACCCGGCCAATGTAGATATACGGCCGGGTGGGAGCCGTCTACTTCTGATAGGACGTTCAGGAACGTCCTTCAGAAGTAGAGGGATCGCGCGCGCGCGTGCCCGCGCAGCGGCGCGATCCCGATGCGGCCGTGTCACCCGGACACGGCGCATCTCGAATCGGCAGGAGGGCACGGTGATCGGCCCTCCTGATCACATGACGGCCGTGACGAATCACGGCTGTCATGTGATGTAAACAAACAGCCGGTTGCTAGGCAATCGGCCCTCCTCTCCTCACACGGAAGTCGTCGGTGAGGAGAGGAGAGCGGATCGCTGCAGCCGGCTGGTGATCAGTGAGTATGAGATGTTTTTTTACTCACTGATCACCAGTCTAGGGTCCCCCATAGTAAAACACACATGTCCCCATAGTAAAACACACATGTCCCCAAAACACACATGTCCCCACAGTAAAACACACATGTCCCCAAAACACACATGTCCCCACAGTAAGACACACATGTCCCCACAGTAAAACACACATGTCCCCAAAACACACATGTCCCCACAGTAAGACACACATGTCCCCACAGTAAAAACACACATGTCCCCAAAACACACATGTCCCCAAAACACACATGTCCCCAAATAATAAAAAACACATGTCCCTCACATATGTCCCAGTAAAATCACATGTGCCAATGATTATCTGCCCACATATGTCCGTGATCACCTGCACACCCCTTTTACATGATCATTTGCGTACATATGTCCGTGATCACGCGAACCAATTATTATACACTTAACGGAATTTTTTTTTACAAAAAAACATGTAGCAGAATACATTTTGGCTTAAATTTATGACAAAATTTGATTTTATTGGATTTCTTTTAAAAAAGAAAGGAGAAAATATTGTTTTTTTTCAAAATTTCCGCTATGTTTTCGCTTATATCGCAAAAAATAAAAAACGGAGTCGCGAATAAATACCACCAAACTAAAGCTCTATTTGTGCGAACAAAATGATAAAAAATTCATTTGGTTACAGCATTGCATGACCGCGCAATTGTCACTGAAAGTGCGAGAGCGCTGAAAGCTGAAAATTGGTCTGGGCAGGAAGGGTGTTTAAGTGCCCAGTAGGCAAGTGGTTATTATGCATGCACCCCTCCCCCCACATGCTCCTCACCTCTACAAAGTTGTGAATGGCCTCCAGATAGGCCAGGTTATTGTCCGTCACATCCACACAGATACAGAAGTACAGGCCGGCGTATCGGCGATAGATGATCTTAAAGTTCCTGAACTGTAACAGAAGAAGGCGGGGGGGGGGGTGTAGAAAGAGGATGGAAGGGACGGGGGGGGGGGGGGGGGGGGGGGGGATTGAGAGAGTACAAGTCATTAATAAAAGGACGGCTGAGCTATAAAAGTAAAAAAATCTATAGAAAATAATTAAAAAAAAAATATATAAAAATGAAGGAACACTATCATCGTTAAAATGTTACAAAGAATATAACAGAATATGTAAAAAGGAAATCAAGGATGCAAAAATTCAAAACGAAAGACAGATTGCAAAAGATAGTAGGACAAACACCAAAAAAATCTTCAAATATATTAATAGTAGAAAGGTCAGGTCTGAGCATGTCGGTCCTTTACACAATAATCTAGAGTGGGTGACTGGGGACAAAGAGAAGGATAATTTATTAAATACTTTCTTCAGCTCTGTGTATACAAAGGAGCATGGGGGAGGGGGGGGAGCTCATGTCCACAATGGGGGTGGTAGTGACACAGTCCCAAATCCACAATGGCTCAAAAGTGATCCAGAAATATTTAGACAGAATAAAGGTGGATAAAGCACCTGGACCAGACGGCCTCCACCCACCGATCCTAAAAGAATTGAGCTCTGCAATTTCAAAGCCATTGTATCTAATCTTTAGGGACTCATTAATGACGGGAATAGTACCACTGGATTGGCGCAGGGCGAACGTGGTGCCTATATTTAAAAAGGGAACAAAGTCTTTACCAAGTAACTATAGACCTGTTAGTTTAACTTCTATAGTTGGGAAGATACTGGAGAGATTATTAAAAGACCACATAGACGAGTTCTTGCTGGAAAAAAATATGGATGGATTCATGAAAGACAGAAGTTGTCAGACAAACCTGATTTCTTTTTATGGAGGAGGTAAGTAAAACCTTGGACAGAGGAGTGGCGGTGGACGTGGTATACTTGGACAGAGGGTGGCGGTGGACGTGGTATACATGGACAGAGGGGTGGCGGTGGACGTGGTATACTTGGACAGAGGGGGGCGGTGGACGTGGTATACTTGGACAGAGGGGGTGGCTGTGGACGTGGTATACTTGGACAGAGGAGGGGCGGTGGACGTGGTATACTTGGACAGAGGGGTGGCAGTGGACGTGGTATACTTGGACAGAGGGGTGGCAGTGGACGTGGTATACTTGGACAGAGGGGCGGCAGTGGACGTGGTATACTTGGACAGAGGTGTGGCGGTGGACGTGGTATACTTGGACAGAGGGGTGGCGGTGGACGTGGTATACTTGGACAGAGGGGCGGCAGTGGACGTGGTATACTTGGACAGAGGGGTGGCAGTGGACGTGGTATACTTGGACAGAGGGGTGGTGGTGGACGTGGTATACATGGACAGAGGGGTGGCGGTGGACGTGGTATACATGGACAGAGGGGTGGCGGTGGACGTGGTATACATGGACAGAGGGGTGGCGGTGGACGTGGTATACTTGGACAGAGGGGTGGACGTGGTATACTTGGACAGAGGGGTGGACGTGGTATACTTGGACAGAGGGGTGGACGTGGTATACTTGGACAGAGGGGTGGCGGTGGACGTGGTATACTTGGACAGAGGGGTGGTGGTGGACGTGGTATACTTGGACAGAGGGGTGGTGGTGGACGTGGTATACTTGGACAGAGGGGTGGTGGTGGACGTGGTATACTAGGACACAGTTCTCCCAGGCTCATGTGTAAGGTAAGGTCAACAGGCTTAGATCAGTTTGTAAATGGATAGAAAACTGGCTAAAAGACAGAATTCAGAGAGTCGTGGTTAATGATTCTTACTCTGAATGGTCTAAGGTTATCAGTGGTACCCCAAGGTTCAGTGCTGGGACCCTTACTTTTTAATATCTTTATAAATGATGGGGGGGGGGGTCTGGGATTTCCGTCTTTGCAGATGACACCAAACTATGCAGTGGAATAACGTCCTTACAGGAGGTCTCCAATTTACAAGCTGACCTCAATGCTCTGTCTAATTGTGGCAGATGAGGTTTAATGTTGATAAATGTAAAGTTCTGCACTTGGGGGCTAAGAATATGCACGGTGGAGAAGGATCTGGGGGGGGGGGGGGGGGGGGGGGGAGTCCACGGTGGAGAAGGATCTGGGGGGGGGGGAGTCCATGGTGGAGAAGGATCTGGGGGGGGGGGGGGGGGGGGGGGGTCCACGGTGGAGAAGGATCTGGGGGGGGAGGAGTCCATGGTGGAGAAGGATCTGGGGGGGGGGGGGGGGGTGGGGGGGGAGTCCACGGGGGGTGGGGAAGGATCTGGGGGGGGGGGGAGTCCACGGTGGCGAGAAGGATCTGGGGGGGGGGGGGGGGGGGGGGGGGAGTCCACGGTGGGAGAAGGATCTTGTCCACGGTGGAGAAGGAATCTGGGGGGGGTGGGGGGGGGGAGTCCACGTGGAGAAGGATCTGGGGGGGGGGGGGGGGAGTCCACGGTGGAGAAGGATCTGGGGGGGGGGGGGGAGTCACGGTGGAGAAGGATCTGGGGGGGGGGGGGGGGGGGGGGTGGTGTCCACGGTGGAGAAGGATGGGGGGGGGGGGGGGTGGGAAGGGGGGGGTGGGGGGTCCACGGTGGAGAAGGATCTGGGGGAGTCCACGGTGGAGAAGGATCTGGGGGGGGGGGGGGGGGGGAGTCCACGGTGGAGAAGGATCTGGGGGGGGGGGGGGAGTCCACGGTGGAGAAGGATCGAGAAGGATCTGGGGGGGGGGGGGGGGGGGAGTCCACGGTGGAGAAGGATCTGGAGGGGGGGGGGGGAGTCCACGGTGGAGAAGGATCTGGGGGGGGGGGGAGTCCACGGTGGAGAAGGATCTGGGGGGGGGGAGTCCACGGTGGAGAAGGATCTGGGGGGGGGGGGATTCCACGGTGGAGAAGGATCTGGGGGGGGGGGGGAGTCCATGGTGGAGAAGGATGGGGGGGGGGGGGGGGGGGGTGGAGAAAACAGGATCTGGGGGGGGGGGGGGGGGAGAGTCCATGGTGGAGAAGGATCTGGGGGGGTGGGGATCTGGGGGGGGGATCTGGGGGGGGTGGGGGAGGGGGGAGGGGGAGGTCCATGGTGGAGAAGGATCTGGGGGGGGGGGGGGGGAGTCCATGGTGGAGAAGGATCTGGGGGGGGGGGGGGGGAGTCCATGGTGGAGAAGGATCTGGGGGGGGGGGGGGGGTCCATGGTGGAGAAGGATCTGGGGGGGGGGGGGGGGGGGGGAGGAGTCCATGGTGGAGAAGGATCTGGGGGGGGGGAGTCCATGGTGGAGATCTGGGAGTCCACACGGGGGGGATCTGGGGGGGGGGGAGGGGGGGGGGAGTCCACGGTGGAGAAGGATCTGGGGGGGGAGGAGTCCACGGTGGAGAAGGATCTGGGGGGGGGGGAGTCCACGGGAGAAGGATCTGGTGGAGAAGGATCCACGGGGGGGGGGGGGAGGTCCACGGTGGAGAAGGATCTGGGGGGGGGAGTCCACGGTGGAGAAGGATCTGGGGGGGGGAGTCCACGGTGGAGAAGGATCTGGGGGGGGGGAGTCCACGGTGGAGAAGGATCTGGGGGGGGGGGGAAACCACGGTGGAGAAGGATCTGGGGGGGGGGGGAGTCCACGGAGGAGAAGGATCTGGGGGGGGGGGGAGTCCACGGTGGAGAAGGATCTGGGGGGGGGGAGTCCACGGTGGAGAAGGATCTGGGGGGGGGGGGGGGGGGGGGGAGTGGGGGGGGGGGCCCGGGGGACTGGGGGGGAGGTGGGGGGGCGGTGGAGAAGGATCTGGGGGGGGGGGGGGAGTCCACGGTGGAGAAGGATCTGGGGGGGGGGGGAGTCCACGGTGGAGAAGGATCTGGGGGGGGGGGGGGAGTCCACGGTGGAGAAGGATCTGGGGGGGGGGGGGGGAGGGAGGTCCACGGTGGAGGAAGGGATCTGGGGGGGGGGGGGAGTCCACGGTGGAGAAGGATCTGGGGGGGGGGGGGGGGAGTCCACGGTGGAGAAGGATCTGGGGGGGGGGGGGGGTAGTCCACGGTGGAGAAGGATCTGGGGGGGGGGGGGGGAGTCCACGGTGGAGAAGGGATCTGGGGGGGGGGGGGAGTCCACGGTGGAGAAGGATCTGGGGGGGGGGGGGGTGGAGGAAGGATCTGGGGGGGGGGGGTGAGTCCACGGTGGAGAAGGATCTGGGGGGGGGGGGGAAGTCCACGGTGGAGAAGGATCTGGGGGGGGGGGGAGTCCACGGTGGAGAAGGATCTGGGGGGGGGGGGAGTCCACGGTGGAGAAGGATCTGGGGGGGGGGGAAGTCCACGGTGGTGAAGGATCTGGGGGGGGGGGGAGTCCACGGTGGAGAAGGATCTGGGGGGGGGGGGGAGTCCACGGTGGAGAAGGATCTGGGGGGGGGAGTCCTACGGTGGAGAAGGATCTGGGGGGGGGGGGGGAGTCCACGGAGGAGAAGGATCTGGGGGGGGGGGGGGAGTCCACGGAGGAGAAGGATCTGGGGGGGGGGGGGGAGTCCACGGTGGAGAAGGATCTGGGGGGGGGGGGGGGGGAGTCCACGGTGGAGAAGGATCTGGGGGGGGGGGGGAAGTCCACGGTGGAGAAGGATCTGGGGGGGGGGGGGGGAGTCCACGGTGGAGAAGGATCTGGGGGAGTCACTATGTAATTATATAAACACATTCCCAAATCTCTTTTGCTCCTCAGATTCATTTTCCTTGTATAGTTTTGTATTGCGGACGGAGAAGAGGACCAGAGCCCCCCCTATGTACATCTATGTACACACCCCCTACAAGAGCTCCGCCCCCCACTCATAGCCGTATCTATGTACACACCCCCTACGAGAGCTCCGCCCCCCACTCATAGCCGTATCTAAACACACCCCCTACGAGAGCTCCGCCCCCCCCACTCATAGCCGTATCTAAACACACCCCCTACGAGAGCTCCGCCCCCCCCACTCATAGCCGTATCTAAAACACACCCCCTACGAGAGCTCCGCCCCCCCACTCATTGCCGTATCTAAACACACCACCTACGTGAGCTCCGCCCCCCACTCATAGCCGTATCTAAACACACCCCCTACGAGAGCTCCGCCCCCCCACTCATAGCCGTATCTAAACACACCCCCTACGAGAGCTCCGCCCCCCACTCATAGCCGTATCAAACACACACCACCTACGTGAGCTCCGCCCCCCCCCCCCACTCCTATCCGTATCTAAACACACCCCTTACGAGAGCTCCGCCCCCACTCATATCCGTATCTAAACACACCCCTACGAGAGCTCCACCCCCCATTCATATCCGCATCTAAACACACCCCCTACGAGAGCTCCGCCCCCCCACTCATATCAGTATCTATGTACACACCCCCTATAAGAGCTCCGCCCCCCACTCATATCAGTATCTAAACACACCCCCTACAAGAGCTCCGCCCCCCCACTCATATCAGTATCTAAACACACCCCCTACAAGAGCTCCGCCCCCCACTCATATCCGTATCTAAACACACCCCTTACAAGAGCTCCGCCCCCCACTCATATCCGTATCTAAACACACCCCCTTACAAGAGCTCCGCCCCCCACTCATATCCGTATCTAAACACCCCCCTTACAAGAGCTCCGCCCCCCCCCCCCCACTCATATCCGTATCTAAACACACCCCTTACAAGAGCTCCGCCCCCCACTCATATCAGTATCTAAAACACACCCCTTACAAGAGCTCCGCCCCCCACTCATATCAGTATCTAAACACACCCCCTACCAGAGCTCCGCCCCCCACTCATATCCGTATCTAAAC